>CM055125.1:346899646-347499646 GCA_029206835.1 Rana muscosa | reverse complement strand
ATACTCCCCCGAAATGGCCATCAGATAGTCCCAAGAAATGACCATCAGATACTCCCCAGAAATGACCATCAGATACGCCCCAGAAATGGCCATCAGATACTCCCTAGAAATTACCTTTAGATACGCCCCAGAAATGGCCATCAGATACTCCCCAGAAATGACCATCAGATACTCCCCAGAAATGGCCATCAGATACTCCCCAGAAAGGGCCATCAGATACTCCCCAGAAATTACCATCAGATACTCCCCAGAAATAGCCATCAGATACTCCCCAGATATGACCATCAGATACTCCCCAGAAATGGCCATCAGATACTCCCCAGAAAGGACCATCAGATACTCCCCAGAAATTACCATCAGATACTCCCCAGAAATGACCATCAGATACTCCCCAGATATGACCATCAGATACTCCCCAGAAATGGCCATCAGATACTCCCCAGAAATGGCCATCAGATACTCCCCATAAATGGCCATCAGATACTCCCCAGAAATGGCCATCAGATACTCCTCAGAAATGACCATCAGATATTCCCCAGAAATGACCATCAGATACTCCCCAGAAATGACAATCAGATACTCCCCATAAATGACAATCAGATACTCCCCAGATAGGGCCATCAGATACTCCCCAGAAATGGCCATCAGATACTCCCCAGAAATGGCCATCAGATACTCCCCAGAAATGGCCATCAGATACTCCCCAGAAATGGCCATCAGATACTCCCCAAAAATGGCCATCAGATACTCCCCAGAAAGGGCCATCAGATACTCCCCAGAAATGGCCATCAGATACTCCCCAGAAATGGCCATCAGATACTCCCCAGAAATGGCCATCAGATACTCCCCAGAAATGGTCATCAGATACTCCCCAGAAATGGCCATCAGATACTCCCCAGAAATGGCCATCAGATACTCCCCAGAAATGAACATCAGATACGCTCCGGAAATGACCATCAGATACGCCTCAGAAATGACCATCAGATACTCCCCAGAAATGGCCATCAGATACTCCCCAGAAATGACCATCAGATACTCCCCAGAAATGACCATCAGATACTCCCCAGAAATGACCATCAGATACTGCCCAGAAATGGACATTAGATATTCCCCAGAAATGACCATCAGATACTCCCCAGAAATGACCATCAAATACTCCCCAGAAATGACCATCAGATACTGCCCAGAAATGGACATCAGATACGTCCCAGAAATGACCATCAGATTCTGCCCAGAAATGGCCATCAGATACTCCCCAGAAATGACCATCAGATACTCCCCCGAAATGGCCATCAGATAGTCCCAAGAAATGACCATCAGATACTCCCCAGAAATGACCATCAGATACGCCCCAGAAATGGCCATCAGATACTCCCTAGAAATTACCTTTAGATACGCCCCAGAAATGGCCATCAGATACTCCCCAGAAATGACCATCAGATACTCCCCAGAAATGGCCATCAGATACTCCCCAGAAAGGGCCATCAGATACTCCCCAGAAATTACCATCAGATACTCCCCAGAAATAGCCATCAGATACTCCCCAGATATGACCATCAGATACTCCCCAGAAATGGCCATCAGATACTCCCCAGAAAGGACCATCAGATACTCCCCAGAAATTACCATCAGATACTCCCAGAAATGACCATCAGATACTCCCCAGATATGACCATCAGATACTCCCCAGAAATGGCCATCAGATACTCCCCAGAAATGGCCATCAGATACGCCCCAGAAATGGCCATCAGATACTCCCCAGAAATGACCATCAGATACTCCCCAGAAATGACCATCAGATAGTCCCCAGAAATGACCATCAGATACTCCCCAGAAATGGCCATTAGATACGCCCCAGAAATGACCATTAGATACTCCCCAGAAATGGCCATCAGATACTCCCCATAAATGGCCATCAGATACTCCCCAGAAATGGTCATCAGATACTCCCCAAAAATGACCATCAGCCCGCCCCAGAAATGGCCATCAGATACTCCCCAGAAATAGCCATCAGGTACGCCCCAGAAATGGTCATCAGATACTCCCCAGAAATTACCATCAGATATGCCCCAGAAATGGTCATCAGATACTCCCCAGAAATGACCATCAGATACTCCCCAGAAATGACCATCAGATACTCCCCAGAAATGACCCTCAGATACTCCCTAGAAATGACCATCAGATACTCCCCAGAAATGACCATAAGATACTTCCCAGAAATGACCATCAGATACTCCCCAGAAATGGTCATCAGATACGCCCCAGAAATGACCATCAGATACTCCCTAGAAATGGCCATCAGATACTCCCCAGAAATGACCATCAGATACTCCCCAGATATGACCATCAGATAGTCCCCAGAAATGACCATCAGATACTCTCCAGAAAGGGCCATCAGATACTCCCCAGAAATGGTCATCAGATACTCCCCAGAAATGACCATCAGATACGCCCCAGAAATGGTCATCAGATACTCCCCAGAAATGGTCATCAGATACTCCCCAGAAATGGTCATCAGATACTCCCCAGAAATGGCCATCAGATACTCCCCAGAAAGGACCATCAGATACTCCCCAGAAATGGCCATCAGATACTCCCCAGAAATGGCCATCAGGTACGCCCCAGAAATGGTCATCAGATACTCCACAGAAATTACCATCAGATACGCCCCAGAAATGGTCATCAGATACTCCCCAGAAATAACCATCAGATACTCCCTAGAAATGACCATCAGATACTCCCCAGAAATGACCATAAGATACTTCCCAGAAATGACCATAAGATACTTCCCAGAAATGACCATCAGATACTCCCAAGAAATGGTCATCAGATACGCCCCAGAAATGACCATCAGATACTCCCCAGAAATGGCCATCAGATACGCCCCAGAAATGACCATCAGATACTCCCCAGAAATGACCATGAGATACTCCCCAGAAATGGTCATCAGATACTCCCCAGAAATGACCATCAGATACTCCCCAGAAATGACCATCAGATCCTCCCCAGAAATGACCATCAGATCCTCCCCAGAAAGGGCCATCAGATATTCCCCAGAAATGGTCCTCAGATACGCCCCAGAAATGACCATCAGTTAGTCCCCAGAAAGGGTCATCAGATACTCCCCAGAAATAGCCATCAGATGCTCCCCAGAAATGACCATCAGATACTCCTCAGAAATGTCCATCAGATACTCCCCAGAAATGGCCATCAGATACGCCCCAGAAATGACCATCAGATACTCCCCAGAAAGGGCCATCAGATACTCCCCAGAAATGGCCATCAGATACTCCCGAGAAATGGCCATCAGATACTCCCCAGAAATGGCCATCAGATACTCCCCAGAAATGGCCATCAGATACTCCCCAGAAATGACCATCAGATACTCCCCAGAAATGACCATCAGATACTCCCCAGAAATGGTCATCAGATACTCCCCAGAAATGGCCATCAGATACTCCCCAGAAATGGCCATCAGATACTCCCCAGAAATGAACATCAGATACGCTCCGGAAATGACCATCAGATACGCCTCAGAAATTACCATCAGATACTCCCCAGAAATGGCCATCAGATACTCCCCAGAAATGACCATCAGATACTCCCCAGAAATGACCATCAGATACTCCCCAGAAATGACCATCAGATACTGCCCAGAAATGGACATTAGATATTCCCCAGAAATGACCATCAGATACTCCCCAGAAATGACCATCAAATACTCCCCAGAAATGACCATCAGATACTGCCCAGAAATGGACATCAGATACGCTCCGGAAATGACCATCAGATACGCCTCAGAAATGACCATCAGATACTCCCCAGAAATGGCCATCAGATACTCCCCAGAAATGACCATCAGATACTCCCCAGAAATGACCATCAGATACTCCCCAGAAATGACCATCAGATACTGCCCAGAAATGGACATTAGATATTCCCCAGAAATGACCATCAGATACTCCCCAGAAATGACCATCAAATACTCCCCAGAAATGACCATCAGATACTGCCCAGAAATGGACATCAGATACGTCCCAGAAATGACCATCAGATTCTGCCCAGAAATGGCCATCAGATACTCCCCAGAAATGACCATCAGATACTCCCCCGAAATGGCCATCAGATAGTCCCAAGAAATGACCATCAGATAGTCCCAAGAAATGACCATCAGATACTCCCCAGAAATGACCATCAGATACGCCCCAGAAATGGCCATCAGATACTCCCTAGAAATTACCTTTAGATACGCCCCAGAAATGGCCATCAGATACTCCCCAGAAATGACCATCAGATACTCCCCAGAAATGACCATCAGATACTCCCCAGAAATGACCATCAGATACTGCCCAGAAATGGACATTAGATATTCCCCAGAAATGACCATCAGATACTCCCCAGAAATGACCATCAAATACTCCCCAGAAATGACCATCAGATACTGCCCAGAAATGGACATCAGATACGTCCCAGAAATGACCATCAGATTCTGCCCAGAAATGACCATCAGATACTCCCCAGAAAGGGCCATCAGATACTCCCCAGAAATGGCCATCAGATACTCCCCAGAAATGGCCATCAGATACTCCCCAGAAATGGCCATCAGATACTCCCCAGAAATGACCATCAGATACTCCCCAGAAATGACCATCAGATACTCCCCAGAAATGGTCATCAGATACTCCCCAGAAATGGCCATCAGATACTCCCCAGAAATGGCCATCAGATACTCCCCAGAAATGAACATCAGATACGCTCCGGAAATGACCATCAGATACGCCTCAGAAATGACCATCAGATACTCCCCAGAAATGGCCATCAGATACTCCCCAGAAATGACCATCAGATACTCCCCAGAAATGACCATCAGATACTCCCCAGAAATGACCATCAGATACTGCCCAGAAATGGACATTAGATATTCCCCAGAAATGACCATCAGATACTCCCCAGAAATGACCATCAAATACTCCCCAGAAATGACCATCAGATACTGCCCAGAAATGGACATCAGATACGCTCCGGAAATGACCATCAGATACGCCTCAGAAATGACCATCAGATACTCCCCAGAAATGGCCATAAGATACTCCCCAGAAATGACCATCAGATACTCCCCAGAAATGACCATCAGATACTCCCCAGAAATGACCATCAGATACTGCCCAGAAATGGACATTAGATATACCCCAGAAATGACCATCAGATACTCCCCAGAAATGACCATCAAATACTCCCCAGAAATGACCATCAGATACTGCCCAGAAATGGACATCAGATACGTCCCAGAAATGACCATCAGATTCTGCCCAGAAATGGCCATCAGATACTCCCCAGAAATGACCATCAGATACTCCCCCGAAATGGCCATCAGATAGTCCCAAGAAATGACCATCAGATAGTCCCAAGAAATGACCATCAGATACTCCCCAGAAATGACCATCAGATACGCCCCAGAAATGGCCATCAGATACTCCCTAGAAATTACCTTTAGATACGCCCCAGAAATGGCCATCAGATACTCCCCAGAAATGACCATCAGATACTCCCCAGAAATGACCATCAGATACTCCCCAGAAATGACCATCAGATACTGCCCAGAAATGGACATTAGATATTCCCCAGAAATGACCATCAGATACTCCCCAGAAATGACCATCAAATACTCCCCAGAAATGACCATCAGATACTGCCCAGAAATGGACATCAGATACGTCCCAGAAATGACCATCAGATTCTGCCCAGAAATGGCCATCAGTTACTCCCCAGAAATGACCATCAGATACTCCCCCGAAATGGCCATCAGATAGTCCCAAGAAATGACCATCAGATACTCCCCAGAAATGACCATCAGATACGCCCCAGAAATGGCCATCAGATACTCCCTAGAAATTACCTTTAGATACGCCCCAGAAATGGCCATCAGATACTCCCCAGAAATGACCATCAGATACTCCCCAGAAATGGCCATCAGATACTCCCCAGAAAGGGCCATCAGATACTCCCCAGAAATTACCATCAGATACTCCCCAGAAATAGCCATCAGATACTCCCCAGATATGACCATCAGATACTCCCCAGAAATGGCCATCAGATACTCCCCAGAAAGGACCATCAGATACTCCCCAGAAATTACCATCAGATACTCCCCAGAAATGACCATCAGATACTCCCCAGATATGACCATCAGATACTCCCCAGAAATGGCCATCAGATACTCCCCAGAAATGGCCATCAGATACGCCCCAGAAATGGCCATCAGATACTCCCCAAAAATGACCATCAGATACTCCCCAGAAATGACCATCAGATAGTCCCCAGAAATGACCATCAGATACTCCCCAGAAATGACCATCAGATACTCCCCAGAAATGGCCATCAGATACGCCCCAGAAATGACCATTAGATACTCCCCAGAAATGGCCATCAGATACTCCCCATAAATGGCCATCAGATACTCCCCAGAAATGGTCATCAGATACTCCCCAAAAATGACCATCAGCCCGCCCCAGAAATGGCCATCAGATACTCCCCAGAAATAGCCATCAGGTACGCCCCAGAAATGGTCATCAGATACTCCCCAGAAATTACCATCAGATATGCCCCAGAAATGGTCATCAGATACTCCCCAGAAATGACCATCAGATACTCCCCAGAAATGACCATCAGATACTCCCCAGAAATGACCCTCAGATACTCCCTAGAAATGACCATCAGATACTCCCCAGAAATGACCATAAGATACTTCCCAGAAATGACCATCAGATACTCCCCAGAAATGGTCATCAGATACGCCCCAGAAATGACCATCAGATACTCCCTAGAAATGGCCATCAGATACTCCCCAGAAATGACCATCAGATACTCCCCAGATATGACCATCAGATAGTCCCCAGAAATGACCATCAGATACTCTCCAGAAAGGGCCATCAGATACTCCCCAGAAATGGTCATCAGATACTCCCCAGAAATGACCATCAGATACGCCCCAGAAATGGTCATCAGATACTCCCCAGAAATGGTCATCAGATACTCCCCAGAAATGGTCATCAGATACTCCCCAGAAATGGCCATCAGATACTCCCCAGAAAGGACCATCAGATACTCCCCAGAAATGGCCATCAGATACTCCCCAGAAATGGCCATCAGGTACGCCCCAGAAATGGTCATCAGATACTCCACAGAAATTACCATCAGATACGCCCCAGAAATGGTCATCAGATACTCCCCAGAAATGACCATCAGATACTCCCTAGAAATGACCATCAGATACTCCCCAGAAATGACCATAAGATACTTCCCAGAAATGACCATAAGATACTTCCCAGAAATGACCATCAGATACTCCCAAGAAATGGTCATCAGATACGCCCCAGAAATGACCATCAGATACTCCCCAGAAATGGCCATCAGATACGCCCCAGAAATGACCATCAGATACTCCCCCGAAATGGCCATCAGATAGTCCCAAGAAATGACCATCAGATACTCCCCAGAAATGACCATCAGATACGCCCCAGAAATGGCCATCAGATACTCCCTAGAAATTACCTTTAGATACGCCCCAGAAATGGCCATCAGATACTCCCCAGAAATGACCATCAGATACTCCCCAGAAATGGCCATCAGATACTCCCCAGAAAGGGCCATCAGATACTCCCCAGAAATTACCATCAGATACTCCCCAGAAATAGCCATCAGATACTCCCCAGATATGACCATCAGATACTCCCCAGAAATGGCCATCAGATACTCCCCAGAAAGGACCATCAGATACTCCCCAGAAATTACCATCAGATACTCCCCAGAAATGACCATCAGATACTCCCCAGATATGACCATCAGATACTCCCCAGAAATGGCCATCAGATACTCCCCAGAAATGGCCATCAGATACGCCCCAGAAATGGCCATCAGATACTCCCCAAAAATGACCATCAGATACTCCCCAGAAATGACCATCAGATAGTCCCCAGAAATGACCATCAGATACTCCCCAGAAATGACCATCAGATACTCCCCAGAAATGGCCATCAGATACGCCCCAGAAATGACCATTAGATACTCCCCAGAAATGGCCATCAGATACTCCCCATAAATGGCCATCAGATACTCCCCAGAAATGGTCATCAGATACTCCCCAAAAATGACCATCAGCCCGCCCCAGAAATGGCCATCAGATACTCCCCAGAAATAGCCATCAGGTACGCCCCAGAAATGGTCATCAGATACTCCCCAGAAATTACCATCAGATATGCCCCAGAAATGGTCATCAGATACTCCCCAGAAATGACCATCAGATACTCCCCAGAAATGACCATCAGATACTCCCCAGAAATGACCCTCAGATACTCCCTAGAAATGACCATCAGATACTCCCCAGAAATGACCATAAGATACTTCCCAGAAATGACCATCAGATACTCCCCAGAAATGGTCATCAGATACGCCCCAGAAATGACCATCAGATACTCCCTAGAAATGGCCATCAGATACTCCCCAGAAATGACCATCAGATACTCCCCAGATATGACCATCAGATAGTCCCCAGAAATGACCATCAGATACTCTCCAGAAAGGGCCATCAGATACTCCCCAGAAATGGTCATCAGATACTCCCCAGAAATGACCATCAGATACGCCCCAGAAATGGTCATCAGATACTCCCCAGAAATGGTCATCAGATACTCCCCAGAAATGGTCATCAGATACTCCCCAGAAATGGCCATCAGATACTCCCCAGAAAGGACCATCAGATACTCCCCAGAAATGGCCATCAGATACTCCCCAGAAATGGCCATCAGGTACGCCCCAGAAATGGTCATCAGATACTCCACAGAAATTACCATCAGATACGCCCCAGAAATGGTCATCAGATACTCCCCAGAAATGACCATCAGATACTCCCTAGAAATGACCATCAGATACTCCCCAGAAATGACCATAAGATACTTCCCAGAAATGACCATAAGATACTTCCCAGAAATGACCATCAGATACTCCCAAGAAATGGTCATCAGATACGCCCCAGAAATGACCATCAGATACTCCCCAGAAATGGCCATCAGATACGCCCCAGAAATGACCATCAGATACTCCCCAGAAATGACCATGAGATACTCCCCAGAAATGGTCATCAGATACTCCCCAGAAATGACCATCAGATACTCCCCAGAAATGACCATCAGATCCTCCCCAGAAATGACCATCAGATCCTCCCCAGAAAGGGCCATCAGATATTCCCCAGAAATGGTCCTCAGATACGCCCCAGAAATGACCATCAGTTAGTCCCCAGAAAGGGTCATCAGATACTCCCCAGAAATAGCCATCAGATGCTCCCCAGAAATGACCATCAGATACTCCTCAGAAATGTCCATCAGATACTCCCCAGAAATGGCCATCAGATACGCCCCAGAAATGACCATCAGATACTCCCCAGAAAGGGCCATCAGATACTCCCCAGAAATGGCCATCAGATACTCCCCAGAAATGGCCATCAGATACTCCCCAGAAATGGCCATCAGATACTCCCCAGAAATGGCCATCAGATACTCCCCAGAAATGACCATCAGATACTCCCCAGAAATGACCATCAGATACTCCCCAGAAATGGTCATCAGATACTCCCCAGAAATGGCCATCAGATACTCCCCAGAAATGGCCATCAGATACTCCCCAGAAATGAACATCAGATACGCTCCGGAAATGACCATCAGATACGCCTCAGAAATGACCATCAGATACTCCCCAGAAATGGCCATCAGATACTCCCCAGAAATGACCATCAGATACTCCCCAGAAATGACCATCAGATACTCCCCAGAAATGACCATCAGATACTGCCCAGAAATGGACATTAGATATTCCCCAGAAATGACCATCAGATACTCCCCAGAAATGACCATCAAATACTCCCCAGAAATGACCATCAGATACTGCCCAGAAATGGACATCAGATACGTCCCAGAAATGACCATCAGATTCTGCCCAGAAATGGCCATCAGATACTCCCTAGAAATGACCATCAGATACTCCCCCGAAATGGCCATCAGATAGTCCCAAGAAATGACCATCAGATACTCCCCAGAAATGACCATCAGATACGCCCCAGAAATGGCCATCAGATACTCCCTAGAAATTACCTTTAGATACGCCCCAGAAATGGCCATCAGATACTCCCCAGAAATGACCATCAGATACTCCCCAGAAATGGCCATCAGATACTCCCCAGAAAGGGCCATCAGATACTCCCCAGAAATTACCATCAGATACTCCCCAGAAATAGCCATCAGATACTCCCCAGATATGACCATCAGATACTCCCCAGAAATGGCCATCAGATACTCCCCAGAAAGGACCATCAGATACTCCCCAGAAATTACCATCAGATACTCCCCAGAAATGACCATCAGATACTCCCCAGATATGACCATCAGATACTCCCCAGAAATGGCCATCAGATACTCCCCAGAAATGGCCATCAGATACGCCCCAGAAATGGCCATCAGATACTCCCCAGAAATGACCATCAGATACTCCCCAGAAATGACCATCAGATAGTCCCCAGAAATGACCATCAGATACTCCCCAGAAATGACCATCAGATACTCCCCAGAAATGGCCATCAGATACGCCCCAGGAAATGACCATTACATACTCCCCAGAAATGGCCATCAGATACTCCCCATAAATGGCCATCAGATACTCCCCAGAAATGGTCATCAGATACTCCCCAAAAATGACCATCAGCCCGCCCCAGAAATGGCCATCAGATACTCCCCAGAAATAGCCATCAGGTACGCCCCAGAAATGGTCATCAGATACTCCCCAGAAATTACCATCAGATATGCCCCAGAAATGGTCATCAGATACTCCCCAGAAATGACCATCAGATACTCCCCAGAAATGACCATCAGATACTCCCCAGAAATGACCCTCAGATACTCCCTAGAAATGACCATCAGATACTCCCCAGAAATGACCATAAGATACTTCCCAGAAATGACCATAAGATACTTCCCAGAAATGACCATCAGATACTCCCAAGAAATGGTCATCAGATACGCCCCAGAAATGACCATCAGATACTCCCCAGAAATGGCCATCAGATACGCCCCAGAAATGACCATCAGATACTCCCCAGAAATGACCATGAGATACTCCCCAGAAATGGTCATCAGATACTCCCCAGAAATGACCATCAGATACTCCCCAGAAATGACCATCAGATCCTCCCCAGAAATAGCCATCAGATGCTCCCCAGAAATGACCATCAGATACTCCTCAGAAATGTCCATCAGATACTCCCCAGAAATGGCCATCAGATACGCCCCAGAAATGACCATCAGATACTCCCCAGAAAGGGCCATCAGATACTCCCCAGAAATGACCATCAGATACGCCCCAGAAAGGGCCATCAGATACTCCCCAGAAATGGTCATCAGATTCTCCCCAGAAATGGTCATCAGATACTCCCCAGAAATGACCATCAGATACTCCCCAGAAATGTTCATCAGATACACCCTAGAAATGGCCATCAGATACTCCCCAGAAATGGTCATCAGATTCTTCCCAGAAATTACCATCAGATACTCCCCAGAAATGGCCATCAGATACTCCCCAGAAATGACCAACAGATACTCCCCAAAAATGGCCATCAGATACTCCCAGAAAGGGCCATCAGACACTCCCCAGAAATGACCATCAGATACGCCCCAGAAATGGCCATCAGATACTCCCCAGAAATGGCCATCAGATACTCCCCAGAAATGACCATCAGATATTCCCCAGAAATGGCCATCAGATACTCCCCAGAAATGGCCATCAGATACTCCCCAGAAATGACCATCAGATACTCCCCAGAAATGACCATCAGATACTCCCCAGAAATGGTCATCAGATACTCCCCAGAAATGACCATCAGATACTCCCCAGAAATGGCCATTAGATACTCCCCAGAAATGGCCAACAGATACTCCCCAGAAATGACCATCAGATACTCCCCAGAAATGACCATCAGATAGTCCCCAGAAATGACCATCAGATACTCCCCAGAAATATCCATCAGATACTCCCCAGAAATGGCCATCAGATACGCCCCAGAAATGACCATTAGATACTCCCCAGAAATGGCCATCAGGTATGCCCCAGAAATGGTCATCAGATACTCCCCAGAAATTACCATTAGATATGCCCCAGAAATGGTCATCAGATACTCCCCAGAAATGACCATCAGATACTCCCCAGAAATGGGCATCAGATACTCCCCAGAAATGACCCTCAGATACTCCCTAGAAATGACCATCAGATACTCCCCAGAAATGACCATAAGATACTTCCCAGAAATGACCATCAGATACTCCCCAGAAATGGTCATCAGATACGCCCCAGAAATGACCATCAGATACTCCCCAGAAATGGTCATCAGATACTCCCCAGAAATGACCATCAGATACTCCCCAGAAATGGTCATCAGATACTCCCCAGAAATGGTCATCAGATACTCCCCAGAAATGGTCATCAGATACTCCCCAGAAATGGCCATCAGATACTCCCCAGAAAGGACCATCAGATACTCCCCAGAAATGGCCATCAGATACTTCCCAGAAATGGCCATCAGGTACGCCCCAGAAATGGTCATCAGATACTCCATAGAAATTACCATCAGATACGCCCCAGAAATGGTCATCAGATACTCCCCAGAAATGACCATCAGATATTTCCTAGAAATGACCATCAGATACTCCCCAGAAATGACCATAAGATACTTCCGAGAAATGAAAATCAGATACTCCCAAGAAATGGTCATCAGATACGCCCCAGAAATGACCATCAGATACTCCCCAGAAATGGCCATCAGATACTCCCCAGAAATGACCATCAAATACTCCCCAGATATGACCATCAGATAGTCCCCAGAAATGACCATCAGATACTCTCCAGAAAGGGCCATCAGATACTCCCCTAGAAATGGTCATCAGATACTCCCCAGAAATGACCATCAGATACGCCTCAGAAATGGTCATCAGATACTCCCAAGAAATGGTCATCAGATACTCCCCAGAAATGGTCATTAGATACTCCCCAGAAATGGCCATCAGATACTCCCCAGAAAGGACCATCAGATACTCCCCAGAAATGACCATCAGATACACCCCAGAAATGACCATCAGATACTCCCCAGAAATGACCATCAGATACTCCCCAGATATGACCATCAGATAGTCCCCAGAAATGACCATCAGATACTCCCCAGAAATGACCATCAGATACTCCCCAGAAATGGCCATCAGATACTCCCCAGAAATGGCCATCAGATACTCCCCAGAAATGACCATCAGATACTCCCCAGAAATGACCATCAGATCCTCCCCAGAAATGACCATCAGATCCTCCCCAGAAAGGGCCATCAGATATTCCCCAGAAATGGTCATCAGATACTCCCCAGAAATGACCATGAGATACTCCCCAGAAATGGTCATCAGATACTCCCCAGAAATGACCATCAAATACTCCCCAGAAATGACCATCAGATCCTCCCCAGAAATGACCATCAGATCCTCCCCAGAAAGGGCCATCAGATATTCCCCAGAAACGGTCATCAGATACGCCCCAGAAATGACCATCAGTTAGTCCCCAGAAAGGGTCATCAGATACTCCCCAGAAATAGCCATCAGATGCTCCCCAGAAATGACCATCAGATACTCCTCAGAAATGTCCATCAGATACTCCCCAGAAATGGCCATCAGATACGCCCCAGAAATGACCATCAGATACTCCCCAGAAAGGGCCATCAGATACTCCCCAGAAATGACCATCAGATACACCCCAGAAAGGGCCATCAGATACTCCCCAGAAATGGTCATCAGATTCTCCCCAGAAATGGTCATCAGATACTCCCCAGAAATGACCATCAGATACTCCCCAGAAATGTTCATCAGATAC
The DNA here is from genome assembly GCA_029206835.1 of Rana muscosa. Classification (NCBI taxonomy): domain Eukaryota; kingdom Metazoa; phylum Chordata; class Amphibia; order Anura; family Ranidae; genus Rana; species Rana muscosa. The sequence continues at coordinate 347,485,702 of CM055125.1, read as the reverse complement.
ACCCTAGAAATGGCCATCAGATACTCCCCAGTAATGGTCATCAGATTCTCCCCAGAAATTACCATCAGATACTCCCCAGTAATGGTCATCAGATTCTCCCCAGAAATGGCCATCAGATACTCCCCAGAAATGACCAACAGATACTCCCCAAAAATGGCCATCAGATACTCCCAGAAAGGGCCATCAGATACTCCCCAGAAATGGTCATCAGATACTCCCCAGAAATGGCCATCAGATACTCCCCAGAAATGACCATCAGATACGCCCCAGAAATGGCCATCAGATACTCCCCAGAAATGACCATCAGATATTCCCCAGAAATGGCCATCAGATACTCCCCAGAAATGGCCATCAGATACTCCCCAGAAATGACCATCAGATACTCCCCAGAAATGACCATCAGATAGTCCCCAGAAAAGACCATCAGATACTCCCCAGAAATATCCATCAGATACTCCCCAGAAATGGCCATCAGATATGCCCCAGAAATGACCATTAGATACTCCCCAGAAATGGCCATCAGGTACGCCCCAGAAATGGTCATCAGATACTCCCCAGAAATTACCATCAGATATGCCCCAGAAATGGTCATCAGATACTCCCCAGAAATGACCATCAGATACTCCCCAGAAATGACCATCAGATACTCCCCAGAAATGACCCTCAGATACTCCCTAGAAATGAGCATCAGATACTCCCCAGAAATGACCATAGGATACAACCCAGAAATGACCATCAGATACTCCCCAGAATCGGTCATCAGATACGCCCCAGAAATGAACATCAGATACTCCCCAGAAATGGCCATCAGATACTCCCCAGAAATGACCATCAGATACTCCCCAGATATGACCATCAGATAGTCCCCAGAAATGACCATCAGATACTCTCCAGAAAGGGCCATCAGATACTCCCCAGAAATGGTCATCAGATACTCCCCAGAAATGACCATCAGATACGCCCCAGAAATGGTCATCAGATACTCCCCAGAAATGGTCATCAGATACTCCCCAGAAATGGTCATCAGATACTCCCCAGAAATGGCCATCAGATACTCCCCAGAAAGGACCATCAGATACTCCCCAGAAATGGCCATCAGATACTCCCCAGAAATGGCCATCAGGTACACCCCAGAAATGGTCATCAGATACTCCACAGAAATTGCCATCAGATACGCCCCAGAAATGGTCATCAGATACTCCCCAGAAATGACCATCAGATACTCCCTAGAAATGACAATCAGATACTCCCCAGAAATGACCAGAAGATACTTCCTAGAAATGACCATCAGATACTCCCAAGAAATGGTCATCAGATACGCCCCAGAAATGACCATCAGATACTCCCCAGAAATGGTCATCAGATACTCCCCAGAAATGGTCATCAGATACTCCCCAGAAATGGTCATCAGATACTCCCCAGAAATGGCCATCAGATACTCCCCAGAAAGGACCATCAGATACTCCCCAGAAATGACCATCAGATGCTCCCCAGATATGACCATCAGATAGTCCCCAGAAATGACCATCAGATACTCCCCAGAAATGACCATCAGATACTCCCCAGAAATGGCCATCAGATACTCCCCAGAAATGGCCATCAGATACTCCCCAGAAATCACCATCAGATACTCCCCAGAAATGGCCATCAGATACTCCCCAGAAATGGCCATCAGATACGCCCCAGAAAAGGCCATCAGATACGCCCCAGAAATGACCATCAGATACTCCCCAGAAATGACCATGAGATTCTCCCCCGAAATGGTCATCAGATACTCCCCAGAAATGACCATCAGATACTCCCCAGAAATGGCCATCAGATACTCCCCAGAAAAGGCCATCAGATACTCCCCAGAAATGACCATCAGATACTCCCCAGAAATGACCATCAGATACTCCCCAGAAATGGTCATCAGATACTCCCCAGAAATGGTCATCAGATACTCCCCAGAAATGGCCATCAGATACTCCCCAGAAATGAACATCAGATACGCTCCGGAAATGACCATCAGATACGCCTCAGAAATGACCATCAGATACTCCCCAGAAATGGCCATCAGATACTCCCCAGAAATGACCATCAGATACTCCCCAGAAATGACCATCAGATACTCCCCAGAAATGACCATCAGATACTGCCCAGAAATGGACATCAGATATTCCCCAGAAATGACCATCAGATACTCCCCAGAAATGACCATCAAATACTCCCCAGAAATGACCATCAGATACTGCCCAGAAATGGACATCAGATACGTCCCAGAAATGACCATCAGATTCTGCCCAGAAATGGCCATCAGATACTCCCCAGAAATGACCATCAGATACTCCCCCGAAATGGCCATCAGATAGTCCCAAGAAATGACCATCAGATACTCCCCAGAAATGACCATCAGATACGCCCCAGAAATGGCCATCAGATACTCCCTAGAAATTACCTTTAGATACGCCCCAGAAATGGCCATCAGATACTCCCCAGAAATGACCATCAGATACTCCCCAGAAATGGCCATCAGATACTCCCCAGAAAGGGCCATCAGATACTCCCCAGAAATTACCATCAGATACTCCCCAGAAATAGCCATCAGATACTCCCCAGATATGACCATCAGATACTCCCCAGAAATGGCCATCAGATACTCCCCAGAAAGGACCATCAGATACTCCCCAGAAATTACCATCAGATACTCCCCAGAAATGACCATCAGATACTCCCCAGATATGACCATCAGATACTCCCCAGAAATGGCCATCAGATACTCCCCAGAAATGGCCATCAGATACGCCCCAGAAATGGCCATCAGATACTCCCCAGAAATGACCATCAGATACTCCCCAGAAATGACCATCAGATAGTCCCCAGAAATGACCATCAGATACTCCCCAGAAATGACCATCAGATACTCCCCAGAAATGGCCATCAGATACGCCCCAGAAATGACCATTAGATACTCCCCAGAAATGGCCAACAGATACTTCCCATAAATGGCCATCAGATACTCCCCAGAAATGGTCATCAGATACTCCCCAAAAATGACCATCAGCCCGCCCCAGAAATGGCCATCAGATACTCCCCAGAAATAGCCATCAGGTACGCCCCAGAAATGGTCATCAGATACTCCCCAGAAATTACCATCAGATATGCCCCAGAAATGGTCATCAGATACTCCCCAGAAATGACCATCAGATACTCCCCAGAAATGACCATCAGATACTCCCCAGAAATGACCCTCAGATACTCCCTAGAAATGACCATCAGATACTCCCCAGAAATGACCATAAGATACTTCCCAGAAATGACCATCAGATACTCCCCAGAAATGGTCATCAGATACGCCCCAGAAATGACCATCAGATACTCCCTAGAAATGGCCATCAGATACTCCCCAGAAATGACCATCAGATACTCCCCAGATATGACCATCAGATAGTCCCCAGAAATGACCATCAGATACTCTCCAGAAAGGGCCATCAGATACTCCCCAGAAATGGTCATCAGATACTCCCCAGAAATGACCATCAGATACGCCCCAGAAATGGTCATCAGATACTCCCCAGAAATGGTCATCAGATACTCCCCAGAAATGGTCATCAGATACTCCCCAGAAATGGCCATCAGATACTCCCCAGAAAGGACTATCAGATACTCCCCAGAAATGGCCATCAGATACTCCCCATAAATGGCCATCAGGTACGCCCCAGAAATGGTCATCAGATACTCCACAGAAATTACCATCAGATACGCCCCAGAAATGGTCATCAGATACTCCCCAGAAATGACCATCAGATACTCCCTAGAAATGACCATCAGATACTCCCCAGAAATGACCATAAGATACTTCCCAGAAATGACCATCAGATACTCCCAATAAATGGTCATCAGATACGCCCCAGAAATGACCATCAGATACTCCCCAGAAATGGCCATCAGATACGCCCCAGAAATGACCATCAGATACTCCCCAGAAATGACCATGAGATACTCCCCAGAAATGGTCATCAGATACTCCCCAGAAATGACCATCAGATACTCCCCAGAAATGACCATCAGATCCTCCCCAGAAATGACCATCAGATCCTCCCCAGAAAGGGCCATCAGATATTCCCCAGAAATGGTCATCAGATACGCCCCAGAAATGACCATCAGTTAGTCCCCAGAAAGGGTCATCAGATACTCCCCAGAAATAGCCATCAGATGCTCCCCAGAAATGACCATCAGATACTCCTCAGAAATGTCCATCAGATACTCCTCAGAAATGTCCATCAGATACTCCCCAGAAATGGCCATCAGATACGCCCCAGAAATGACCATCAGATACTCCCCAGAAAGGGCCATCAGATACTCCCCAGAAATGACCATCAGATACGCCCCAGAAAGGGCCATCAGATACTCCCCAGAAATGGTCATCAGATTCTCCCCAGAAATGGTCATCAGATACTCCCCAGAAATGACCATCAGATACTCCCCAGAAATGTTCATCAGATACACCTTAGAAATGGCCATCAGATACTCCCCAGAAATGGTCATCAGATTCTCCCCAGAAATTACCATCAGATACTCCCCAGAAATGGCCATCAGATACTCCCCAGAAATGACCAACAGATACTCCCCAAAAATGGCCATCAGATACTCCCAGAAAGGGCCATCAGATACTCCCCAGAAATGACCATCAGATACGCCCCAGAAATGGCCATCAGATACTCCCCATATATGACCATCAGATATTCCCCAGAAATGGCCATCAGATACTCCCCAGAAATGACCATCAGATAGTCCCCAGAAATGACCATCAGATACTCCCCAGAAATGGCCATCAGATACTCCCCAGAAATGGCCATCAGATACTCCCCAGAAATGATCATCAGATAGTCCCCAGAAATGACCATCAGATACTCCCCAGAAATATCCATCAGATACTCCCCAGAAATGGCCATCAGATACGCCCCAGAAATGACCATCAGATACACCCCGGAAATGGCCATCAGATACTCCCCAGAAATGACCATCAGATATTCCCCAGAAATGGCCATCAGATACTCCCCAGAAATGGCCATCAGATACTCCCCAGAAATGACCATCAGATACTCCCCAGAAATGACCATCAGATACTCCCCAGAAATGGTCATCAGATACTCCCCAGAAATGACCATCAGATACTCCCCAGAAATGGCCATTAGATACTCCCCAGAAATGGCCAACAGATACTCCCCAAAAATGGCCATCAGATACTCCCCAGAAAGGGCATTCAGATACTCCCCAGAAATGGCCATCAGATACTCCCCAGAAATGGCCATCAGATACTCCCCAGAAATGGCCATCAGATACTCCCCAGAAATGACCATCAGATAGTCCCCAGAAATGACCATCAGTTACTCCCCAGAAATATCCATCAGATACTCCCCAGAAATGGCCATCAGATACGCCCCAGAAATGACGATTAGATACTCCCCAAAAATGGCCATCAGGTACGCCCCAGAAATGGTCATCAGATACTCCCCAGAAATTACCATCAGATATGCCCCAGAAATGGCCATCAGATACTCCCCAGAAATGACCATCAGATACTCCCTAGAAATGACCATCAGATACTCCCCAGAAATGACCAGAAGATACTTCCTAGAAATGACCATCAGATACTCCCAAGAAATGGTCATCAGATACGCCCCAGAAATGACCATCAGATACTCCCCAGCAATGGCCATCAGATACTCCCCAGAAAGGACCATCAGATACTCCCCAGAAATGACCATCAGATACTCCCCAGATATGACCATCAGATAGTCCCCAGAAATGACCATCAGATACTCCCCAGAAATGACCATCAGATACTCCCCAGAAATGGCCATCAGATACTCCCCAGAAATGGCCATCAGATACTCCCCAGAAATCACCATCAGATACTCCCCAGAAATGGCCATCAGATACTCCCCAGAAATGGCCATCAGATACACCCCAGAAAAGGCCATCAGATACGCCCCAGAAATGACCATCAGATACTCCCCAGAAATGACCATGAGATTCTCCCCCGAAATGGTCATCAGATACTCCCCAGAAATGACCATCAGATACTCCCCAGAAATGGCCATCAGATACTCCCCAGAAATGGCCATCAGATACTCCCCAGAAATGACCATCAGATACTCCCCAGAAATGACCATCAGATACTCCCCAGAAATGGTCATCAGATACTCCCCAGAAATGGTCATCAGATACTCCCCAGAAATGGCCATCAGATACTCCCCAGAAATGAACATCAGATACGCTCCGGAAATGACCATCAGATACGCCTCAGAAATGACCATCAGATACTCCCCAGAAATGGCCATCAGATACTCCCCAGAAATGACCATCAGATACTCCCCAGAAATGACCATCAGATACTCCTCAGAAATGACCATCAGATACTGCCCAGAAATGGACATCAGATATTCCCCAGAAATGACCATCAGATACTCCCCAGAAATGACCATCAAATACTCCCCAGAAATGACCATCAGATACTGCCCAGAAATGGACATCAGATACGTCCCAGAAATGACCATCAGATTCTGCCCAGAAATGGCCATCAGATACTCCCCAGAAATGACCATCAGATACTCCCCCGAAATGGCCATCAGATAGTCCCAAGAAATGACCATCAGATACTCCCCAGAAATGACCATCAGATACGCCCCAGAAATGGCCATCAGATACTCCCTAGAAATTACCTTTAGATACGCCCCAGAAATGGCCATCAGATACTCCCCAGAAATGACCATCAGATACTCCCCAGAAATGGCCATCAGATACTCCCCAGAAAGGGCCATCAGATACTCCCCAGAAATTACCATCAGATACTCCCCAGAAATAGCCATCAGATACTCCCCAGATATGACCATCAGATACTCCCCAGAAATGGCCATCAGATACTCCCCAGAAAGGACCATCAGATACTCCCCAGAAATTACCATCAGATACTCCCCAGAAATGACCATCAGATACTTCCCAGATATGACCATCAGATACTCCCCAGAAATGGCCATCAGATACTCCCCAGAAATGGCCATCAGATACGCCCCAGAAATGGCCATCAGATACTCCCCAGAAATGACCATCAGATACTCCCCAGAAATGACCATCAGATAGTCCCCAGAAATGACCATCAGATACTCCCCAGAAATGACCATCAGATACTCCCCAGAAATGGCCATCAGATACGCCCCAGAAATGACCATTAGATACTCCCCAGAAATGGCCATCAGATACTTCCCATAAATGGCCATCAGATACTCCCCAGAAATGGTCATCAGATACTCCCCAAAAATGACCATCAGCCCGCCCCAGAAATGGCCATCAGATACTCCCCAGAAATAGCCATCAGGTACGCCCCAGAAATGGTCATCAGATACTCCCCAGAAATTACCATCAGATATGCCCCAGAAATGGTCATCAGATACTCCCCAGAAATGACCATCAGATACTCCCCAGAAATGACCATCAGATACTCCCCAGAAATGACCCTCAGATACTCCCTAGAAATGACCATCAGATACTCCCCAGAAATGACCATAAGATACTTCCCAGAAATGACCATCAGATACTCCCCAGAAATGGTCATCAGATACGCCCCAGAAATGACCATCAGATACTCCCTAGAAATGGCCATCAGATACTCCCCAGAAATGACCACCAGATACTCCCCAGATATGACCATCAGATAGTCCCCAGAAATGACCATCAGATACTCTCCAGAAAGGGCCATCAGATACTCCCCAGAAATGGTCATCAGATACTCCCCAGAAATGACCATCAGATACGCCCCAGAAATGGTCATCAGATACTCCCCAGAAATGGTCATCAGATACTCCCCAGAAATGGTCATCAGATACTCCCCAGAAATGGCCATCAGATACTCCCCAGAAAGGACTATCAGATACTCCCCAGAAATGGCCATCAGATACTCCCTATAAATGGCCATCAGGTACGCCCCAGAAATGGTCATCAGATACTCCACAGAAATTACCATCAGATACGCCCCAGAAATGGTCATCAGATACTCCCCAGAAATGACCATCAGATACTCCCTAGAAATGACCATCAGATACTCCCCAGAAATGACCATAAGATACTTCCCAGAAATGACCATCAGATACTCCCAATAAATGGTCATCAGATACGCCCCAGAAATGACCATCAGATACTCCCCAGAAATGGCCATCAGATACGCCCCAGAAATGACCATCAGATACTCCCCAGAAATGACCATGAGATACTCCCCAGAAATGGTCATCAGATACTCCCCAGAAATGACCATCAGATACTCCCCAGAAATGACCATCAGATCCTCCCCAGAAATGACCATCAGATCCTCCCCAGAAAGGGCCATCAGATATTCCCCAGAAATTGTCATCAGATACGCCCCAGAAATGACCATCAGTTAGTCCCCAGAAAGGGTCATCAGATACTCCCCAGAAATAGCCATCAGATGCTCCCCAGAAATGACCATCAGATACTCCTCAGAAATGTCCATCAGATACTCCCCAGAAATGGCCATCAGATACGCCCCAGAAATGACCATCAGATACTCCCCAGAAAGGGCCATCAGATACTCCCCAGAAATGACCATCAGATACGCCCCAGAAAGGGCCATCAGATACTCACCAGAAATGGTCATCAGATTCTCCCCAGAAATGGTCATCAGATACTCCCCAGAAATGACCATCAGATACTCCCCAGAAATGTTCATCAGATACACCCTAGAAATGGCCATCAGATACTCCCCAGAAATGGTCATCAGATTCTCCCCAGAAATTACCATCAGATACTCCCCAGAAATGGCCATCAGATACTCCCCAGAAATGACCAACAGATACTCCCCAAAAATGGCCATCAGATACTCCCAGAAAGGGCCATCAGATACTCCCCAGAAATGACCATCAGATACGCCCCAGAAATGGCCATCAGATACTCCCCAGAAATGACCATCAGATATTCCCCAGAAATGGCCATCAGATACTCCCCAGAAATGACCATCAGATACTCCCCAGAAATGACCATCAGATAGTCCCCAGAAATGACCATCAGATACTCCCCAGAAATATCCATCAGATACTCCCCAGAAATGGCCATCAGATACGCCCCAGAAATGACCATCAGATACACCCCAGAAATGGCCATCAGATACTCCCCAGAAATGACCATCAGATATTCCCCAGAAATGGCCATCAGATACTCCCCAGAAATGGCCATCAGATACTCCCCAGAAATGACCATCAGATACTCCCCAGAAATGACCATCAGATACTCCCCAGAAATGGTCATCAGATACTCCCCAGAAATGACCATCAGATACTCCCCAGAAATGGCCATTAGATACTCCCCAGAAATGGCCAACAGATACTCCCCAAAAATGGCCATCAGATACTCCCCAGAAAGGGCATTCAGATACTCCCCAGAAATGGCCATCAGATACTCCCCAGAAATGGCCATCAGATACTCCCCAGAAATGGCCATCAGATACTCCCCAGAAATGACCATCAGATAGTCCCCAGAAATGACCATCAGTTACTCCCCAGAAATATCCATCAGATACTCCCCAGAAATGGCCATCAGATACGCCCCAGAAATGACCATTAGATACTCCCCAGAAATGGCCATCAGGTACGCCCCAGAAATGGTCATCAGATACTCCCCAGAAATTACCATCAGATATGCCCCAGAAATGGCCATCAGATACTCCCCAGAAAGGACCATCAGATACTCCCCAGAAATGGCCATCAGATACTTCCCAGAAATGGCCATCAGGTATGCCCCAGAAATGGTCATCAGATACTCCACAGAAATTACCATCAGATACGCCCCAGAAATGGTCATCAGATACTCCCCAGAAATGACCATCAGATACTCCCTAGAAATGACCATCAGATACTCCCCAGAAATGACCATAAGATACTTCCGAGAAATGACCATCAGATACTCCCAAGAAATGGTCATCAGATACGCCCCAGAAATGACCTTCAGATACTCCCCAGAAATGGCCATCAGATACTCCCCAGAAATGACCATCATATACTCCCCAGATATGACCATCAGATAGTCCCCAGAAATGACCATCAGATACTCTCCAGAAAGGGCCATCAGATACTCCCCTAGAAATGGTCATCAGATACTCCCCAGAAATGACCATCAGATACGCCTCAGAAATGGTCATCAGATACTCCCCAGAAATGGTCATCAGATACTCCCCAGAAATGGTCATTAGATACTCCCCAGAAATGGCCATCAGATACTCCCCAGAAAGGACCATCAGATACTCCCCAGAAATGACCATCAGATACACCCCAGAAATGACCATCAGATACTCCCCAGAAATGACCATCAGATACTCCCCAGATATGACCATCAGATAGTCCCCAGAAATGGCCATCAGATACTCCCCAGAAATGACCATCAGATATTCCCCAGAAATGGCCATCAGATACTCCCCAGAAATGACCATCAGATACTCCCCAGAAATGACCATCAGATAGTCCCCAGAAATGACCATCAGATACTCCCCAGAAATATCCATCAGATACTCCCCAGAAATGGCCATCAGATACGCCCCAGAAATGACCATCAGATACACCCCAGAAATGGCCATCAGATACTCCCCAGAAATGACCATCAGATATTCCCCAGAAATGGCCATCAGATACTCCCCAGAAATGGCCATCAGATACTCCCCAGAAATGACCATCAGATACTCCCCAGAAATGACCATCAGATACTCCCCAGAAATGGTCATCAGATACTCCCCAGAAATGACCATCAGATACTCCCCAGAAATGGCCATTAGATACTCCCCAGAACTGGCCAACAGATACTCCCCAAAAATGGCCATCAGATACTCCCCAGAAAGGGCATTCAGATACTCCCCAGAAATGGCCATCAGATACTCCCCAGAAATGGCCATCAGATACTCCCCAGAAATGGCCATCAGATACTCCCCAGAAATGACCATCAGATAGTCCCCAGAAATGACCATCAGTTACTCCCCAGAAATATCCATCAGATACTCCCCAGAAATGGCCATCAGATACGCCCCAGAAATGACCATTAGATACTCCCCAGAAATGGCCATCAGGTACGCCCCAGAAATGGTCATCAGATACTCCCCAGAAATTACCATCAGATATGCCCCAGAAATGGCCATCAGATACTCCCCAGAAAGGACCATCAGATACTCCCCAGAAATGGCCATCAGATACTTCCCAGAAATGGCCATCAGGTATGCCCCAGAAATGGTCATCAGATACTCCACAGAAATTACCATCAGATACGCCCCAGAAATGGTCATCAGATACTCCCCAGAAATGACCATCAGATACTCCCTAGAAATGACCATCAGATACTCCCCAGAAATGACCATAAGATACTTCCGAGAAATGACCATCAGATACTCCCAAGAAATGGTCATCAGATACGCCCCAGAAATGACCTTCAGATACTCCCCAGAAATGGCCATCAGATACTCCCCAGAAATGACCATCATATACTCCCCAGATATGACCATCAGATAGTCCCCAGAAATGACCATCAGATACTCTCCAGAAAGGGCCATCAGATACTCCCCTAGAAATGGTCATCAGATACTCCCCAGAAATGACCATCAGATACGCCTCAGAAATGGTCATCAGATACTCCCCAGAAATGGTCATCAGATACTCCCCAGAAATGGTCATTAGATACTCCCCAGAAATGGCCATCAGATACTCCCCAGAAAGGACCATCAGATACTCCCCAGAAATGACCATCAGATACACCCCAGAAATGACCATCAGATACTCCCCAGAAATGACCATCAGATACTCCCCAGATATGACCATCAGATAGTCCCCAGAAATGACCATCAGATACTCCCCAGAAATGACCATCAGATACTCCCCAGAAATGGCCATCAGATACTCCCCAGAAATGGCCATCAGATACTCCCCAGAAATGACCATCAGATACTCCCCAGAAATGACCATCAGATCCTCCCCAGAAATGACCATCAGATCCTCCCCAGAAAGGGCCATCAGATATTCCCCAGAAATGGTCATCAAATACTCCCCAGAAATGACCATGAGATACTCCCCAGAAATGGTCATCAGATACTCCCCAGAAATGACCATCAGATACTCCCCAGAAATGACCATCAGATCCTCCCCAGAAATGACCATCAGATCCTCCCCAGAAAGGGCCATCAGATATTCCCCAGAAACGGTCATCAGATACGCCCCAGAAATGACCATCAGTTAGTCCCCAGAAATGGCCATCAGATACTCCCCAGAAATGACCATCATATACTCCCCAGATATGACCATCAGATAGTCCCCAGAAATGACCATCAGATACTCTCCAGAAAGGGCCATCAGATACTCCCCTAGAAATGGTCATCAGATACTCCCCAGAAATGACCATCAGATACGCCTCAGAAATGGTCATCAGATACTCCCGAGAAATGGTCATCAGATACTCCCCAGAAATGGTCATTAGATACTCCCCAGAAATGGCCATCAGATACTCCCCAGAAAGGACCATCAGATACTCCCCAGAAATGACCATCAGATACACCCCAGAAATGACCATCAGATACTCCCCAGAAATGACCATCAGATACTCCCCAGATATGACCATCAGATAGTCCCCAGAAATGACCATCAGATACTCCCCAGAAATGACCATCAGATACTCCCCAGAAATGGCCATCAGATACTCCCCAGAAATGGCCATCAGATACTCCCCAGAAATGACCATCAGATACTCCCCAGAAATGACCATCAGATCCTCCCCAGAAATGACCATCAGATCCTCCCCAGAAATGACCATCAGATCCTCCCCAGAAAGGGCCATCAGATATTCCCCAGAAATGGTCATCAGATACTCCCCAGAAATGACCATGAGATACTCCCCAGAAATGGTCATCAGATACTCCCCAGAAATGACCATCAGATACTCCCCAGAAATGACCATCAGATCCTCCCCAGAAATGACCATCAGATCCTCCCCAGAAAGGGCCATCAGATATTCCCCAGAAACGGTCATCAGATACGCCCCAGAAATGACCATCAGTTAGTCCCCAGAAAGGGTCATCAGATACTCCCCAGAAATAGCCATCAGATGCTCCCCAGAAATGACCATCAGATACTCCTCAGAAATGTCCATCAGATACTCCCCAGAAATGGCCATCAGATACGCCCCAGAAATGACCATCAGATACTCCCCAGAAAGGGCCATCAGATACTCCCCAGAAATGACCATCAGATACGCCCCAGAAAGGGCCATCAGATACTCCCCAGAAATGGTCATCAGATTCTCCCCAGAAATGGTCATCAGATACTCCCCAGAAATGACCATCAGATACTCCCCAGAAATGTTCATCAGATACACCCTAGAAATGGCCATCAGATACTCCCCAGAAATGGTCATCAGATTCTCCCCAGAAATTACCATCAGATACTCCCCAGAAATGGCCATCAGATACTCCCCAGAAATGACCAACAGATACTCCCCAAAAATGGCCATCAGATACTCCCAGAAAGGGCCATCAGATACTCCCCAGAAATGGTCATCAGATACTCCCCAGAAATGGCCATCAGATACTCCCCAGAAATGACCATCAGATACGCCCCAGAAATGGCCATCAGATACTCCCCAGAAATGACCATCAGATATTCCCCAGAAATGGCCATCAGATACTCCCCAGAAATGGCCATCAGATACTCCCCAGAAATGACCATCAGATACTCCCCAGAAATGACCATCAGATAGTCCCCAGAAATGACCATCAGATACTCCCCAGAAATATCCATCAGATACTCCCCAGAAATGGCCATCAGATATGCCCCAGAAATGACCATTAGATACTCCCCAGAAATGGCCATCAGGTACGCCCCAGAAATGGTCATCAGATACTCCCCAGAAATTACCATCAGATATGCCCCAGAAATGGTCATCAGATACTCCCCAGAAATGACCATCAGATACTCCCAAGAAATGACCATCAGATACTCCCCAGAAATGACCCTCAGATACTCCCTAGAAATGACCATCAGATACTCCCCAGAAATGACCATAAGATACTTCCCAGAAATGACCATCAGATACTCCCCAGAATCGGTCATCAGATACGCCCCAGAAATGAACATCAGATACTCCCCAGAAATGGCCATCAGATACTCCCCAGAAATGACCATCAGATACTTCCCAGATATGACCATCAGATAGTCCCCAGAAATGACCATCAGATACTCTCCAGAAAGGGCCATCAGATACTCCCCAGAAATGGTCATCAGATACTCCCCAGAAATGACCATCAGATACGCCCCAGAAATGGTCATCAGATACTCCCCAGAAATGGTCATCAGATACTCCCCAGAAATGGTCATCAGATACTCCCCAGAAATGGCCATCAGATACTCCCCAGAAAGGACCATCAGATACTCCCAAGAAATGGCCATCAGATACTCCCCAGAAATGGCCATCAGGTACACCCCAGAAATGGTCATCAGATACTCCACAGAAATTGCCATCAGATACGCCCCAGAAATGGTCATCAGATACTCCCCAGAAATGACCATCAGATACTCCCTAGAAATGACCATCAGATACTCCCCAGAAATGACCAGAAGATACTTCCTAGAAATGACCATCAGATACTCCCAAGAAATGGTCATCAGATACGCCCCAGAAATGACCATCAGATACTCCCCAGAAATGACCATCAGATACTCCCCAGAAATGACCATCATATACTCCCCAGATATGACCATCAGATAGTCCCCAGAAATGACCATCAGATACTCTCCAGAAAGGGCCATCAGATACTCCCCAGAAATGGTCATCAGATACTCCCCAGAAATGACCATCAGATACGCCCCAGAAATGGTCATCAGATACTCCCCAGAAATGGTCATCAGATACTCCCCAGAAATGGTCATCAGATACTCCCCAGAAATGGTCATCAGATACTCCCCAGAAATGGCCATCAGATACTCCCCAGAAAGGACCATCAGATACTCCCCAGAAATGACCATCAGATACTCCCCAGATATGACCATCAGATACTCCCCAGAAATGACCATCAGATAGTCCCCAGAAATGACCATCAGTTACTCCCCAGAAATATCCATCAGATACTCCCCAGAAATGGCCATCAGATACGCCCCAGAAATGACCATTAGATACTCCCCAGAAATGGCCATCAGGTACGCCCCAGAAATGGTCATCAGATACTCCCCAGAAATTACCATCAGATATGCCCCAGAAATGGCCATCAGATACTCCCCAGAAAGGACCATCAGATACTCCCCAGAAATGGCCATCAGATACTTCCCAGAAATGGCCATCAGGTATGCCCCAGAAATGGTCATCAGATACTCCACAGAAATTACCATCAGATACGCCCCAGAAATGGTCATCAGATACTCCCCAGAAATGACCATCAGATACTCCCTAGAAATGACCATCAGATACTCCCCAGAAATGACCATAAGATACTTCCGAGAAATGACCATCAGATACTCCCAAGAAATGGTCATCAGATACGCCCCAGAAATGACCTTCAGATACTCCCCAGAAATGGCCATCAGATACTCCCCAGAAATGACCATCATATACTCCCCAGATATGACCATCAGATAGTCCCCAGAAATGACCATCAGATACTCTCCAGAAAGGGCCATCAGATACTCCCCTAGAAATGGTCATCAGATACTCCCCAGAAATGACCATCAGATACGCCTCAGAAATGGTCATCAGATACTCCCCAGAAATGGTCATCAGATACTCCCCAGAAATGGTCATTAGATACTCCCCAGAAATGGCCATCAGATACTCCCCAGAAAGGACCATCAGATACTCCCCAGAAATGACCATCAGATACACCCCAGAAATGACCATCAGATACTCCCCAGAAATGACCATCAGATACTCCCCAGATATGACCATCAGATAGTCCCCAGAAATGACCATCAGATACTCCCCAGAAATGACCATCAGATACTCCCCAGAAATGGCCATCAGATACTCCCCAGAAATGGCCATCAGATACTCCCCAGAAATGACCATCAGATACTCCCCAGAAATGACCATCAGATCCTCCCCAGAAATGACCATCAGATCCTCCCCAGAAAGGGCCATCAGATATTCCCCAGAAATGGTCATCAAATACTCCCCAGAAATGACCATGAGATACTCCCCAGAAATGGTCATCAGATACTCCCCAGAAATGACCATCAGATACTCCCCAGAAATGACCATCAGATCCTCCCCAGAAATGACCATCAGATCCTCCCCAGAAAGGGCCATCAGATATTCCCCAGAAACGGTCATCAGATACGCCCCAGAAATGACCATCAGTTAGTCCCCAGAAATGGCCATCAGATACTCCCCAGAAATGACCATCATATACTCCCCAGATATGACCATCAGATAGTCCCCAGAAATGACCATCAGATACTCTCCAGAAAGGGCCATCAGATACTCCCCTAGAAATGGTCATCAGATACTCCCCAGAAATGACCATCAGATACGCCTCAGAAATGGTCATCAGATACTCCCGAGAAATGGTCATCAGATACTCCCCAGAAATGGTCATTAGATACTCCCCAGAAATGGCCATCAGATACTCCCCAGAAAGGACCATCAGATACTCCCCAGAAATGACCATCAGATACACCCCAGAAATGACCATCAGATACTCCCCAGAAATGACCATCAGATACTCCCCAGATATGACCATCAGATAGTCCCCAGAAATGACCATCAGATACTCCCCAGAAATGACCATCAGATACTCCCCAGAAATGGCCATCAGATACTCCCCAGAAATGGCCATCAGATACTCCCCAGAAATGACCATCAGATACTCCCCAGAAATGACCATCAGATCCTCCCCAGAAATGACCATCAGATCCTCCCCAGAAATGACCATCAGATCCTCCCCAGAAAGGGCCATCAGATATTCCCCAGAAATGGTCATCAGATACTCCCCAGAAATGACCATGAGATACTCCCCAGAAATGGTCATCAGATACTCCCCAGAAATGACCATCAGATACTCCCCAGAAATGACCATCAGATCCTCCCCAGAAATGACCATCAGATCCTCCCCAGAAAGGGCCATCAGATATTCCCCAGAAACGGTCATCAGATACGCCCCAGAAATGACCATCAGTTAGTCCCCAGAAAGGGTCATCAGATACTCCCCAGAAATAGCCATCAGATGCTCCCCAGAAATGACCATCAGATACTCCTCAGAAATGTCCATCAGATACTCCCCAGAAATGGCCATCAGATACGCCCCAGAAATGACCATCAGATACTCCCCAGAAAGGGCCATCAGATACTCCCCAGAAATGACCATCAGATACGCCCCAGAAAGGGCCATCAGATACTCCCCAGAAATGGTCATCAGATTCTCCCCAGAAATGGTCATCAGATACTCCCCAGAAATGACCATCAGATACTCCCCAGAAATGTTCATCAGATACACCCTAGAAATGGCCATCAGATACTCCCCAGAAATGGTCATCAGATTCTCCCCAGAAATTACCATCAGATACTCCCCAGAAATGGCCATCAGATACTCCCCAGAAATGACCAACAGATACTCCCCAAAAATGGCCATCAGATACTCCCAGAAAGGGCCATCAGATACTCCCCAGAAATGGTCATCAGATACTCCCCAGAAATGGCCATCAGATACTCCCCAGAAATGACCATCAGATACGCCCCAGAAATGGCCATCAGATACTCCCCAGAAATGACCATCAGATATTCCCCAGAAATGGCCATCAGATACTCCCCAGAAATGGCCATCAGATACTCCCCAGAAATGACCATCAGATACTCCCCAGAAATGACCATCAGATAGTCCCCAGAAATGACCATCAGATACTCCCCAGAAATATCCATCAGATACTCCCCAGAAATGGCCATCAGATATGCCCCAGAAATGACCATTAGATACTCCCCAGAAATGGCCATCAGGTACGCCCCAGAAATGGTCATCAGATACTCCCCAGAAATTACCATCAGATATGCCCCAGAAATGGTCATCAGATACTCCCCAGAAATGACCATCAGATACTCCCAAGAAATGACCATCAGATACTCCCCAGAAATGACCCTCAGATACTCCCTAGAAATGACCATCAGATACTCCCCAGAAATGACCATAAGATACTTCCCAGAAATGACCATCAGATACTCCCCAGAATCGGTCATCAGATACGCCCCAGAAATGAACATCAGATACTCCCCAGAAATGGCCATCAGATACTCCCCAGAAATGACCATCAGATACTTCCCAGATATGACCATCAGATAGTCCCCAGAAATGACCATCAGATACTCTCCAGAAAGGGCCATCAGATACTCCCCAGAAATGGTCATCAGATACTCCCCAGAAATGACCATCAGATACGCCCCAGAAATGGTCATCAGATACTCCCCAGAAATGGTCATCAGATACTCCCCAGAAATGGTCATCAGATACTCCCCAGAAATGGCCATCAGATACTCCCCAGAAAGGACCATCAGATACTCCCAAGAAATGGCCATCAGATACTCCCCAGAAATGGCCATCAGGTACACCCCAGAAATGGTCATCAGATACTCCACAGAAATTGCCATCAGATACGCCCCAGAAATGGTCATCAGATACTCCCCAGAAATGACCATCAGATACTCCCTAGAAATGACCATCAGATACTCCCCAGAAATGACCAGAAGATACTTCCTAGAAATGACCATCAGATACTCCCAAGAAATGGTCATCAGATACGCCCCAGAAATGACCATCAGATACTCCCCAGAAATGACCATCAGATACTCCCCAGAAATGACCATCATATACTCCCCAGATATGACCATCAGATAGTCCCCAGAAATGACCATCAGATACTCTCCAGAAAGGGCCATCAGATACTCCCCAGAAATGGTCATCAGATACTCCCCAGAAATGACCATCAGATACGCCCCAGAAATGGTCATCAGATACTCCCCAGAAATGGTCATCAGTAGGGATGAGCTTCGTGTTCGAGTCGAACATACGTTCGACTCGAACATTGGCTGTTCGATCGTTCGACGAAGATCGAACGATTTGGGCCGTTCGCGCCAAATTCGAGTGACGCGAACGGCCCACAATGCACTACGCCATCGCAGTGTCATCCAGGCGCTGTGATTGGCCAAGCATGCACTGTGACCCCGCATGCTTGGCCAATCACAGCGCCGGCAGCGAGGAGAGCAATGATTGGCCACAGGCAGGATGCCTGTGGCCAATTATTGCTGAGGGTGTTTAGTACACGCCACACACTATAAAAGGCCGCCAGCACGGCGGCCTAGTGTAGTGTGTTCCGGAGCAGGGATAGAGTAGCATAGGCAGGGACAGTGACTGTTATTTCTTTCTTGCTTAACCTGGATTCCTTTAGTTTAGGGAAAGAGAAGGATAGGTAGGGAGAGTGTCAGTGTGTTTTGTGCTTCTGCTATAGTGTGCTTAAAAAAAACATTTATTCTAGGGACAGAAAACTCTAGGTAGGGACAGTGTCAGTTTCTTTCACTCTGCAAGTCCTTGTTTCCAGGGACCTGTAAGGACAGTGAGTTAATTGTCCTTGTGCTATATTGTGCTTAAAAAAAACATTTATTCTAGGGACAGAAAACTCTAGGTAGGGACAGTGTCAGTTTCTTTCACTCTGCAAGTCCTTGTTTCCAGGGACCTGTAAGGACAGTGAGTTAATTGTCCTTGTGCTATATTGTGATTAAAAAAAACATTTATTCTAGGGACAGAAAACTCTAGGTAGGGACAGTGTCAGTTTCTTTCACTCTGCAAGTCCTTGTTTCCAGGGACCTGTAAGGACAGTGAGTTAATTGTCCTTGTGCTATATTGTGATTAAAAAAAACATTTATTCTAGGGACAGAAAACTGTAGGTAGGGACAGTGTCAGTTTCTTTCACTCTGCAAGTCCTTGTTTCCAGGGACCTGTAAGGACAGTGAGTTAATTTTCCTTGTGCTATATTGTGATTAAAAAAAACATTTTTTCTAGGGACAGAAAACTGTAGGTAGGGAGAGTGTTTTTTTTCTTTCACTCTGCAAGTCCTTGTTTCCAGGGACCTGTAAGGACAGTGAGTTAATTGTCCTTGTGCTATATTGTGCTTAAAAAAAACATTTATTCTAGGGACAGAAAACTCTAGGTAGGGACAGTGTCAGTTTCTTTCACTCTGCAAGTCCTTGTTTCCAGGGACCTGTAAGGACAGTGAGTTAATTGTCCTTGTGCTATATTGTGATTAAAAAAAACATTTATTCTAGGGACAGAAAACTCTAGGTAGGGACAGTGTCAGTTTCTTTCACTCTGCAAGTCCTTGTTTCCAGGGACCTGTAAGGACAGTGAGTTAATTTTCCTTGTGCTATATTGTGATTAAAAAAAACATTTTTTCTAGGGACAGAAAACTGTAGGTAGGGAGAGTGTTTTTTTTCTTTCACTCTGCAAGTCCTTGTTTCCAGGGACCTGTAAGGACAGTGAGTTAATTGTCCTTGTGCTATATTGTGCTTAAAAAAAACATTTATTCTAGGGACAGAAAACTCTAGGTAGGGACAGTGTCAGTTTCTTTCACTCTGCAAGTCCTTGTTTCCAGGGACCTGTAAGGACAGTGAGTTAATTTTCCTTGTGCTATATTGTGATTAAAAAAAACATTTATTCTAGGGACAGAAAACTCTAGGTAGGGACAGTGTCAGTTTCTTTCACTCTGCAAGTCCTTGTTTCCAGGGACCTGTAAGGACAGTGAGTTAATTTTCCTTGTGCTATATTGTGATTAAAAAAAACATTTTTTCTAGGGACAGAAAACTGTAGGTAGGGAGAGTGTTTTTTTTCTTTCACTCTGCAAGTCCTTGTTTCCAGGGACCTGTAAGGACAGTGAGTTAATTGTCCTTGTGCTATATTGTGCTTAAAAAAAACATTTATTCTAGGGACAGAAAACTCTAGGTAGGGACAGTGTCAGTTTCTTTCACTCTGCAAGTCCTTGTTTCCAGGGACCTGTAAGGACAGTGAGTTAATTTTCCTTGTGCTATATTGTGATTAAAAAAAACATTTATTCTAGGGACAGAAAACTCTAGGTAGGGACAGTGTCAGTTTCTTTCACTCTGCAAGTCCTTGTTTCCAGGGACCTGTAAGGACAGTGAGTTAATTTTCCTTGTGCTATATTGTGATTAAAAAAAACATTTTTTCTAGGGACAGAAAACTGTAGGTAGGGAGAGTGTTTTTTTTCTTTCACTCTGCAAGTCCTTGTTTCCAGGGACCTGTAAGGACAGTGAGTTAATTTTCCTTGTGCTATATTGTGATTAAAAAAAACATTTATTCTAGGGACAGAAAACTCTAGGTAGGGACAGTGTCAGTTTCTTTCACTCTGCAAGTCCTTGTTTCCAGGGACCTGTAAGGACAGTGAGTTAATTTTCCTTGTGCTATATTGTGATTAAAAAAAACATTTATTCTAGGGACAGAAAACTCTAGGTAGGGAGAGTGTTTTTTTTCTTTCACTCTGCAAGTCCTTGTTTCCAGGGACCTGTAAGGACAGTGAGTTAATTGTCCTTGTGCTATATTGTGCTTAAAAAAAACATTTTTTCTAGGGACAGAAAACTGTAGGTAGGGAGAGTGTTTTTTTTTTTTCACTCTGCAAGTCCTTGTTTCCAGGGACCTGTAAGGACAGTGAGTTAATTGTCCTTGTGCTATATTGTGCTTAAAAAAAACATTTATTCTAGGGACAGAAAACTCTAGGTAGGGACAGTGTCAGTTTCTTTCACTCTGCAAGTCCTTGTTTCCAGGGACCTGTAAGGACAGTGAGTTAATTTTCCTTGTGCTATATTGTGATTAAAAAAAACATTTATTCTAGGGACAGAAAACTCTAGGTAGGGAGAGTGTTTTTTTTCTTTCACTCTGCAAGTCCTTGTTTCCAGGGACCTGTAAGGACAGTGAGTTAATTGTCCTTGTGCTATATTGTGCTTAAAAAAAACATTTTTTCTAGGGACAGAAAACTGTAGGTAGGGAGAGTGTTTTTTTTTTTTCACTCTGCAAGTCCTTGTTTCCAGGGACCTGTAAGGACAGTGAGTTAATTGTCCTTGTGCTATATTGTGCTTAAAAAAAACATTTATTCTAGGGACAGAAAACTCTAGGTAGGGACAGTGTCAGTTTCTTTCACTCTGCAAGTCCTTGTTTCCAGGGACCTGTAAGGACAGTGAGTTAATTTTCCTTGTGCTATATTGTGATTAAAAAAAACATTTTTTCTAGGGACAGAAAACTGTAGGTAGGGAGAGTGTTTTTTTTCTTTCACTCTGCAAGTCCTTGTTTCCAGGGACCTGTAAGGACAGTGAGTTAATTGTCCTTGTGCTATATTGTGCTTAAAAAAAACTTTTTTTCTAGGGACAGAAAACTCTAGGTAGGGACAGTGTCAGTTTCTTTCACTCTGCAAGTCCTTGTTTCCAGGGACCTGGAGAGACATTGAGTGAATTGTCCTTGTGCTATATTGTGATTAAAAAAAACATTTATTCTAGGGACAGAAAACTCTAGGTAGGGACAGTGTCAGTTTCTTTCACTGTGAAAGTCCTTGTTTCAAGGGACAGAGAAGGACACCTGAAGGTAGCCCTTATTGCTTTTTTCCCATCTCCCTGCAGGCCATCTATTAGAATGTCTGGAAGGCAAACAAGGAGAGGCAGACAGTCAGGAGGCAATAAAAGAGGGCAAGCAGGCTCTGTGTCTGGGGGCAACAGTGCTGGTCGTGGACGCGGTGCATTGTCATCAGCACATGGCCATGGGACACGCTTGTCCTTCTTTTCGGCAGCTGGACATGTTGAGCCACATCATGCCGAAGACTTGGTAGAGTGGATGACCAAGCCCTCCTCCTCCTCCTCATCCTCTCTCACCCAGGCTCAGGGTACTGGAAAAGCAGCTGCCAAAGCGTCGTCTTCCCTGGTATCAATGTCAGACAAATCATCAGTCACTCCTTCCCTAGACCCACCATGTCCTCCTCCTGAGGAGTCCCCCGAACTGTTTCAGCACAGTGTTGGGTACATGCTCCAGGAGGATGCCCAGCGTTTCGAAGGGTCTGATGATGAAACCCAGCTAGAGGAAGGCAGTAGCGTGAGAGCAGACAGAGGGGATGCTCAAGAAGGACACCAATCTGGCAGTCATGTTCCAGCAGCTGCAGCATACTGCCAGATTGGCTCCAGTGATGAGGAGGGAGGGGATGATGAGGTCAATGACTCCACGTGGGTGCCTAATAGGAGAGAGGAGGAGGAGGAGGATGAGGAGGAGGCACATCTCCAACGAGGCAGGATGCCCTTTGGTGGCCAGCGTAAGGGCAGTACACCGACGGAATCACACCGCAGAGCTCCGCCTGTGCAGGGCGCTGCCTCTGCCCGTCATTCAAAAAGTTCTTTGGTGTGGGCCTTTTTTGAGGCTAGTGCATCAGATCGCACAGCTGCTGTTTGCAACATATGTCTCAAGCGTATATCGCGTGGCCAAAACATCAGCCGCTTGGGTACCACATGCCTGACCAGACATATGTTGACCTGCCATGCAGCTCGTTGGCAAGCCTACCTCAAAGACCCACACCAAAGAACCAAGCGGACCTCTCCTTGCACCGCATCAGCTGGGATCTCCAACCCCACTATAACTTCAGTCCTCTCTGAAACATGCACTGAGAGGAATGAAGGTGTAGAATTAGGTGTGTCACAGCCAAGTACTTGCGCCCACTCTGCTAGCAGTACACCGACGTCCGATTCTAGCAGGCAAATTTCCCTGCCCCAGCTGCTGGACCGTCGAAAGAAGTTCACTCCCAGCCATCCACATGCCCAGCGGTTGAATGCTAGCTTGGCTAAATTGCTAGCGCTTCAACTGCTGCCTTTTCAGTTGGTAGACTCGGCCCCCTTCCGTGAGTTTGTGCAATGTGCGGTTCCTCAGTGGCAGGTTCCCAAACGCCACTTTTTCTCACGGAAGGCTATTCCGGCTCTCTACCGGCATGTGGAAGGCAATGTCTTGGCCTCGCTGGACAGGGCGGTCAGCGGTAAGGTGCATATTACCGCTGACTCATGGTCCAGCAGGCATGGACAGGGACGTTACCTTTCTTTCACGGCCCATTGGGTCACTCTTTTGGCAGCTGGGAAGGATGCAGGACAAGGTGCAGTAGTGTTGGAGGTTGTTCCACCGCCACGCCTCCAAAATGCTACTACTGGTTGTGACACACCTCTCTCCTCCACCCCCTCCTCTTCTTCTTCCTCCATGGCCTCTTCCTGTGGTTTGTCCTATGAACCAGCGGTGCTCCGTAGCCGTTCACGGGGCTACGCAAGTACGCAGGCAAAAAGATGCCATGCCGTGCTTGCGCTGGTGTGTTTGGGGGACAGAAGCCACACTGGGGCAGAGGTCCTGTCTGCTCTGCAGGGCCAGGCCGAGAGGTGGTTGACGCCACGCCAGCTTAAGCCAGGAATGGTGGTTTGCGACAATGGCACCAACCTCCTCTCCGCCCTCCGACAGGGACAACTGACCCATGTGCCCTGTGTGGCTCACGTCCTTAACCTGGTGGTGCAGCGCTTCTTGGGCAGGTACCCGGGCTTACAGGATGTCCTGAGGCAGGCCAGGAAAGTCTGTGTGCATTTCCGCAGATCTTATAATGCCAGTGCTCGCCTGGCTGAGCTGCAAAAGGAGTTGAACCTGCCCAAGAACCGCCTTATATGTGACATGCCCACCAGGTGGAACTCAACGTTGGCCATGCTGCAGCGGCTGCACACGCAGCAGAGGGCCATCAATGAGTACCTGTGCGACTACGGCACCAGGACAGGGTCAGGGGAGCTTGGTTTTTTTTCTCCACGCCAGTGGGGCATGATCAGGGATGCATGCACTGTCCTGGCACCATTTGAGGAGGCCACGAGGATGGTGAGCAGTGACAGTGCATGCATCAGTGACACTGTACCTCTTGTCCACCTGTTGGAGCACACGCTGCGTGGAATAATGGACAGGGCACTTGAGGCAGAACAGAGGCAGGAAGAGGAGGACTTCCTTGCCTCTCAAGGCCCCCTTTACCCAGACAGTGTTCCTTCTGTCCCACCCATCGCACAGGAAGAGGAGGAGGAGGAGGAGGAGGAGGAGGAGGAGGATTGTGTCAGCATGGAGGTGGAGGCTGGCACTCAGCATCATCAGCAGCAGTCTTTTAGGGATGATTTACAGTCCCAAGAAACCAGTGGACTTGTACGTGGCTGGGAGGAGGTGGCTGCGGATCATGTCGTCCTTAGTGACCCAGAGGACTCCGGAGCGAATGCCTCAGCAAACCTACGCTGCATGGCCTCCCTGATCCTGCAAAGTCTGCGGAAGGATCCTCGTATTCTTCGGATCAAGGAGAGGGACCATTACTGGCTGGCCACTCTCCTTGATCCACGGTACAAGGGTAAGGTTGCGGACCTTATGTTACCGTCGCAGAGGGAGCAGAGGATGAGACAACTCCGGGAGGCCTTGCAGAAAGGTCTGTGCAACGCGTTCCCAGAGACTGGGAGGTTGCAAACTCCTGGTCCTGGACAACGAGTTGCTGAGGCTTCGGCCAGTCAAAGAAGGAGCGGTGGGGAAGGTGGCCGTCTGACCGATGCGTTCAGACAATTCTTTAGTCCGCAGCCCCAAAGTATGATCGGTTCCAGCAACCATCGCCAGCGTCTGATAAACATGGTGCAGGAATATCTAGGGGCAAGGTCAGACTTGGACACCTTCCCCACCGAAAATCCTCTGGCTTACTGGGTCTTGAGGATGGATCACTGGCCAGAGCTTGCACAGTATGCAATTGAGCTACTGGCCTGTCCTGCATCCAGCGTTCTTTCGGAACGCACATTCAGTGCTGCTGGAGGATTTGTCACGGATCACAGGGTGCGCCTGTCCACCGACTCGGTTGATCGACTGACTTTCATCAAGATGAACCAGTCTTGGATCACCACCAGCTACCACACACCTGATGCTGATATAACAGACTAATTGATTTTAAAATGTCACATCCCTTCAAGACTGATGCTGATGCTGAGTGCCTGTGCTGTTATGTTGACTGGCTATCCTCCTCCTCCGAGTCCTCAATGATACGATTGATGATGATAGCTTGGAAGATCATTTTTGTTTATGGGTGCCGCCACCAGTGCCTAACGCCCAATTTTTCAGCCCCTGTTTAACAGGGGCGTGTAATTACAATTTTTGAAGCAATACTTTGCAACAGGGCTCATTGCTGTGCTCCAAGTACAGTATCTGTGAGGAGTTGCAGTGTTGTGCCACCAGTGCCTAAGGCCCAATTTTTCAGCCCCTGTTTAACAGGGGCGTGTCATTACAATTTTTGAAGCAATACTTTGCAACAGGGCTCATTGCTGTGCTCCAAGTACAGTATCTGTGAAGGGTTGCAGTGTTGTGCCACCAGTGCCTAAGGCCCAATTTTTCAGCCCCTGTTCAACAGGGGCATGTAATTACAATTCTTGATCTAATAATTCACAGCAGGGCCCATTGCTGCACCCACCAAGAGTAACTGTCAGGGCTTACAGTGTTGTGGCACCAGCACCACCATCAAAGGCCCAATTTTTACTACCACTGTTCAACAATTATATGTAATTAAAATTCCTGATATAATAGTTGACAGCAGGGCGTTCCAGCACCAACCAAGAGTAACTGTGAGTGCTTACAGTGTTGTGCCAACACCAACAACTAAGGGGCCTATTTCTGCAGAGTATATACGGCAGGTCCCTACTTTCAAACATCCAACTTACAAACGACTCCTACTTGCAAACGCAAGAAGACAACAGGAAGTGAGAGGAAATCTACCACTAGGAAGGAAAATTCTCTCCTGTAAGAATAAATATGGGAGAAAGGTGTCTCCTCTGTACTGATGCTTTATCAGCAATCCTTGTTTCAAGAAAAACACCACATTTCAAAAACAGTTGTCATTAGGACGGAAAGTGAGGTGAAATGTTCTGAACAGGGGCACAGACAGCAAAACAAATGTTACAGGGGTGATAACCCTTACCTATGTTTTCCAAAAAGTTTAAAAATAGATTTTTGGTCTGGAGCTACACTTCAACAATGTACCTGTTCAAAATTACAAACAGATTCTACATAAGAACAAACCTACAGTCCCTGTCTTGTATGCACCGCCTGTATACGGCTGTTCAGAGTATATAGGGCCTTTTTTATTTTATGTGCGGGGTTCCCCTTAATATCCATACAAGACCCAAAGGGGCTGGTAATGGGCTGGGGTAGGGGGGGGGTCATGGGGTAGCTATGCCATTTTTCTTAAAGATTTTCATCCATATTACCGGGACCAGACATTACATTAAAGCCGCAAGCAGTTTTAAATGGCTTTTTTTTCCTTTAGAAGTGTCATTTTGTGCAGGGACAGTTCTAAACACGGGAAACACGTGGCACTTCACAGGCATACTTTAGACACCCCCCAGGTACGATATTTAAAGGAATATTTGACTTTTTTTTTTTCACTTTATGCATCATTAAAATGACTGCTCCCGGAAAACGACCGTTTTTAAAACTTATTTTTGCATTGATACATGTCCCCTGGTGCAGAACCCGGGTTCCCAAACCCTTTTTAGGACAATAACATGCATAATAGTTTTTATAATTAGCACTTTAGAATTCGAACGTTCGCATCCATTGTATTTAATAGGGTTCTAATGTTCGTTCGAACTTTCGGTCCGTTCGCGGGTTCTGGTGCGAACCGAACCCGGGGGTGTTCGGCTCATCACTAGTCATCAGATACTCCCCAGAAATGGTCATCAGATACTCCCCAGAAATGGTCATCAGATACTCCCCAGAAATGGCCATCAGATACTCCCCAGAAAGGACCATCAGATACTCCCCAGAAATGACCATCAGATACTCCCCAGATATGACCATCAGATAGTCCCCAGAAATGACCATCAGATACTCTCCAGAAATGACCATCAGATACTCCCCAGAAATGGCCATCAGATACTCCCCAGAAATGGCCATCAGATACTCCCCAGAAATCACCATCAGATACTCCCCAGAAATGGGCATCAGATACTCCCCAGAAATGGCCATCAGATACGCCCCAGAAAAGGCCATCAGATACGCCCCAGAAATGACCATCAGATACTCCCCAGAAATGACCATGAGATTCTCCCCCGAAATGGTCATCAGATACTCCCCAGAAATGACCATCAGATACTCCCCAGAAATGGCCATCAGATACTCCCCAGAAATGGCCATCAGATACTCCCCAGAAATGACCATCAGATACTCCCCAGAAATGACCATCAGATACTCCCCAGAAATGGTCATCAGATACTCCCCAGAAATGGTCATCAGATACTCCCCAGAAATGGCCATCAGATACTCCCCAGAAATGGCCATCAGATACTCCCCAGAAATGAACATCAGATACGCTCCGGAAATGACCATCAGATACGCCTCAGAAATGACCATCAGATACTCCCCAGAAATGGCCATCAGATACTCCCCAGAAATGACCATCAGATACTCCCCAGAAATGACCATCAGATACTGCCCAGAAATGGACATCAGAAATTCCCCAGAAATGACCATCAGATACTCCCCAGAAATGACCATCAAATACTCCCCAGAAATGACCATCAGATACTGCCCAGAAATGGACATCAGATACGTCCCAGAAATGACCATCAGATTCTGCCCAGAAATGGCCATCAGATACTCCCCAGAAATGACCATCAGATACTCCCCCGAAATGGCCATCAGATAGTCCCAAGAAATGACCATCAGATACTCCCCAGAAATGACCATCAGATACGCCCCAGAAATGGCCATCAGATACTCCCTAGAAATTACCTTTAGATACGCCCCAGAAATGGCCATCAGATACTCCCCAGAAATGACCATCAGATACTCCCCAGAAATGGCCATCAGATACTCCCCAGAAAGGGCCATCAGATACTCCCCAGAAATTACCATCAGATACTCCCCAGAAATAGCCATCAGATACTCCCCAGATATGACCATCAGATACTCCCCAGAAATGGCCATCAGATACTCCCCAGAAAGGACCATCAGATACTCCCCAGAAATTACCATCAGATACTCCCCAGAAATGACCATCAGATACTCCCCAGATATGACCATCAGATACTCCCCAGAAATGGCCATCAGATACTCCCCAGAAATGGCCATCAGATACACCCCAGAAATGGCCATCAGATACTCCCCAGAAATGACCATCAGATACTCCCCAGAAATGACCATCAGATAGTCCCCAGAAATGACCATCAGATACTCCCCAGAAATGACCATCAGATATTCCCCAGAAATGGCCATCAGATACGCCCCAGAAATGACCATTAGATACTCCCCAGAAATGGCCATCAGATACTTCCCATAAATGGCCATCAGATACTCCCCAGAAATGGTCATCAGATACTCCCCAAAAATGACCATCAGCCCGCCCCAGAAATGGCCATCAGATACTCCCCAGAAATAGCCATCAGGTACGCCCCAGAAATGGTCATCAGATACTCCCCAGAAATTACCATCAGATATGCCCCAGAAATGGTCATCAGATACTCCCCAGAAATGACCATCAGATACTCCCCAGAAATGACCATCAGATACTCCCCAGAAATGACCCTCAGATACTCCCTAGAAATGACCATCAGATACTCCCCAGAAATGACCATAAGATACTTCCCAGAAATGACAATCAGATACTCCCCAGAATCGGTCATCAGATACGCCCCAGAAATGAACATCAGATACTCCCCAGAAATGGCCATCAGATACTCCCCAGAAATGACCATCAGATACTCCCCAGATATGACCATCAGATAGTCCCCAGAAATGACCATCAGATACTCTCCAGAAAGGGCCATCAGATACTCCCCAGAAATGGTCATCAGATACTCCCCAGAAATGACCATCAGATACGCCCCAGAAATGGTCATCAGATACTCCCCAGAAATGGTCATCAGATACTCCCCAGAAATGGTCATCAGATACTCCCCAGAAATGGCCATCAGATACTCCCCAGAAAGGACCATCAGATACTCCCCAGAAATGGCCATCAGATACTCCCCAGAAATGGCCATCAGGTACACCCCAGAAATGGTCATCAGATACTCCACAGAAATTGCCATCAGATACGCCCCAGAAATGGTCATCAGATACTCCCCAGAAATGACCATCAGATACTCCCTAGAAATGACCATCAGATACTCCCCAGAAATGACCAGAAGATACTTCCTAGAAATGACCATCAGATACTCCCAAGAAATGGTCATCAGATACGCCCCAGAAATGACCATCAGATACTCCCCAGAAATGACCATCAGATACTCCCCAGAAATGACCATCATATACTCCCCAGATATGACCATCAGATTGTCCCCAGAAATGACCATCAGATACTCTCGAGAAAGGGCCATCAGATACTCCCCAGAAATGGTCATCAGATACTCCCCAGAAATGACTATCAGATACGCCCCAGAAATGGTCATCAGATACTCCCCAGAAATGGTCATCAGATACTCCCCAGAAATGGTCATCAGATACTCCCCAGAAATGGTCATCAGATACTCCCCAGAAATGGCCATCAGATACTCCCCAGAAAGGACCATCAGATACTCCCCAGAAATGACCATCAGATACTCCCCAGATATGACCATCAGATAGTCCCCAGAAATGACCATCAGATACTCCCCAGAAATGACCATCAGATACTCCCCAGAAATGGCCATCAGATACTCCCCAGAAATGGCCATCAGATACTCCCCAGAAATCACCATCAGATACTCCCCAGAAATCACCATCAGATACTCCCCAGAAATGGCCATCAGATACGCCCCAGAAAAGGCCATCAGATACGCCCCAGAAATGACCATCAGATACTCCCCAGAAATGACCATGAGATTCTCCCCCGAAATGGTCATCAGATACTCCTCAGAAATGGCCATCAGATACTCCCCAGAAATGACCATCAGATACTCCCCAGAAATGACCATCAGATACTCCCCAGAAATGGTCATCAGATACTCCCCAGAAATGGTCATCAGATACTCCCCTGAAATGGCCATCAGATACTCCCCAGAAATGGCCATCAGATACTCCCCAGAAATGAACATCAGATACGCTCCAGAAATGACCATCAGATACGCCTCAGAAATGACCATCAGATACTCCCCAGAAATGGCCATCAGATACTCCCCAGAAATGACCATCAGATACTCCCCAGAAATGACCATCAGATACTGCCCAGAAATGGACATCAGATATTCCCCAGAAATGACCATCAGATACTCCCCAGAAATGACCATCAAATACTCCCCAGAAATGACCATCAGATACTGCCCAGAAATGGACATCAGATACGTCCCAGAAATGACCATCAGATTCTGCCCAGAAATGGCCATCAGATACTCCCCAGAAATGACCATCAGATACTCCCCCGAAATGGCCATCAGATACTCCCTAGAAATTACCTTTAGATACGCCCCAGAAATGGCCATCAGATACTCCCCAGAAATGACCATCAGATACTCCCCAGAAATGGCCATCAGATACTCCCCAGAAAGGGCCATCAGATACTCCCCAGAAATGACCATCAGATACTCCCCAGAAATGACCATCAGATATGCCCCAGAAATGGCCATCAGATACTCCCTAGAAATTACCTTTAGATACGCCCCAGAAATGGCCATCAGATACTCCCCAGAAATGACCATCAGATACTCCCCAGAAATGGCCATCAGATACTCCCCAGAAAGGGCCATCAGATACTCCCCAGAAATTACCATCAGATACTCCCCAGAAATAGCCATCAGATACTCCCCAGATATGACCATCAGATACTCCCCAGAAATGGCCATCAGATACTCCCCAGAAAGGACCATCAGATACTCCCCAGAAATTACCATCAGATACTCCCCAGAAATGACCATCAGATACTCCCCAGATATGACCATCAGATACTCCCCAGAAATGGCCATCAGATACTCCCCAGAAATGGCCATCAGATACGCCCCAGAAATGGCCATCAGATACTCCCCAGAAATGACCATCAGATACTCCCCAGAAATGACCATCAGATAGTCCCCAGAAATGACCATCAGATACTCCCCAGAAATGACCATCAGATACTCCCCAGAAATGGCCATCAGATACGCCCTAGAAATGACCATTAGATACTCCCCAGAAATGGCCATCAGATACTTCCCATAAATGGCCATCAGATACTCCCCAGAAATGGTCATCAGATACTCCCCAAAAATGACCATCAGCCCGCCCCAGAAATGGCCATCAGATACTCCCCAGAAATAGCCATCAGGTACGCCCCAGAAATGGTCATCAGATACTCCCCAGAAATTACCATCAGATATGCCCCAGAAATGGTCATCAGATACTCCCCAGAAATGACCATCAGATACTCCCCAGAAATGGTCATCAGATACGCCCCAGAAATGACCATCAGATACTCCCTAGAAATGGCCATCAGATACTCCCCAGAAATGACCATCAGATACTCCCCAGATATGACCATCAGATAGTCCCCAGAAATGACCATCAGATACTCTCCAGAAAGGGCCATCAGATACTCCCCAGAAATGGTCATCAGATACTCCCCAGAAATGACCATCAGATACGCCCCAGAAATGGTCATCAGATACTCCCCAGAAATGGTCATCAGATACTCCCCAGAAATGGTCATCAGATACTCCCCAGAAATGGCCATCAGATACTCCCCAGAAAGGACCATCAGATACTCCCCAGAAATGGCCATCAGATACTCCCCAGAAATGGCCATCAGGTACGCCCCAGAAATGGTCATCAGATACTCCACAGAAATTACCATCAGATACGCCCCAGAAATGGTCATCAGATACTCCCCAGAAATGACCATCAGATACTCCCTAGAAATGACCATCAGATACTCCCCAGAAATGACCATAAGATACTTCCCAGAAATGACCATCAGATACTCCCAAGAAATGGTCATCAGATACGCCCCAGAAATGACCATCAGATACTCCCCCGAAATGGCCATCAGATACGCCCCAGAAATGACCATCAGATACTCCCCAGAAATGACCATGAGATACTCCCCAGAAATGGTCATCAGATACTCCCCAGAAATGACCATCAGATACTCCCCAGAAATGACCATCAGATCCTCCCCAGAAATGACCATCAGATCCTCCCCAGAAAGGGCCATCAGATATTCCCCAGAAATGGTCATCAGATACGCCCCAGAAATGACCATCAGTTAGTCCCCAGAAAGGGTCATCAGATACTCCCCAGAAATAGCCATCAGATGCTCCCCAGAAATGACCATCAGATACTCTCCAGAAATGTCCATCAGATACTCCTCAGAAATGTCCATCAGATACTCCCCAGAAATGGCCATCAGATACGCCCCAGAAATGACCATCAGATACGCCCCAGAAAGGGCCATCAGATACTCCCCAGAAATGGTCATCAGATTCTCCCCAGAAATGGTCATCAGATACTCCCCAGAAATGACCATCAGATACTCCCCAGAAATGGTCATCAGATTCTCCCCAGAAATGGTCATCAGATACTCCCCAGAAATGACCATCAGATACTCCCCAGAAATGTTCATCTGATACACCCTAGAAATGGCCATCAGATACTCCCCAGAAATGGTCATCAGATTCTCCCCAGAAATTACCATAAGATACTCCCCAGAAATGGCCATCAGATACTCCCCAGAAATGACCAACAGATACTCCCCAAAAATGGCCATCAGATACTCCCAGAAAGGGCCATCAGATACTCCCCAGAAATGACCATCAGATACGCCCCAGAAATGGCCATCAGATACTCCCCAGAAATGACCATCAGATATTCCCCAGAAATGGCCATCAGATACTCCCCAGAAATGACCATCAGATAGTCCCCAGAAATGACCATCAGATACTCCCCAGAAATGGCCATCAGATACTCCCCAGAAATGGCCATCAGATACTCCCCAGAAATGACCATCAGATAGTCCCCAGAAATGACCATCAGATACTCCCCAGAAATATCCATCAGATACTCCCCAGAAATGGCCATCAGATACGCCCCAGAAATGACCATCAGATACGCCCCAGAAATGGCCATCAGATACTCCCCAGAAATGACCATCAGATATTCCCCAGAAATGGCCATCAGATACTCCCCAGAAATGGCCATCAGATACTCCCCAGAAATGACCATCAGATACTCCCCAGAAATGGCCATCAGATACTCCCCAGAAATGGCCATCAGATACTCCCCAGAAATGACCATCAGATAGTCCCCAGAAATGACCATCAGTTACTCCCCAGAAATATCCATCAGATACTCCCCAGAAATGGCCATCAGATACGCCCCAGAAATGACCATTAGATACTCCCCAGAAATGGCCATCAGGTACGCCCCAGAAATGGTCATCAGATACTCCCCAGAAATTACCATCAGATATGCCCCAGAAATGGTCATCAGATACTCCCCAGAAATGACCATCAGATACTCCCCAGAAATGACCATCAGATACTCCCCAGAAATGACCCTCAGATACTCCCTAGAAATGACCATCAGATACTCCCCAGAAATGACCATAAGATACTTCCCAGAAATGACCATCAGATACTCCCCAGAAATGGTCATCAGATACGCCCCAGAAATGACCATCAGATACTCCTCAGAAATGGTCATCAGATACTCCCCAGAAATGACCATCAGATACTCCCCAGAAATGGTCATCAGATACTCCCCAGAAATGGTCATCAGATACTCCCCAGAAATGGCCATCAGATACTCCCCAGAAAGGACCATCAGATACTCCCCAGAAATGGCCATCAGATACTTCCCAGAAATGACCATCAGATATTCCCCAGAAATGGCCATCAGATACTCCCCAGAAATGACCATCAGATAGTCCCCAGAAATGACCATCAGATACTCCCCAGAAATGGCCATCAGATACTCCCCAGAAATGGCCATCAGATACTCCCCAGAAATGACCATCAGATAGTCCCCAGAAATGACCATCAGATACTCCCCAGAAATATCCATCAGATACTCCCCAGAAATGGCCATCAGATACGCCCCAGAAATGACCATCAGATACGCCCCAGAAATGGCCATCAGATACTCCCCAGAAATGACCATCAGATATTCCCCAGAAATGGCCATCAGATACTCCCCAGAAATGGCCATCAGATACTCCCCAGAAATGACCATCAGATACTCCCCAGAAATGGCCATCAGATACTCCCCAGAAATGGCCATCAGATACTCCCCAGAAATGACCATCAGATAGTCCCCAGAAATGACCATCAGTTACTCCCCAGAAATATCCATCAGATACTCCCCAGAAATGGCCATCAGATACGCCCCAGAAATGACTATTAGATACTCCCCAGAAATGGCCATCAGGTACGCCCCAGAAATGGTCATCAGATACTCCCCAGAAATTACCATCAGATATGCCCCAGAAATGGTCATCAGATACTCCCCAGAAATGACCATCAGATACTCCCCAGAAATGACCATCAGATACTCCCCAGAAATGACCCTCAGATACTCCCTAGAAATGACCATCAGATACTCCCCAGAAATGACCATAAGATACTTCCCAGAAATGACCATCAGATACTCCCCAGAAATGGTCATCAGATACGCCCCAGAAATGACCATCAGATACTCCTCAGAAATGGTCATCAGATACTCCCCAGAAATGACCATCAGATACTCCCCAGAAATGGTCATCAGATACTCCCCAGAAATGGTCATCAGATACTCCCCAGAAATGGCCATCAGATACTCCCCAGAAAGGACCATCAGATACTCCCCAGAAATGGCCATCAGATACTTCCCAGAAATGGCCATCAGGTATGCCCCAGAAATGGTCATCAGATACTCCACAGAAATTACCATCAGATACGCCCCAGAAATGGTCATCAGATACTCCCCAGAAATGACCATTAGATACTCCCTAGAAATGACCATCAGATACTCCCCAGAAATGACCATAAGATACTTCCGAGAAATGACCATCAGATACTCCCAAGAAATGGTCATCAGATACGCCCCAGAAATGACCATCAGATACTCCCCAGAAATGGCCATCAGATACTCCCCAGAAATGACCATCATATACTCCCCAGATATGACCATCAGATAGTCCCCAGAAATGACCATCAGATACTCTCCAGAAAGGGCCATCAGATACTCCCCTAGAAATGGTCATCAGATACTCCCCAGAAATGACCATCAGATACGCCTCAGAAATGGTCATCAGATACTCCCCAGAAATGGTCATCAGATACTCCCCAGAAATGGTCATTAGATACTCCCCAGAAATGGCCATCAGATACTCCCCAGAAAGGACCATCAGATACTCCCCAGAAATGACCATCAGATACACCCCAGAAATGACCATCAGATACTCCCCAGAAATGACCATCAGATACTCCCCAGATATGACCATCAGATAGTCCCCAGAAATGACCATCAGATACTCCCCAGAAATGACCATCAGATTCTCCCCAGAAATGGCCATCAGATACTCCCCAGAAATGGCCATCAGATACTCCCCAGAAATGACCATCAGATACTCCCCAGAAATGACCATCAGATCCTCCCCAGAAATGACCATCAGATCCTCCCCAGAAAGGGCCATCAGATATTCCCCAGAAATGGTCATCAGATACTCCCCAGAAATGACCATGAGATACTCCCCAGAAATGGTCATCAGATACTCCCCAGAAATGACCATCAGATACTCCCCAGAAATGACCATCAGATCCTCCCCAGAAATGACCATCAGATCCTCCCCAGAAAGGGCCATCAGATATTCCCCAGAAACGGTCATCAGATACGCCCCAGAAATGACCATCAGTTAGTCCCCAGAATGGGTCATCAGATACTCCCCAGAAATAGCCATCAGATGCTCCCCAGAAATGACCATCAGATACTCCTCAGAAATGTCCATCAGATACTCCCCAGAAATGGCCATCAGATACGCCCCAGAAATGACCATCAGATACTCCCCAGAAAGGGCCATCAGATACTCCCCAGAAATGACCATCAGATACGCCCCAGAAAGGGCCATCAGATACTCCCCAGAAATGGTCATCAGATTCTCCCCAGAAATGGTCATCAGATACTCCCCAGAAATGACCATCAGATACTCCCCAGAAATGTTCATCAGATACACCCTAGAAATGACCATGAGATACTCCCCAGAAATGGTCATCAGATTCTCCCCAGAAATTACCATCAGATACTCCCCAGAAATGGCCATCAGATACTCCCCAGAAATGACCAACAGATACTCCCCAAAAATGGCCATCAGATACTCCCAGAAAGGGCCATCAGATACTCCCCAGAAATGGTCATCAGATACTCCCCAGAAATGGCCATCAGATACTCCCCAGAAATGGCCATCAGATACTCCCCAGAAATGACCATCAGATATTCCCCAGAAATGGCCATCAGATACTCCCCAGAAATGGCCATCAGATACTCCCCAGAAATGGCCATCAGATTCTCCCCAGAAATGGCCATCAGATACTCCCCAGAAATGACCATCAGATAGTCCCCAGAAATGACCATCAGATACTCCCCAGAAATATCCATCAGATACTCCCCAGAAATATCCATCAGATACTCCCCAGAAATGGCCATCAGATACGCCCCAGAAATGACCATTAGATACTCCCCAGAAATGGCCATCAGGTACGCCCCAGAAATGGTCATCAGATACTCCCCAGAAATTACCATCAGATATGCCCCAGAAATGGTCATCAGATACTCCCCAGAAATGACCATCAGATACTCCCCAGAAATGACCATCAGATACTCCCCAGAAATGACCCTCAGATACTCCCCAGAAATGGTCATCAGATTCTCCCCAGAAATGGTCATCAGATACTCCCCAGAAATGACCATCAGATACTCCCCAGAAATGTTCATCAGATACACCCTAGAAATGACCATGAGATACTCCCCAGAAATGATCATCAGATTCTCCCCAGAAATTACCATCAGATACTCCCCAGAAATGGCCATCAGATACTCCCCAGAAATGACCAACAGATACTCCCCAAAAATGGCCATCAGATACTCCCAGAAAGGGCCATCAGATACTCCCCAGAAATGGTCATCAGATACTCCCCAGAAATGGCCATCAGATACTCCCCAGAAATGGCCATCAGATACTCCCCAGAAATGACCATCAGATATTCCCCAGAAATGGGCATCAGATACTCCCCAGAAATGGCCATCAGATACTCCCCAGAAATGGCCATCAGATACTCCCCAGAAATGACCATCAGATAGTCCCCAGAAATGACCATCAGATACTCCCCAGAAATATCCATCAGATACTCCCCAGAAATATCCATCAGATACTCCCCAGAAATGGCCATCAGATACGCCCCAGAAATGACCATTAGATACTCCCCAGAAATGGCCATCAGGTACGCCCCAGAAATGGTCATCAGATACTCCCCAGAAATTACCATCAGATATGCCCCAGAAATGGTCATCAGATACTCCCCAGAAATGACCATCAGATACTCCCCAGAAATGACCATCAGATACTCCCCAGAAATGACCCTCAGATACTCCCTAGAAATGACCATCAGATACTCCCCAGAAATGACCATAAGATACTTCCCAGAAATGACCATCAGATACTCCCCAGAATCGGTCATCAGATACGCCCCAGAAATGACCATCAGATACTCCCCAGAAATGACCCTCAGATACTCCCTAGAAATGACCATCAGATACTCCCCAGAAATGACCATAAGATACTTCCCAGAAATGACCATCAGCTACTCCCCAGAAATGGCCATCAGATACTCCCCAGAAATGACCATCAGATACTCCCCAGATATGACCATCAGATAGTCCCCAGAAATGACCATCAGATACTCTCCAGAAAGGGCCATCAGATACTCCCCAGAAATGGTCATCAGATACTCCCCAGAAATGACCATCAGATACGCCCCAGAAATGGTCATCAGATACTCCCCAGAAATGGTCATCAGATACTCCCCAGAAATGGTCATCAGATACTCCCCAGAAATGGCCATCAGATACTCCCCAGAAAGGACCATCAGATACTCCCCAGAAATGGCCATCAGATACTCCCCAGAAATGGCCATCAGGTACACCCCAGAAATGGTCATCAGATACTCCACAGAAATTGCCATCAGATACGCCCCAGAAATGGTCATCAGATACTCCCCAGAAATGACCATCAGATACTCCCTAGAAATGACCATCAGATACTCCCCAGAAATGACCAGAAGATACTTCCTAGAAATGACCATCAGATACTCCCAAGAAATGGTCATCAGATACGCCCCAGAAATGACCATCAGATACTCCCCAGAAATGACCATCAGATACTCCCCAGAAATGACCATCATATACTCCCCAGATATGACCATCAGATAGTCCCCAGAAATGACCATCAGATACTCTCCAGAAAGGGCCATCAGATACTCCCCAGAAATGGTCATCAGATACTCCCCAGAAATGACCATCAGATACGCCCCAGAAATGGTCATCAGATACTCCCCAGAAATGGTCATCAGATACTCCTCAGAAATGGTCATCAGATACTCCCCAGAAATGGCCATCAGATACTCCCCAGAAAGGACCATCAGATACTCCCCAGAAATGACCATCAGATACTCCCCAGAAATGACCATCAGATACTCCCCAGATATGACCATCAGATAGTCCCCAGAAAGGACCATCAGATACTCCCCAGAAATGACCATCAGATACTCCCCAGAAATGGCCATCAAATACTCCCCAGAAATGGCCATCAGATACTCCCCAGAAATCACCATCAGATACTCCCCAGAAATGGCCATCAGATACTCCCCAGAAATGGCCATCAGATACGCCCCAGAAAAGGCCATCAGATACGCCCCAGAAATGACCATCAGATACTCCCCAGAAATGACCATGAGATTCTACCCCCAAAATGGTCATCAGATACTCCCCAGAAATGACCATCAGATACTCCCCAGAAATGACCATCAGATCCTCCCCAGAAATGACCATCAGATACTCCCCAGAAAGGGCCATCAGATATTCCCCAGAAATGGTCATCAGATACGCCCCAGAAATGACCATCAGTTAGTCCCCAGAAAGGGTCATCAGATACTCCCCAGAAATTGCCATCAGATGCTCCCCAGAAATGACCATCAGATACTCCTCAGAAATGGCCATCAGATACTCCCCGGAAATGACCATCAGATACGCCCCAGAAATGACCATCAGATTCTTCCCAGAAATGGCCATCAGATACTCCCCAGAAATGGTCATCAGATACTCCCCAGAAATGGCCATCAGATACGCCCCAAAAATGACCATCAGATACTCCCCAGAAAGGGCCATCAGATACTCCCCAGAAATGACCATCAGATACGCCCCAGAAAGGGCCATCAGATACTCCCCAGAAATGGTCATCAGATTCTCCCCAGAAATGGTCATCAGATACTCCCCAGAAATGACCATCAGATACTCCCCAGAAATGTTCATCAGATACACCCTAGAAATGGCCATCAGATACTCCCCAGAAATGGTCATCAGATACTCCCCAGAAATGACAATCAGATAGTCCCCAGAAAGGGTCGTCAGATACTCCCCAGAAATGGCCATCAGATACTCCCCAGAAATGACCATCAGATACTCCCCAGAAATGACCATCAGATATTCCCTAGAAATGACCATCAGATACTCCCCAGACAGGGCCATCAGATACTCCCCAGAAATGACAATCAGATACTCCCCAGAAATGACAATCAGATAGTCCCCAGAAAGGGTCATCAGATACTCCCCAGAAATGGCCATCAGATACTCCCCAGAAATGACCATCAGATACTCCCCAGAAATGGCAATCAGATACTCCCCAGAAATGGCCATCAGATACTCCCCAGAAATGACCATCAGATACTCCCCAGAAAGGGCCATCAGATACTCCCCAGAAATGACAATCAGATACTCCCCAGAAAGGGCCATCAGATACTCCCCAGAAATGGCCATCAGATACTCCCCAGAAATGACCATCAGATACTCCTCAGAAATTACCATCAGATACTCCCCAGAAATGACCATCAGATACTCCCCAGAAATGGTCATCAGATACTCCCCAGAAATGACCATCAGATACTCCCCAGAAATGGCAATCAGATACACCCCAGAAATGGCCAACATATACTCCCCAAAAATGGCCATCAGATACTCCCCAGAAAGGGCCATCAGATACTCCCCAAAAATGGCCATCAGATACTCCCCAGAAATGGCCATCAGATACTCCCCAGAAATGGCCATCAGATACGCCCCAGAAATGGCCATCAGATACTCCCCAGAAATGACCATCAGATACTCCCCAGAAATGACCATCAGATAGTCCCCAGAAATGACCATCAGATAGTCCCCAGAAAGGGCCATCAGATACTCCCCAGAAATGGCTATCAGATACTCCCCAGAAATGACCATCAGATACTCCCCAGAAATGACCATCAGATACTCCCCAGAAATGACCATCAGATACTCCCCAGAAATGGCCATCAGATACGCCCCAGAAATGACCATCAGATACTTCCCAGAAATGGCCATCAGATACTCCCCATAAATGGCCATCAGATACTCCCCAGAAATGGTCATCAGATACTCCCCAGAAATGACCATCAGATACGCCCCAGAAATGGCCATCAGATACTCCCCAGAAATGGCCATCAGGTACGCCCCAGAAATGGCCATCAGATACTCCCCAGAAATGGCCATCAGGTACGCCCCAGAAATGGCCATCAGATACTTCCCAGAAATGGCCATCAGGTACACCCCAGAAATGGTCATCAGATACTCCACAGAAATTGCCATCAGATACGCCCCAGAAATGGTCATCAGATACTCCCCAGAAATGACCATCAGATACTCCCTAGAAATGACCATCAGATACTCCCCAGAAATGACCAGAAGATACTTCCTAGAAATGACCATCAGATACTCCCAAGAAATGGTCATCAGATACGCCCCAGAAATGACCATCAGATACTCCCCAGAAATGACCATCAGATACTCCCCAGAAATGACCATCAGATACTCCCCAGAAAGGGCCATCAGATACTCCCCAGAAATGACAATCAGATACTCCCCAGAAAGGGCCATCAGATACTCCCCAGAAATGGCCATCAGATACTCCCCAGAAATGACCATCAGATACTCCTCAGAAATGACCATCAGATACTCCCCAGAAATGACCATCAGATACTCCCCAGAAATGGTCATCAGATACTCCCCAGAAATGACCATCAGATACTCCCCAGAAATGGCAATCAGATACACCCCAGAAATGGCCAACATATACTCCCCAAAAATGGCCATCAGATACTCCCCAGAAAGGGCCATCAGATACTCCCCAAAAATGGCCATCAGATACTCCCCAGAAATGGCCATCAGATACTCCCCAGAAATGGCCATCAGATACGCCCCAGAAATGGCCATCAGATACTCCCCAGAAATGACCATCAGATACTCCCCAGAAATGACCATCAGATAGTCCCCAGAAATGACCATCAGATACTCCCCAGAAAGGGCCATCAGATACTCCCCAGAAATGGCTATCAGATACTCCCCAGAAATGACCATCAGATACTCCCCAGAAAGGGCCATCAGATACTCCCCAGAAATGGCTATCAGATACTCCCCAGAAATGACCATCAGATACTCCCCAGAAATGACCATCAGATACTCCCCAGAAATGGCCATCAGATACGCCCCAGAAATGACCATCAGATACTTCCCAGAAATGGCCATCAGATACTCCCCATAAATGGCCATCAGATACTCCCCAGAAATGGTCATCAGATACTCCCCAGAAATGACCATCAGATACGCCCCAGAAA
The DNA here is from genome assembly GCA_029206835.1 of Rana muscosa. Lineage (NCBI taxonomy): Eukaryota > Metazoa > Chordata > Amphibia > Anura > Ranidae > Rana > Rana muscosa. Next base: position 347,442,778 of record CM055125.1, on the reverse strand, counting down.
TGGCCATCAGATACTCCCCAGAAATGGCCATCAGGTACGCCCCAGAAATGGCCATCAGATACTCCCCAGAAATGGCCATCAGGTACACCCCAGAAATGGTCATCAGATACTCCACAGAAATTGCCATCAGATACGCCCCAGAAATGGTCATCAGATACTCCCCAGAAATGACCATCAGATACTCCCTAGAAATGACCATCAGATACTCCCCAGAAATGACCAGAAGATACTTCCTAGAAATGACCATCAGATACTCCCAAGAAATGGTCATCAGATACGCCCCAGAAATGACCATCAGATACTCCCCAGAAATGACCATCAGATACTCCCCAGAAATGACCATCATATACTCCCCAGATATGACCATCAGATAGTCCCCAGAAATGACCATCAGATACTCTCCAGAAAGGGCCATCAGATACTCCCCAGAAATGGTCATCAGATACTCCCCAGAAATGACCATCAGATACGCCCCAGAAATGGTCATCAGATACTCCCCAGAAATGGTCATCAGATACTCCTCAGAAATGGTCATCAGATACTCCCCAGAAATGGCCATCAGATACTCCCCAGAAAGGACCATCAGATACTCCCCAGAAATGACCATCAGATACTCCCCAGAAATGACCATCAGATACTCCCCAGATATGACCATCAGATAGTCCCCAGAAATGACCATCAGATACTCCCCAGAAATGACCATCAGATACTCCCCAGAAATGGCCATCAAATACTCCCCAGAAATGGCCATCAGATACTCCCCAGAAATCACCATCAGATACTCCCCAGAAATGGCCATCAGATACTCCCCAGAAATGGCCATCAGATACGCCCCAGAAAAGGCCATCAGATACGCCCCAGAAATGACCATCAGATACTCCCCAGAAATGACCATGAGATTCTACCCCCAAAATGGTCATCAGATACTCCCCAGAAATGACCATCAGATACTCCCCAGTAATGACCATCAGATCCTCCCCAGAAATGACCATCAGATACTCCCCAGAAAGGGCCATCAGATATTCCCCAGAAATGGTCATCAGATACGCCCCAGAAATGACCATCAGTTAGTCCCCAGAAAGGGTCATCAGATACTCCCCAGAAATTGCCATCAGATGCTCCCCAGAAATGACCATCAGATACTCCTCAGAAATGGCCATCAGATACTCCCCGGAAATGACCATCAGATACGCCCCAGAAATGACCATCAGATTCTTCCCAGAAATGGCCATCAGATACTCCCCAGAAATGGTCATCAGATACTCCCCAGAAATGGCCATCAGATACGCCCCAAAAATGACCATCAGATACTCCCCAGAAAGGGCCATCAGATACTCCCCAGAAATGACCATCAGATACGCCCCAGAAAGGGCCATCAGATACTCCCCAGAAATGGTCATCAGATTCTCCCCAGAAATGGTCATCAGATACTCCCCAGAAATGACCATCAGATACTCCCCAGAAATGTTCATCAGATACACCCTAGAAATGGCCATCAGATACTCCCCAGAAATGGTCATCAGATACTCCCCAGAAATGACAATCAGATAGTCCCCAGAAAGGGTCGTCAGATACTCCCCAGAAATGGCCATCAGATACTCCCCAGAAATGACCATCAGATACTCCCCAGAAATGACCATCAGATATTCCCTAGAAATGACCATCAGATACTCCCCAGACAGGGCCATCAGATACTCCCCAGAAATGACAATCAGATACTCCCCAGAAATGACAATCAGATAGTCCCCAGAAAGGGTCATCAGATACTCCCCAGAAATGGCCATCAGATACTCCCCAGAAATGACCATCAGATACTCCCCAGAAATGGCAATCAGATTCTCCCCAGAAATGGCCATCAGATACTCCCCAGAAATGACCATCAGATACTCCCCAGAAATGACCATCAGATACTCCCCAGAAATGGCCATCAGATACTCCCCAGAAATGACCATCAGATATTCCCTAGAAATGACCATCAGATATTCCCTAGAAATGACCATCAGATACTCCCCAGACAGGGCCATCAGATACTCCCCAGAAATGACAATCAGATACTCCCCAGAAATGACAATCAGATAGTCCCCAGAAAGGGTCATCAGATACTCCCCAGAAATGGCCATCAGATACTCCCCAGAAATGACCATCAGATACTCCCCAGAAATGGCAATCAGATACTCCCCAGAAATGGCCATCAGATACTCCCCAGAAATGACCATCAGATACTCCCCAGAAAGGGCCATCAGATATTCCCCAGAAATGACAATCAGATACTCCCCAGAAAGGGCCATCAGATACTCCCCAGAAATGGCCATCAGATACTCCCCAGAAATGACCATCAGATACTCCTCAGAAATGACCATCAGATACTCCCCAGAAATGACCATCAGATACTCCCCAGAAATGGTCATCAGATACTCCCCAGAAATGACCATCAGATACTCCCCAGAAATGGCAATCAGATACACCCCAGAAATGGCCAACATATACTCCCCAAAAATGGCCATCAGATACTCCCCAGAAAGGGCCATCAGATACTCCCCAAAAATGGCCATCAGATACTCCCCAGAAATGGCCATCAGATACTCCCCAGAAATGGCCATCAGATACGCCCCAGAAATGGCCATCAGATACTCCCCAGAAATGACCATCAGATACTCCCCAGAAATGACCATCAGATAGTCCCCAGAAATGACCATCAGATACTCCCCAGAAAGGGCCATCAGATACTCCCCAGAAATGGCTATCAGATACTCCCCAGAAATGACCATCAGATACTCCCCAGAAATGACCATCAGATACTCCCCAGAAATGACCATCAGATACTCCCCAGAAATGGCCATCAGATACGCCCCAGAAATGACCATCAGATACTTCCCAGAAATGGCCATCAGATACTCCCCATAAATGGCCATCAGATACTCCCCAGAAATGGTCATCAGATACTCCCCAGAAATGACCATCAGATATGCCCCAGAAATGGCCATCAGATACTCCCCAGAAATGGCCATCAGGTACGCCCCAGAAATGGTCATCAGATACTCCCCAGAAATGACCATCAGATACGCACCAGAAATGGTCATCAGATACTCCCCAGAAATGACCATCAGATACTCCCCAGAAATGACCATCAGATACTCCCTAGAAATTACCATCAGATACTCCCCAGAAATGACCATAAGATACTTCCCAGAAATGACCATCAGATACTCCCCAGAAATGGTCATCAGATACGCCCCAGAAATTACCATCAGATACTCCCCAGAAATGGCCATCAGATACTCCCCAGAAATGACCATCAGATACTCCCCAGAAATGACCATCAGATACTCTCCAGAAAGGGCCATCAGATACTCCCCAGAAATGGTCATCAGATACTCCCCAGAAATGACCATCAGATACGCCCCAGAAATGGTCATCAGATACTCCCCAGAAATGGTCATCAGATACTCCCCAGAAATGGTCATCAGATACTCCCCAGAAATGGTCATCAGATACTCCCCAGAAATGGCCATCAGATACTCCCCAGAAAGGACCATCAGATACTCCCCAGAAATGGCCATCAGATACTCCCCAGAAATGACCATCAGATCCTCCCCAGAAATGACCATCAGATACTCCCCAGAAAGGGCCATCAGATATTCCCCAGAAATGGTCATCAGATACGCCCCAGAAATGACCATCAGTTAGTCCCCAGAAAGGGTCATCAGATACTCCCCAGAAATTGCCATCAGATGCTCCCCAGAAATGACCATCAGATACTCCTCAGAAATGGCCATCAGATACTTCCCGGAAATGACCATCAGATACTCCCCAGAAATGGTCATCAGATACTCCCCAGAAATGGCCATCAGATACGCCCCAAAAATGACCATCAGATACTCCCCAGAAAGGGCCATCAGATACTCCCCAGAAATGACCATCAGATACGCCCCAGAAAGGGCCATCAGATACTCCCCAGAAATGGTCATCAGATTCTCCCCAGAAATGGTCATCAGATACTCCCCAGAAATGACCATCAGATACTCCCCAGAAATGTTCATCAGATACACCCTAGAAATGGCCATCAGATACTCCCCAGAAATGGTCATCAGATACTCCCCAGAAATGACAATCAGATAGTCCCCAGAAAGGGTCGTCAGATACTCCCCAGAAATGGCCATCAGATACTCCCCAGAAATGACCATCAGATACTCCCCAGAAATGACCATCAGATATTCCCTAGAAATGACCATCAGATACTCCCCAGACAGGGCCATCAGATACTCCCCAGAAATGACAATCAGATACTCCCCAGAAATGACAATCAGATAGTCCCCAGAAAGGGTCATCAGATACTCCCCAGAAATGGCCATCAGATACTCCCCAGAAATGACCATCAGATACTCCCCAGAAATGGCAATCAGATTCTCCCCAGAAATGGCCATCAGATACTCCCCAGAAATGACCATCAGATACTCCCCAGAAATGACCATCAGATACTCCCCAGAAATGGCCATCAGATACTCCCCAGAAATGACCATCAGATATTCCCTAGAAATGACCATCAGATATTCCCTAGAAATGACCATCAGATACTCCCCAGACAGGGCCATCAGATACTCCCCAGAAATGACAATCAGATACTCCCCAGAAATGACAATCAGATAGTCCCCAGAAAGGGTCATCAGATACTCCCCAGAAATGGCCATCAGATACTCCCCAGAAATGACCATCAGATACTCCCCAGAAATGGCAATCAGATACTCCCCAGAAATGGCCATCAGATACTCCCCAGAAATGACCATCAGATACTCCCCAGAAAGGGCCATCAGATATTCCCCAGAAATGACAATCAGATACTCCCCAGAAAGGGCCATCAGATACTCCCCAGAAATGGCCATCAGATACTCCCCAGAAATGACCATCAGATACTCCTCAGAAATGACCATCAGATACTCCCCAGAAATGACCATCAGATACTCCCCAGAAATGGTCATCAGATACTCCCCAGAAATGACCATCAGATACTCCCCAGAAATGGCAATCAGATACACCCCAGAAATGGCCAACATATACTCCCCAAAAATGGCCATCAGATACTCCCCAGAAAGGGCCATCAGATACTCCCCAAAAATGGCCATCAGATACTCCCCAGAAATGGCCATCAGATACTCCCCAGAAATGGCCATCAGATACGCCCCAGAAATGGCCATCAGATACTCCCCAGAAATGACCATCAGATACTCCCCAGAAATGACCATCAGATAGTCCCCAGAAATGACCATCAGATACTCCCCAGAAAGGGCCATCAGATACTCCCCAGAAATGGCTATCAGATACTCCCCAGAAATGACCATCAGATACTCCCCAGAAATGACCATCAGATACTCCCCAGAAATGACCATCAGATACTCCCCAGAAATGGCCATCAGATACGCCCCAGAAATGACCATCAGATACTTCCCAGAAATGGCCATCAGATACTCCCCATAAATGGCCATCAGATACTCCCCAGAAATGGTCATCAGATACTCCCCAGAAATGACCATCAGATATGCCCCAGAAATGGCCATCAGGTACGCCCCAGAAATGGTCATCAGATACTCCCCAGAAATGACCATCAGATACGCACCAGAAATGGTCATCAGATACTCCCCAGAAATGACCATCAGATACTCCCCAGAAATGACCATCAGATACTCCCCAGAAATGACCATCAGATACTCCCTAGAAATTACCATCAGATACTCCCCAGAAATGACCATAAGATACTTCCCAGAAATGACCATCAGATACTCCCCAGAAATGGTCATCAGATACGCCCCAGAAATTACCATCAGATACTCCCCAGAAATGGCCATCAGATACTCCCCAGAAATGACCATCAGATACTCCCCAGAAATGACCATCAGATACTCTCCAGAAAGGGCCATCAGATACTCCCCAGAAATGGTCATCAGATACTCCCCAGAAATGACCATCAGATACGCCCCAGAAATGGTCATCAGATACTCCCCAGAAATGGTCATCAGATACTCCCCAGAAATGGTCATCAGATACTCCCCAGAAATGGTCATCAGATACTCCCCAGAAATGGCCATCAGATACTCCCCAGAAAGGACCATCAGATACTCCCCAGAAATGGCCATCAGATACTCCCCAGAAATGACCATCAGATCCTCCCCAGAAATGACCATCAGATACTCCCCAGAAAGGGCCATCAGATATTCCCCAGAAATGGTCATCAGATACGCCCCAGAAATGACCATCAGTTAGTCCCCAGAAAGGGTCATCAGATACTCCCCAGAAATTGCCATCAGATGCTCCCCAGAAATGACCATCAGATACTCCTCAGAAATGGCCATCAGATACTTCCCGGAAATGACCATCAGATACGCCCCAGAAATGACCATCAGATTCTTCCCAGAAATGGCCATCAGATACTCCCCAGAAATGTCCATCAGATACTCCCCAGAAATGGCCATCAGATACGCCCCAAAAATGACCATCAGATACTCCCCAGAAAGGGCCATCAGATACTCCCCAGAAATGACCATCAGATACGCCCCAGAAAGGGCCATCAGATACTCCCCAGAAATGGTCATCAGATTCTCCCCAGAAATGGTCATCAGATACTCCCCAGAAATGACCATCAGATACTCCCCAGAAATGTTCATCAGATACACCCTAGAAATGGCCATCAGATACTCCCCAGAAATGGTCATCAGATACTCCCCAGAAATGACAATCAGATAGTCCCCAGAAAGGGTCGTCAGATACTCCCCAGAAATGGCCATCAGATACTCCCCAGAAATGACCATCAGATACTCCCCAGAAATGACCATCAGATATTCCCTAGAAATGACCATCAGATACTCCCCAGACAGGGCCATCAGATACTCCCCAGAAATGACAATCAGATACTCCCCAGAAATGACAATCAGATAGTCCCCAGAAAGGGTCATCAGATACTCCCCAGAAATGGCCATCAGATACTCCCCAGAAATGACCATCAGATACTCCCCAGAAATAGCAATCAGATTCTCCCCAGAAATGGCCATCAGATACTCCCCAGAAATAACCATCAGATCCTCCCCAGAAATGACCATCAGATACTCCCCAGAAAGGGCCATCAGATATTCCCCAGAAATGGTCATCAGATACGCCCCAGAAATGACCATCAGTTAGTCCCCAGAAAGGGTCATCAGATACTCCCCAGAAATTGCCATCAGATGCTCCCCAGAAATGACCATCAGATACTCCTCAGAAATGGCCATCAGATACTCCCCGAAAAATGACCATCAGATACGCCCCAGAAATGACCATCAGATTCTTCCCAGAAATGGCCATCAGATACTCCCCAGAAATGTCCATCAGATACTCCCCAGAAATGGCCATCAGATACGCCCCAAAAATGACCATCAGATACTCCCCAGAAAGGGCCATCAGATACTCCTCAGAAATGACCATCAGATACGCCCCAGAAAGGGCCATCAGATACTCCCCAGAAATGGTCATCAGATTCTCCCCAGAAATGGTCATCAGATACTCCCCAGAAATGACCATCAGATACTCCCCAGAAATGTTCATCAGATAAACCCTAGAAATGGCCATCAGATACTCCCCAGAAATGGTCATCAGATACTCCCCAGAAATGACAATCAGATAGTCCCCAGAAAGGGTCGTCAGATACTCCCCAGAAATGGCCATCAGATACTCCCCAGAAATGACCATCAGATACTCCCCAGAAATGACCATCAGATATTCCCTAGAAATGACCATCAGATACTCCCCAGACAGGGCCATCAGATACTCCCCAGAAATGACAATCAGATACTCCCCAGAAATGACAATCAGATAGTCCCCAGAAATGACAATCAGATAGTCCCCAGAAAGGGTCATCAGATACTCCCCAGAAATGGCCATCAGATACTCCCCAGAAATGACCATCAGATACTCCCCAGAAATGGCAATCAGATACTCCCCAGAAATGGTCATCAGATACTCCCCAGAAATGACCATCAGATACTCCCCAGAAATGACCATCAGATACTCCCCAGAAATGGCCATCAGATACTCCCCAGAAATGACCATCAGATATTCCCTAGAAATGACCATCAGATATTCCCTAGAAATGACCATCAGATACTCCCCAGACAGGGCCATCAGATACTCCCCAGAAATGACCATCAGATACTCCCCAGAAATGACCATCAGATACTCCCCAGAAATGGCAATCAGATACTCCCCAGAAATGGCCATCAGATACTCCCCAGAAATGACCATCAGATACTCCCCAGAAAGGGCCATCAGATACTCCCCAGAAATGACAATCAGATACTCCCCAGAAAGGGCCATCAGATACTCCCCAGAAATGGCCATCAGATACTCCCCAGAAATGACCATCAGATACTCCCCAGAAATGACCATCAGATACTCCCCAGAAATGACCATCAGATACTCCCCAGAAATGACCATCAGATACTCCCCAGAAATGGTCATCAGATACTCCCCAGAAATGACCATCAGATATTCTCCAGAAATGGCCCTCAGATACACCCCGGAAATGGCCAACAGATACTCCCCAAAAATGGCCATCAGATACTCCCCAGAAAGGGCCATCAGATACTCCCCAAAAATGGCCATCAGATACTCCCCAGAAATGGCCATCAGATACTCCCCAGAAATGGCCATCAGATACGCCCCAGAAATGGCCATCAGATACTCCCCAGAAATGACCATCAGATACTCCCCAGAAATGACCATCAGATAGTCCCCAGAAATGACCGTCAGATACTCCCCAGAAAGGGCCATCAGATACTCCCCAGAAATGGCTATCAGATACTCCCCAGAAATGACCATCAGATACTCCCCAGAAATGACCATCAGATACTCCCCAGAAATGACCATCAGATACTCCCCAGAAATGGCCATCAGATACGCCCCAGAAATGACCATCAGATACTTCCATGAAATGGCCATCAGATACTCCCCATAAATGGCCATCAGATACTCCCCAGAAATGGTCATCAGATACTCCCCAGAAATGGCCATCAGGTACGCCCCAGAAATGGTCATCAGATACTCCCCAGAAATGACCATCAGATACGCACCAGAAATGGTCATCAGATACTCCCCAGAAATGACCATCAGATACTCCCCAGAAATGACCATCAGATACTCCCTAGAAATTACCATCAGATACTCCCCAGAAATTACCATAAGATACTTCCCAGAAATGACCATCAGATACTCCCCAGAAATGGTCATCAGATACGCCCCAGAAATTACCATCAAATACTCCCCAGAAATGGCCATCAGATACTCCCCAGAAATGACCATCAGATACTCCCCAGATATGACCATCAGATAGTCCCCAGAAATGACCATCAGATACTCCCCAGAAAGGGCCGTCAGATACTCCCCAGAAATGGTCATCAGATACTCCCCAGAAATGACCATCAGATACGCCCCAGAAATGGTCATCAGATACTCCCCAGAAATGGTCATCAGATACTCCCCAGAAATGACCATCAGATACTCCCCAGAAATGGTCATCAGATACTCCCCAGAAATAGCCATCAGATACTCCCCAGAAAGGGCCATCAGATACTCCCCAGAAAGGGCCATCAGATACTCCCCAGAAATGACCATCAGATACTCCCCAGAAATGACCATCAGATACTCCCCAGAAAGGGCCGTCAGATACTCCCCGGAAAGGGCCGTCAGATACTCCCCAGAAAGGGCCGTCTCTATCATTCACACATTAATGGCCATCAGATACTCCCCAGAAATGGTCATCAGATACTCCCCAGAAAGGGCCGTCAGATATTTCCCAGAAAGGGCCATCAGATACTCCCCAGAAATGGTCATCAGATACTCCCCAGAAATGGCCATCAGATACTCCCCAGAAATGACCATCAGATATGCCCCAGAAATGGCCATCAGATACTCCCCAGAAATGACCATCAGATACTCCCCAGAAATGATCATCAGATAGTCCCCAGAAAGGGCCGTCAGATACTCCCCAGAAATGGTCATCAGATACTCCCCAGAAATGACCATCAGATACTCCCCAGAAATGACCATCAGATACTCCCAAGAAATGACCATCAGATACTCCCCAGAAAGGGCCATCAGATACTCCCCAGAAATGACCATCAGATACTTCCCAGAAATGACCTTCAGATACTCCCCAGAAATGACCATCAGATACTCCCCAGAAATGGCCATCAGATACTCCCCAGAAATGACCATCAGATACTCCCCAGAAATGACCATCAGATACTCCCCAGAAATGACCATCAGATAGTCCCCAGAAAGGGCCATCAGATACTCCCCAGAAATGACCATCAGATACGCCCCAGAAATGACCATCAGATACTCCCCAGAAATGACCATCAGATACGCCCCAGAAAGGACCATCGGATACTCTCCAGTAATGACCATCAGATACGCCCCAGAAATGACCATCAGATACTCCCCAGAAATGACCATCAAATACGCCCCAGAAAGGACCATCGGATACTCCCCAGTAATGACCATCGGATACTCCCCAGTAATGACCATCAGATACTCCCCAGAAAGGGCCGTCAGATACTTCTGTTGTGGAAAAATGTATTAATGTATGTTGTCAGATGTCCCCCCAATGTCAGTTTTGCTGTAATGCGCTCATCTGAGTGTATTTTCACATACGGACGTTGGTGGAAGATCGGTGGTGGGAAAATCTTCCTATGGAAACAGCGATGTTTGCTCCATTTAGAGATGTTGTTTTACGCCCCGTCGGGGGACTGGCCACCTCCTGACGGGGGGGGGCGTTAAATGACTCAGAACGCACAGATCTGTGTCCACAAGAACAGTAGCATAACTATACAACAGGTGTGGTCCATTGAGGCATAATTGTCGTATAGTTCCCGTCATTGGGAGCAGTGCATGTCACTGATAGTCTATTTGAATGTATACATGTCTGTGATTGGTTATTATTGTATTGAATCCTTTAAGCTATATTTCTTGTATTCTGTGTGGAGCTCCTGTGAGCTCACTTCCTATGGAGGGTGGGTCGGTCACATGTTGTGACATCACTTCCTCCTGAGTGTAATAAAAACTGTTGATGGGCGTCGGCTTGGCAGAGTTTGCTGGGATGACCTGATGATAAGACCTATGTGTGAGGCTTGCTTCTTGGAATGAATGATGGGACGAATGAACGGTGAGTGGAACTTAGCTAAAGACAACATTGTTGCAAAAAGATGAATCTAAAGTGTGTGCTTAGGTAGCACAGGAAATATAGGCTGTGTGCTCTGCATAGAACCAGTATTTCCACGACACTTCCCAGAAATGACCGTCAGATAGTCCCCAGAAATGACCGTCAGTCCCCAGAAATGACCGTCAGATAGTCCCCAGAAAGGGCCGTCTCTATCATTCACACATTGTTGGCATCTGAGAATTGAAGATTTCTAAGTCTAATCCAGAGAAGCTTCTCAGATCCCTCAGGGAAGCAGCTGCATGATAAACCTCAAAGGGGGGAAACCCGTCCCGGCAGCTGTTTTTGGGGTTTTGGTGGCGAGGGTCGGGGGGAGTCTGCTGGGAATCCATCTGAAATCTTACTTCCCATCATATAAGGAGCCGGGGGGGGGGGACAAATATTTGATGAATTTGTTTCCCATGAACAGTGAGGATATGAAATGTTCTGGATTATCAGACTACCCCGGAGTTCTCTCTTATACAATTCCTGAGATCCTAATAATAGAATTAGCGGAAATCTAATAAATAATTATAATGACTCCGGGATCGCCGGATTCACACCCTCCATTCTATTCATGTAAATGACTATGAGATGTCAGTATGCAGGTATCTGGGGTCCAATCACTGTCCCCCGAGGCTACGCTTTTCCCTGCGTCTGCCATCACGCTGCAATGCAACACAATGGAAATCACATCATTCTCCATGGGTGCCGCTCACATCAATGCGACATGGAGCCCTGAGTAAACACTGAACAAGTGTGAAACGCATCAGCTGTCCTGGTTTATGCTGGTTTTTGTAGTGCCTGTCTTTCTTCAATAAACATACGTTGGATTGGAGTGCGGCTATCCTCACCATTTTTGTTTTCATTGCTATGTGCATTGCCGACACCATTGGTCTCTGAGAGAGAAACATCTTTCCAAAACTTAATCTGCCTGGGTCTTCATACAAGCTGTACACTCACTACTTTACATTGTAGCAAAGTGTAATTTCTTCAGTCCCTATCCCACAGCGGGGGCCCCCGTCCCAATCCCTATCCCACAGCGGGGGCCCCCGTCCCAATCCCTATCCCACAGCGGGAGCCCCCGTCCCTATCCCACAGCAAGGGCCCCCATCTCTATCCCACAGCGGGGGCCCCCGTCCCTATCTCTATCCCACAGCTGGGGCCCCGTCTAGGGTTGCCACCTCATCCCTTTAAACCTGAACACATATGAATTACACAGATTCTGAGGCTAATTTAATGCAGATGAGGCACCAAGTGAGTTTAATTACCACCTTAATCAGCCACAGAACCTGTGTAATTAATATGTGTTCGGGTTTAAAGGGATGAGGTGGCAACCCTAGCCCCGTCCCTATCCCTATCCCACAGCGGGGGAACTCTGAATGAAGCAGTATTCCACTATTTAAAGAATCCTCTTTCAAGATGGCTGCCCAAATCTCACGGGACTTCGGGATCCAATATTATTGCCATCCTCTCCATGATGGGCTGCCTGTAGTCCATGTCAGGAGATAATTATTCCACAATGGGCTCCTGCCAGCCACAGTGCCACCTTCAGGTTGGAGGAAATAATGCAGCCTACACCTGCCTACATACAGGCTACGGACTGTACATTGTTACATTGATATTTATTAGAGTATCAGGAGGATATTGTGTAGACTTTCCTTCTATCACTCGAAAGAATAATTCTAATGATAATTCTGTAACGGAAGAAGCAAATTCATGACATGGAACTTCAGAATTGATTGGGTTATACTCTAGAAATGACACCGGTCTTCCTTCTCAGGAAATTAAAATTATAATTTTTTCTGTGAATATTTTCATTATTAGTAAAAAGAAGAAATATTTGGATGAGTTTTTCATGCCGGGGAAGCATAGTAAAGATACATTGGCCAGGAACCAGCATGGCCGTCATCTGTGGCAAGGCCTCGTCTGCGTATGTGGCTGGGAAAAGCCCATATCACTTCTTCTGAGTCAGCAAAATATTCTCAGTGGGTGGAAGAATCCTTCTTCCAAGGAAAGGATGTTCCAGAGAGCAGCCGCTCAAAGCCACAATCTGCACCCAAATATCCTGAACTGGAGCCAAGTCTGAGTCGGCTGCTTGTCCTCCTTGTGTAACCGGAGAAGTCAGAAGGTATGAAGAGCAATTAACTCTCCCTTCATAGGGGGATTCCAGGGCTGAAACCAAAAGAAGGACACACACTTCGCCTGAATCTACAAACCAGCTCTGCAGTACAGCAGCCACACCATCATCCACCTGGATATACCGTAAAGAGAGTGTCCATGTCATGGTCATCCATCTGTGTATATATATAGAGAGTGTCCGAGTCATGGTCATCCATCTGTTTATATAGAGAGTGTCCATGTCATGGTCATCCATCTGTATATATAGAGAGTGTCTGTGTCATGGTCATCCATCTGTATATATAGAGTGTCCGTGTCATGGTCCTCCATCTGTATATATAGAGAGTGTCTGTGTCATGGTCATCCATCTGTATATATAGAGAGTGTCTGTGTCATGGTCATCCATCTGTATATATAGAGAGTGTCCGTGTCATGGTCATCCATCTGTATATATAGAGAGTGTCCGTGTCATGGTCATCCATCTGTATATATAGTGAGTGTCCGTGTCATGGTCATCCATCTGTATATATAGTGAGTGTCCGTGTCATGGTCATCCATCTGTATATATAGAGAGTGTCCGTGTCATGGTCATCCATCTGTATATATAGAGAGTGTCCGTGTCATGGTCATCCATCTGTATATATAGAGAGTGTCCGTGTCATGGTCATCCATCTGTATATATAGAGAGTGTCCGTGTCATGGTCCTCCATCTGTATATATAGAGAGTGTCCATGTCATGGTCATCCATCTGAATATATAGAGAGTGTCCGTGTCATGGTCATCCATCTGTATATATAGAGTGTCTGTGTCATGGTCATCCATCTGTATATATATAGAGAGTGTCCGTGTCATGGTCATCCATCTGTATATATAGAGAGTGTCCGTGTCATGGTCATCCATCTGTATATATAGAGAGTGTCCGTGTCATGGTCATCCATCTGTATATATAGAGAGTGTCCGTGTCATGGTCATCCATCTGTATATATTGTGACAGCAGGAAGGTAAAGTCACCTGGTTGCATCCAGGGGGGTAGGTATATTTCTCCCAGATTCAGGCTTTATGCCGACTTATACAACTAGGGAGAGAGTTGATGAAGCCCAGCTGAGGCTAGTGGGCTCATGGATGATTCATACCTCTAGGGAGAGTGCTGGGCGTCGTGCAGGCAGGGAGTTGATGAGACCAGCTGAAGCTTGTCAGCTCGTTTAAGGCCTCTATAAAAACTCCCAGCTTCATTAGGTGTTTGCTCGTGCCTGGACCCAGACCTGTGTGGACTGTCTAGGGAGAGTGAACCCCTGTGCGGTGAGACAAAGCCTGTGTGGCTATTTGTTTGGACATTTACTAAACCAGGGACTTAGGGACTAGGACAGCACCAGGCTGATCCCAGTTGTTAGTTAGGGAAACCTGCATGTTTAGTCAGAGGTCAAGCTGACCAGGATTTATTTTGTTTATGTTTCTTTTTGCTTTGCTGTGTTTTTGTCACTGTAAATAGAGAAATAAACCGCACCTTTTGATCTTGAAAACCACAACCTCCGTCTGCTGGGCCTGTTTTTGTGTGGGGAGCCCATCCAGGGGGTCACACACACCCGCTACCGAGCTAACCCCCTCACAGTTGGTGGAGAATGCGGGCAGTTTTTTTTAAGCCAGCATGGAGGAGATACTGAAACAGCTGGCTCTAGCAAATGCCAATCAACAGCAGACAAATGCAGGTTTGCAAAAGAGCCTTGCAGCTCAACAACAGAGCTTTGCAGCCCAGCAACAAGCCCAGCAGCAATCTGAGGCCCGCTTCATAGACCTGTTGCAGAAGCAAGAGCAGAGACTACAACAACAGATGGAAGCAGTAATGCAGCAACGTCCGCAGACCAGTGAGGAAAGCCGTCCCACTAATACCGCGTCCTTTGGGGTGAGTCGTTTATTGACAAAAATGACTGGAGAGGATGATCCAGAGGTATTTTTGACCACATTTGAAAGGACTGCTGAAAGAGAAAAGTGGCCTGAGGAGCAGTGGGCTGGACTGGTGGCTCCTCTGTTAACTGGTGAATCGCAGAAAGCTTACTATGACCTAGAGCCTGACCAAGCAAAAGACTATGTGATGCTAAAAGCTGAAATATTGGCAAGGCTGGGTGTCACCCTGGCTGTCCGGGCTCAGCGTGTGCATAACTGGACTTTCCAGCTTGGAAAACCCCCCAGGTCTCAAATGTATGATCTCATTCACCTGAGCAGGAAGTGGCTACAGCCAGAGACTTTGTCCGCACCGGAGATTGTGGAACGTGTTGTGATGGATCGTTTCTTGAGAGCTCTTCCTACCGCCATTCAAAAGTGGGTAAGCCATGGAGACCCAGAAACGGCCGGTAAACTTGTGGATTGTGTAGAGAGATACTTGGCTGCAGAGAACCTGACGGCCTCTTCCAGAGACTCTCGGACTTTCCACCCTAAGACCAGACCATCCCCAGGGGCGGATAAGATGATTCCAAGGGGTGAGGGTGGAGAGAGTGAGAGGGTGGGAGCTCTGCCCAGGGTTTGGCGAGAACAGCCTGGGAAGTCGGGGGCTCAAGAGGCAGCCAAAAGGATTGTTTGCTACCGCTGCTGGCAAGCGGGACATATTGCAGCAAATTGCCCGGTTGTGGAGGAACCCATGCAATGTGACTTTCTGACGGACAGACGTCAGTCGCTGTGTGCGACAGTCGCATGCACTGCCATTCGGGGAACTGAGAAACATTTATGCAAAATGTGTATTAATGGTAGAAATGTTGTGGTATTACTGGATTCAGGTAGCCTTGTGACCCTGATAAAGGCTGAATTAGTTAAAACAGAGGTCTCTGGGAATAGCAAGGTAGCTGTTATTTGTGTGCATGGGGACACCCGAGAGTATCCAGTGACTACAGTGTGTTTCAAGACCCCCAAAGGTACCCTCTCTCATCCAGTGGGGTTAGTATCTCAACTACCGCATGATGCCATTGTGGGAAGGGATTTTCCGAAGTTCTGGGAACTGTGGGATGATCCTGAGCCCCCCACTGGTGCCCCTATGTACCAGGAAGGTGATAGCCAGAACTCCTCTGAGAGTGGTGAGGACTCTCCAGAATTTCCCTTGTCAGTATTGGCAGGCGAGACTCAAGAAACTGGAGAGGAGCCCACCTCCTCAGACGAAAACCTACCGTCTGTGGAGTTTTCTGATCTTGAGGTTCACAGGGAAAATTTTGCCACAGAACAGTTAAAAGACCCCGCCCTAATAAAGGCACGGGAAAACGTAGTGGAAATAGATGGCGAGTTAGTGAACCCAGATAATACCTGCACTTACCCATACTTCAGCGTAGAGAAGGACCTACTGTATCGGGTGGCAAAAAGGGCAGAAGAAACCGTTGAGCAGCTTGTGGTGCCCAAACCTTACAGGAAGTTGGTGTTGGAGTTGGCCCATGGGCACATTCTTGGAGGTCATCTGGGGACAGAGAAAACCCGAGAGAGGGTATTACAGAGATTCTATTGGCCTGGGGTGATGAAGGACATAGAAAATTATTGTTCCTCCTGCCCTGTGTGTCAGAGGTCGGCCCCGATGCCACATTTCCGTAGCCCGCTGGTCCCTCTACCCATCATTGAGGTCCCGTTTGAGAGGATCGCAATGGATTTGGTAGGTCCTATAATCAAGTCCGCTAGGGGGCACCAGTACATATTAGTTATAATGGACTATGCCACCCGTTATCCAGAAGCGATCCCTCTCCGAAATACCTCGGCCAAAACCATAGCCAAAGAGCTATCTCTTGTTTTTAGCCGGGTGGGTATTTGTAAAGAACTGCTTACGGACCAAGGTACACCCTTTATGTCCCGGGTTATGAAAGAGCTGTGTAAATTGTTCAAAGTGACGCAATTGCGTACGTCTGTGTATCACCCCCAAACCGATGGGCTGGTTGAAAGATTCAACAAAACCCTAAAACAAATGTTGAAGAAAGTGGTGGATAGAGATGGAAAGGATTGGGACTGTCTACTTCCTTATTTGATGTTTGCTATTAGGGAGGTGCCCCAATCCTCTACGGGATTCTCCCCCTTTGAGTTACTGTATGGGAGACACCCAAGAGGGCTGTTGGATATTGCCAAGGAAGCTTGGGAAATTGAGAGTTCTCCCCACAGGAGTGTGATTGAGCATGTCGCCCTGATGCAAGATCGAATTGCACAGGTAATGCCCATCGTGAAGGAACATTTGGCCCAAGCGCAGTTGGCACAGCAGAGAGTGTACAACCGTGGAGCCAAGACCCGTACCTTTTCCCCGGGGGATAGGATATTGGTACTTGTCCCTACGGTTGAAAGTAAATTCCTTGCCAAATGGCAAGGCCCCTACGAGATAATGGAAAAAGTGAGCGAAGTGAATTACAAGGTCAGACAACCAGGAAGGCGAAAGCCCGAACAGATCTATCACGTTAATCTGTTGAAAGCCTGGAGGGATAGAGAGTCCCTAGTCGCAGAAACTTGGTCACCAGCTCAAACTGGTTGCGTGATTCCGGAGGTTGGAATAGCAGCCACCTTGTCACAACCCCAACAACAGGAGGTTAAGGAGTTTGTGCTTCGCAACAAGGAGGTGTTCTCTGAGCTGCCGGGACAAACATCTGGGGTAGAGCATGATATTATTACCCCGCCCGGTGAAAGGGTGAAGTTAAAACCCTATCGGATCCCAGAGGCCCGACGGGAGGCAATACGGGAGGAAGTACAGAAAATGCTGAACTTAGGGGTGATAGAGGAGTCCCAAAGTGATTGGTCTAGTCCCATTGTGTTGGTGCCTAAACCGGATGGGAGCTGGCGATTTTGTAACGATTTTCGTCAGTTGAACAAAGTTACAAAATTTGACACCTACCCCATGCCACATATAGATGAGTTGATCGAACGGCTGGGAACAGCCCGATACATGACGACTCTTGAGCTCACAAAAGGGTATTGGCAAATTCCCCTGGCCAAGTCGGCCAAAGAGAAAACCACATTTGTAACCCCAGACGGGGCGTTCCAATATAAGAGAATGCCGTTCGGGTTACAGAATGCGCCAGCCACATTCCAGCGGAAAATGGACCAGATACTGAGGCCCCATCGGAAGTATGCTGCGGCTTACCTGGATGACGTAATTGTCCATAGCACAGATTGGGCCTCACATCTGCCAAAAGTGCAAGCAGTCCTAGACTCTATCCGGGAAGCGGGGTTTACGGCTAACCCCAAGAAGTGTACCATTGGGCAGGAGGAGGCCAAATATCTTGGGTACACCATTGGCAGGGGAGTAATAAAACCCCAACTCAACAAAGTCGAGGCCATCCAGAGTTGGCCACGTCCCAACAGCAAGAAGCAGGTACGAGCCTTTCTGGGAATCGCGGGTTATTATCGGCGCTTCATTCCCCACTTTGCTTCTAAGGCTGTGCCGCTAACCAACCTGACGAAAGGGAAAGGGTCGGTCATGATTAAATGGACCCCCGAGGCTGAGGCAGCATTCCAATTCTTGAAACAAGCCTTATGTAGCCAGCCAGTGTTGTACTCACCCGACTTCTCTAAAGACTTTGTCGTACAAAGTGATGCGTCAGATGTGGGGTTAGGAGCAGTATTGTCCCAGGTCTGGAACGGGGAAGAGCACCCAGTCATTTACCTCAGCAGGAAGTTGAAGTCCCATGAGGTAAATTACGCCACGGTTGAAAAGGAGTGTTTAGCGGTGAAGTGGGCTCTAGATTCCCTTCGGTACTATCTGCTAGGTAGGCACTTTGACATGGTTACGGATCACGCTCCGTTAAAGTGGATGGCTCAAAACAAGGAGACAAATAGAGTAAATAGGTGGTTCCTGGCCCTACAGGAATTCAACTTCACAGTAAAGCATCGCCCTGGCGTTCAAATGGGGAATGTGGATGCTTTGTCTCGAGTACATGAATGCCTGATTGCTGGTGTTCCAACCCCAAGGTTAAAACAAGAGGGGGGGGGTATGTGACAGCAGGAAGGTAAAGTCACCTGGTTGCATCCAGGGGGGTAGGTATATTTCTCCCAGATTCAGGCTTTATGCCGACTTATACAACTAGGGAGAGAGTTGATGAAGCCCAGCTGAGGCTAGTGGGCTCATGGATGATTCATACCTCTAGGGAGAGTGCTGGGCGTCGTGCAGGCAGGGAGTTGATGAGACCAGCTGAAGCTTGTCAGCTCATTTAAGGCCTCTATAAAAACTCCCAGCTTCATTAGGTGTTTGCTCGTGCCTGGACCCAGACCTGTGTGGACTGTCTAGGGAGAGTGAACCCCTGTGCGGTGAGACAAAGCCTGGGTGGCTATTTGTTTGGACATTTACTAAACCAGGGACTTAGGGACTAGGACAGCACCAGGCTGATCCCAGTTGTTAGTTAGGGAAACCTGCATGTTTAGTCAGAGGTCAAGCTGACCAGGATTTATTTTGTTTATGTTTCTTTTTGCTTTGCTGTGTTTTTGTCACTGTAAATAGAGAAATAAACCGCACCTTTTGATCTTGAAAACCACAACCTCCGTCTGCTGGGCCTGTTTTTGTGTGGGGAGCCCATCCAGGGGGTCACACACACCCGCTACCGAGCTAACCCCCTCACAATATAGAGAGTGTCCATGTCATGGTCATCCATCTGAATATATAGAGAGTGTCCGTGTCATGGTCATCCATCTGTATATATAGAGAGTGTCCGTGTCATGGTCATCCATCTGTATATATATATAGAGAGTGTCCGTGTCATGGTCATCCATCTGTATATATAGAGAGTGTCGGTGTCATGGTCCTCCATCTGTATATATAGAGAGTGTCGGTGTCATGGTCATCCATCTGTATATATAGAGAGTGTCCGTGTCATGGTCATCCATCTGTATATATAGAGAGTGTCCATGTCATGGTCATCCATCTGTATATCGAACCCCGTTAAAGTCTATGGGACTCGAACGTTCGAAATCAAAAGTGCTAATTTTAAAGGCTAATATACAAGTTCTTGTCCTAAAACGGGTTTGGGGACCCGGGTTCTGCCCCAGGGGACATGTATCAATGCAAAAAAAAGTTTTAAAAACTGCAGTTTTTTCGGGAGCAGTCATTTTAATGATGCATAAAGTGAAAAAAAAAAAAGTCAAATATTCCTTTAAATATCGATCAAAATTTGTACTTGAGGTAGGCCTACCCTCATAAACAAAAACAAGCGCTCCTGGAAAGTTAAAATTAAAATTGCAGACTAGATATAAACAAAGATTTTATACCCACACGGACATATGTGTATAAAATAAGTGGAAAAAAGCTGCTATCTTAAAAGTAAAACTACTTTAAACTAGAAACTGTTTAAAAAAGAGGTGAATATAAGCAATATAATAAAATATGGATAAAAACACCCAGATAGCGCTAATGCATAAAAAATCATGCATCAACAATATTCATTGAAGTCCACTTGAGAGTTCATAAAAAGTTAAAACACCAATATATTTCTATGAATATTGGAAAATAGAAATAATAATAAAGTCCGCTGATCCAGTTGGATGAAGGGAAAAAACTGCTGTCACCAGGAGAAATAGAGGAAAGACACCTTCACTCGTGTGCTGCAATCATATAGAGGGGGGTGTGTGTATAGAACCCCCTCCTAGATGGACTCTTACCACAAAGTAATGAAATAACAGCCAATATGCAATCAGAGAGATAGGGCTTCCCAGCAAAGAAATCCACACTCCTGGTCCGTGGTTACAGTTATGTACAAAAAACATTTCAGGCTTATGTTCTCATTTCATACAGCGCCAGAACCAGGCTCTTTAGCTTTTTTAGCTGTGTAATACTACTTCCTACCGCACTCGCCGCTGTCCGTGCTGTGAGGATGGAAGCAGTGAAGTTTTCACAGCTGACTGGCGGCTCCTCCTGCGTGTCTTGCTCTCTCCCTGACTAGTTTCGTCTGATGACTTCTTCTGAGCAGAAGAAGTCATCAGACGAAACTAGTCAGGGAGAGAGCAAGACTCTATTTCTCCTGGTGACAGCAGTTTTTTCCCTTCATCCAACTGGATCAGCGGACTTTATTATTATTTCTATTTTCCAATATTCATAGAAATATATTGGTGTTATATTGGTGTTTTAACTTTTTATTCCTTTAAATATCGTACCTGGGGGGTGTCTAAAGTATGCCTGTGAAGTGGCGCGTGTTTCCCGTGTTTAGAACTGTCCCTGCACAAAATGACATTTCTAATGGAAAAAAAGTCATTTAAAACTGCTTGCGGTTTTAAAGTAATGTCTGGTCCCAGCAATATGGATGAAAATCATTGAGAAAAATGGCATGGGTACCCCCCCCCCCCACTCCAGCCCAATACCAGCCCATTTGGGTCTTGTATGGATATTAAGGGGAACCCCGCACCCAAATTAAAAAAAGGAAAGGCGTGGTGCCCTCAGGCCCTATATACTCTGGACAGCAGTATACAGGCGGTGCAAACAAGACAGGGACTGTAGGTTTGTTCTTAAGTAGAATCTGTTTCTAATTTGGAAATGCTACATTTTTTAAGTGTAGCTCCAGTCAAAAAATCAATTTTTAAGATTTTTGGAAAACATAGGGAAGGGTTATCATCACCCCTGTAACATTTGTTTTGCTGTCTGTGCACCTCTTCAGAACATGTCACCTCACTTTCTGTCCCAATGACAATTGAATTTTGAAAATTTTGGTTTTTTATTGAAACAAGGATTGGTGATAAAGCATCAGTAGAGAGGAGACACCTTTTTCCCATATTAACTCTTACAGGAGAGAATTTCCCTTCCTAGGGGTAGATTTCCTCTCACTTCCTGTTGTCTCCTTCCGTTTGCAAGTAGGAGTCGTTTGTAAGTTGGATGTTTGAAAGTAGGGGCCTGCCTTATGTACTCTGCAGAAATTTGGCCCTTAGGTTTTGGTGTTGCCACAACAATATAAGCCCTCACAGTTACTCTTGGTGAGCGCAGGAATGAGCCCTGCTGTGAAATATTAGATTATTGCATCAAAAATTTTAGTTACACGCCCCTGTTGAACAGGGGCTGAAAAATTGGGCCTTAGCCATTGGTGGCGGTGCCCAGAACCAAAAATGTTCTTACAAGCTATCAGCATGATTATTGAGGAGGAAGAGGGTAGTCACTCAGCATAACAGGATAGTCACTCAGCATCAGCATAGGCAGTCTTGAAGGGATCTCCCATTCAAAAAAAAATTATTCAGTTACATCAGCATCAGGTGCTTGGTAGCTGGTGATCCAAGACTGATTCATTTTTATGAAGGTCAGCCGATCGACCGATTAGTTGGACAGGCGCACCCTGTGATCGGTTACAAAGCCTCCAGCAGCACTGAATGTGCGTTCCAAAAGAACGCTGGATGCAAGTCAGGCCAGTAGCTCAATTGCATACTGTGCAAGCTCTGGCCAGTGATCCATCCTCAACACCCAGTAAGCCAGAGGATTTTTGGTGAGAAAGATGTCCAAGTATGATCTTGCCCCTAGGTATTCCTGCACCATGTATATCAGACGCTGGCGATGGTTGCTGGAACTGATCATACCTTGGGGCTGCGGACTAAAGAATTGTCTGAACGCATCGGTCAGACGGCCACCTTCTCCACCGCTCCTTCTTTGACTGACCGAATCCTCAGCAACTCGTTGTCCAGGACCAGGAATTTGTAACCTCACAGTCTCTGGGAACGCGTTGCACAGACCTTTCTGCAAGGCCTCCCGAAGATGTTTTATCCACTGCTCCCTCTGCGACGGCAAGATAAGGTCCGCAACCTTACCCTTGTACCGTGGATCAAGGAGAGTGGCCAGCCAGTAATGATCCCTCTCCTTGATACCACGAATACGAGGATCTTTCCACAGGCTTTGCAGGATCAGGGAGGCCATGCAGCGTAGGTTTGCTGAGGCATTCGGTCCGGAGTCCTCTGGGTCACTCAGGACGACATGATCCGCAGCCACCTCCTCCCAGCCACGTACAAGTCCATGGGTTTCTTGGGACTGTAATTGATCCCTTGAAAACTGCTGCTGATGCTGAGTGCTAGGCTCCACCTCCATGCTGACACAATCCTCCTCCTCCTCTTCCTCCTCGTCCTCGTCCTCTTCCTGTGGGATAGGCGGGCCAGCAGGAACACTGTCTGGATAAAGGGGGCCTTGAGAGGTAAGGAAGTCCTCCTCTTCCTCCCTCTGTTCTGCCTCAAGTGCCCTGTCCATTATTCCTTGCAGTGTGTGCTCCAACAGGTGGACAAGAGGGACAGTGTTACTGATGCATGCACTGTCACTGCTCACCATCCTCGTGGCCTCCTTAAATGGTGACAGGACAGTGCATGCATCCCTGATCATGACCCACTGGCGTGGCAAAAAAAAAACAAGCTCCCCTGACCATTTCCTGGTGCCATATTGGCACAGATACTCATTGATGGCCCTCTGCTGCATGTGCAGCTGCTGCAGCATGGCCAACGTAGAGTTCCACCTGGTGGGCATGTCACATATAAGGCAGTTCTTGGGCAGGTTGTATTCCTTTTGGAGGTCAGCCAGCCGAGCACTGGCATTATATGACCGGCGGAAATGCCCACAGACTTTCCTGGCCTGCCTAAGGACCTCCTGTAAGCCCGGGTACCTGCCCAAGAACCGCTGCACCACCAAGTTAATGACGTGAGCCAAACAGGGCACATGGGTCAGTTGTCCCTGTCGGAGGGCGGAGAGGAGGTTGGTGCCATTGTCGGAAACCACCATTCCTGGCTTAAGCTGGCGTGGCGTCAACCACCTCTGAGCCTGCCCCTGCATAGCTGACAGAATCTCTGCCCGAGTATGGCTCCTTTCCCCCAAGCACACCAGCTCAAGCACCGCATGGCATCTTTTTGCCTGCGTACTTGCGTAGCCCCTTGAACGCCTACGGAGCACCGCTGGTTCCGAGGACAAAGCACAGGAAAGAGGCCATGTAGGAAGAAGAGGAGGGGGTGGAGGAGAGAGGTATGTCAGAATCACCAGTAGTAGCATTTTGGAGGCGTGGTGACGGAACAACCTCCAACACTACTGCACCTTTTCCTGCATCCTTACCAGCTGCCAGCAGAGTCACCCAATGCGCCGTGAAAGATAGGTAACGTCCCTGTCCATGCCTGCTGGACCATGAGTCAGCGGTAATATGCACCTTACCGCTGACCGCCCTGTCCAGCGAGGCATGGACATTGCCTTCCACATGCCGGTAGAGAGCCGGAATCGCCTTCCGTGAGAAAAAGTGGCGTTTGGGAACCTGCCATTGAGGAACCGCACATTCCACAAACTCACGGAAGGGGGCAGAGTCTACCAACTGAAAAGGCAGCAGTTGAAGTGCTAGCAATTTAGCCAAGCTAGCATTCAACCGCTGGGCATGTGGATGGCTGGGAGCGAACTTCTTTCGGCGGTGCAGCAGCTGGGGCAGGGAAATTTCCCTTTTACAATCTGACATTGGTGTACTGCTAGCAGAGTGCCCGCAAGTACTTGGCTGTGACACACTTAATTCTACATGTGCCTCCTCCCCCTCCTCCTCTCTCCTATCAGGCACCCATGTAGACATCATCCCCTCCCTCCTCATCACTGGAGCAAACCTGGCAGTATGCTGCAGCTGGGGGAACATGACTGCCAGATTGCTGTCCTTCTTGGGCACCCCCTCTCTCTGGGCTCACGCTACTGCCTTCCTCTAGCTGGGTACCACCATCGGAGCCTTCAAAACGCTGGGCATCCTCCTGGAGCATGTACCCAACACTGTTGTCAAACAGTTCGGGGGACTCCTCAGGAGGACATGGTGGGGCTAGGGAAGGAGTGACTGATGCCATTAAGCCGAGGGAAGAGGCCGCTTTGGCAGCTGCTTTGCCAGACAAAGTACCCTGAGCCTGGGTGAGAGAGGATGAGGAGGAGGAGGACGGCTTGGTCATCCACTCTACCAAGTCTTCGGCATGTTGCGGCTCAACACGTCCAGCTGCCGAAAAAAAGGACAAGCGTGTCCCACGGCCACGTGCTGATGAGGATGCACCGTGTCCACGACCAGCACTGTTGCCTCTAGACGCAGAGCCTGCTTGCCCTCTTTTATTGGCTTGTGACTGTCTGCCTCTCATTGTTGTCCTTCCAGACATACTAATGGCCTGCAGGGAGATGTAGCTGCACAAAGGTGGGATGTATATATATACTGATTATACTGCAGCTAGCAGAATCAACTGCCTGCCTGTGGTATTATTAGTATGAGAACACAAGCAATTGTATTCAGGTAGATTTAGGAGCACACTGTGTTAAGGACACAGTACACTAAGTGAAAATACTGCTGCTAGCACAATCACCTGCCTGCCTGTCAGTATATTAGGAAGAAAATAACAGGAACGGATCTAGCTAAACTGAATACAGTGTATATATATCTAGCGCACACACCTTTCTCCCCTCCTGCATTTAATTTGGCTCCTCGCAGGGGGAGACAGGCACCACAAGCCCGTACCCTCCTGTGTAAAGAGGTTGAGCGGTGTTATTTTTGGGTCTTCTCTGCACCCAGAGCCAAAATCCTCCTGAGCATGATTCTCACCTCTACTATGTGTAGATGCAAGTCCTCGACTTCCCCAGTAATGTAAATGTCCACACCAGCTGAAACTCCAACTCAGTATTTATTCTCACTTTGCAATAAACAATCTCTTGGATAGGAAAGGTTTGGAGCAAAGGAAACAGGACAGCCTAAGGTGTGGAGGAGGTCCAGGCACAAACGTAGCTCAAACTCTTTACTGTTCAGATTCTCAAACAGTTTTAGGCGCACAGTCTCTGCCACAGACCATGAAGTTGGTCTCTGCCACAGACCTGGTGAATAAGGCCCCTGCCACGGACCTGGTGAATAAGGCCCCTGCCACGGACCTGGTGAATAAGGCCCCTGCCACGGACCTGGCGAAACTTTTGGTCTCTGCCACAGACCTGGTGAATAAAGTCTCTGCCACTGACCTGATGAACTTGAACTTCCTTCTTAGAACATAGCCCTTGTCAAGGAGAATATGTCCCCCCAGAGAGTCAACAGACCCCTCCTTCACTGTGACTCTCGCATCGGTCCTTCGGAAGATCCTCCCTTCTCTTAGGGTGCGGGTTCCCTCGCAAGGCGGCACCCTGGACTCCTCAATACCTAGCAGAACCCAGCCAGAGGCGCTGAGCCCCGAGCCGCCGCTGCAGCTCCCGGGTCTCCATATCCAGGCAGACAGGAACAGTGAGGTAGTACCTCACCCCAGGCTAAAGGTGCTTGAGGTGGAACCGGAACACAGCCTCCGGGCCGAGGGCACCCGGAGATGAGCCACACACACTCCCAGGCTGAAGGGGCCTGGGGGTGGACCCCGATCAGGAGACGTCTGCCCCTTTTATATCCTCTCCCGACATGCTGTACAGCTGCCGAGAGGGGACACAAAAGGCACAGCACTACGCTCGTGGTTCAACCCCGGCCCAGAATGGCAGCGCCACCCGCAGGCCACAGGGAACTCATCACCAGCATTATCCCCTGAGGACAAAAAAGGGTCAATAACTCCTAACAATCCAAGGTGTCTCAGACACTTCCCTTAAATTGACCACCCCGCTACATATATATATATATATATATATACTGTGAGGGGGTTAGCTCGGCAGCGGGTGTGTGTGACCCCCGGGATGGGCTCCCCACACAAAAACAGGCCCAGCAAACGGAGGTTGTGGTTTTCAAAATCAAAAAAAAGTGCGGTTTATTTTCTATTTACAGTGACATAACACAGCAAAGCCAAAAGAAACATAAACAAAATAAATCCTGGTCAACTTGACCTCTGACTAAACATACAGGTTTCCTAACTAACAACTGGGATCAGCCTAGTGCTGTCCTAGTCCCTAAGTCCCTGGTTTTAAATGTCCAAGCAAATAGCCACACAGGCTTTGTCTCACCGCACAAGGGTTCACTCTCTCCAGGAAGTCCACACAGGTCTGCTTCCAGGCATGAGCTAACATCTAATGAAGCTGGGAGTTCTTATAGAGGCCTAAATGAGCTGACAAGCTTCAGCTGGTCTCATCAACTCCCTGTCTGCACGACGCCCCACACTCTCCCTAGAGGTATGAGTCATCCATGAGCCCACTATCCTCAGCTGGGCTTATACAACTCTCCACCTAGTTGTATAAGTCGGTGTAAAGCCTGAATCTGGGCGAAATATATCTACCCCCCTGGATGCAACCAGGTGACTTTACCTTCCTGCTGTCACATACCCCCCCCTCTTGTTTTAACCTCGGGGTTGGAACACCAGCAATCAGGCATTCATGTACTAGAGACAAAGCATCCACATTCCCCATTTGAACGCCAGGGCGATGCTTTACTGTGAAGTTGAATTCCTGGAGGGCCAGGAACCACCTATTCACTCTTCTATTTGTTTCCTTGTTTTGAGCCATCCACTTTAACGGAGCGTGATCCGTAACCATGTCAAAGTGCCTACCTAGCAGGTAGTACCGAAGGGAATCTAGAGCCCACTTCACCGCTAAACACTCCTTTTCAACGGTGGCGTAATTTACCTCATGGGACTTCAACTTCCTGCTGAGGTAAATGACTGGGTGCTCTTCCCCGTTCCAGACCTGGGACAATACTGCTCCTAACCCCACATCTGACGCATCACTTTGTACGACAAAGTCTTTAGAGAAGTCGGGTGAGTACAACACTGGCTGGCTACATAAGGCTTGTTTCAAGAATTGGAATGCTGCCTCAGCCTCGGGGGTCCATTTAATCATGACCGACCCTTTCCCCTTCGTTAGGTTGGTTAGGGGCACAGCCTTAGAAGCAAAGTGGGGAATGAATCGCCGATAATACCCAGCGATTCCCAGAAAGGCTCGTACCTGCTTCTTGCTGTTGGGACGTGGCCAACTCTGGATGGCCTCGACTTTGTTGAGTTGGGGTTTTATTACTCCCCTCCCAATGGTGTACCCAAGATATTTGGCCTCCTCCTGCCCAATGGTACACTTCTTGGGGTTAGCCGTAAACCCCGCTTCCCGAACAGAGTCCAGGACTGCTTGCACTTTTGGCAGATGTGAGGCCCAATCTGTGCTATGGACAATTACGTCATCCAGGTAAGCCGCAGCATACTTCCGATGGGGCCTCAGCATCTGGTCCATTTTCCGCTGGAATGTGGCCGGCGCATTCTGTAACCCGAACGGCATTCTTTTATATTGGAACGCCCCGTCTGGGGTTACAAATGCGGTTTTCTCTTTGGCCAATTTGGCCAGGGGGATTTGCCAATACCCTTTTGTGAGGTCAAGAGTCGTCATGTATCGGGCTGTTCCCAGCCAGTCGATCAACTCATCTATACGTGGCATGGGGTAGGTGTCAAATTTTGTAACTTTGTTCAACTGACGAAAATCGTTACAAAATCGCCAGCTCCCATCCGGTTTAGGGGTGATACACAGATGTACGTAATTGCGTCACTTTGAACAATTTACACAGCTCCTTCATAACCCGGGACATAAAGGGTGTACCTTGGTCCGTAAGCAGTTCTTTACAAATACCCACCCGGCTAAACACAAGAGATAGCTCTTTGGCTATGGTTTTGGCCGAGGTATTTCGGAGAGGGATCGCTTCTGGATAACGGGTGGCATAGTCCATTATAACTAATATGTACTGGTGCCCCCTAGCGGACTTGATTATAGGACCTACCAAATCCATGGCGATCCTCTCAAACGGGACCTCAATGATGGGTAGAGGGACCAGCGGGCTACGGAAATGTGGCATCGGGGCCGACCTCTGACACACAGGGCAGGAGGAACAATAATTTTCTATGTCCTTCATCACCCCCGGCCAATAGAATCTCTGTAATACCCTCTCTCGGGTTTTCTCTGTCCCCAGATGACCTCCAAGAATGTGCCCATGGGCCAACTCCAACACCAACTTCCTGTAAGGTTTGGGCACCACAAGCTGCTCAACGGTTTCTTCTGCCCTTTTTGCCACCCGATACAGTAGGTCCTTCTCTACGCTGAAGTATGGGTAAGTGCAGGTATTATCTGGGTTCACTAACTCGCCATCTATTTTCACTACGTTTTCCCGTGCCTTTATTAGGGCGGGGTCTTTCAACTGTTCTGTGGCAAAGTTTTCCCTGTGAACCTCAAGATCAGAAAACTTCTCAGACGGTAGGTTTTCGTCTGAGGAGGTGGGCTCCTCTCCAGTTTGAGTCTCCCCTGCCAATACTGATAAGGGAAATTCCGGAGAGTCCTCACCACTCTCAGGGGAGTTCTGGCTATCACATTCCTGGTACATAGGGGCACCAGTGGGGGGCTCAGGATCATCCCACAGTTCCCAGAACTTCGGAAAATCCCTTCCCACAATGGCGTCATGCGGTAACTGAGATACTAAGCCCACTGGATGAGAGAGGGTACCTTTGGGGGTCTCGAAACACACTGTAGTCACTGGATACTCTCGGGTGTCCCCATGCACACAAATAACAGCTACCTTGCTATTCCCAGAGACCTCTGTTTTAACTAACTCAGCCTTTATCAGGGTCACAAGGCTACCTGAATCCAGCAATACCACAACATTTCTACCATTAACACACATTTTGCATAAATGTTTCTCAGTTCCTCGAATGGCAGTGCATGTGACTGTCGCACACAGCGACTGACGTCTGCCCGTCAGAAAGTCACACTGCATGAGTTCCTCCACAACCGGGCAATTGGCTGCAATATGTCCCGCTTGCCGGCAGCGGTAGCAAACGATCCTTCTTGCCGCCTCTTGAGCCGCTGATTTCCCAGGCTGTTCTCGCCAAACTTGGGGTAGAGCTCCCACCCTCTCACTCTCTCCACCCTCACCCCTTGGAATCCTCTTATCCGCCCCTGGGGATGGTCTGGTCTTAGGGTGGAAAGTCCGAGTGTCTCTGGAAGAGGCCGTCAGGTTCTCTGTAGCCAAGTATTTCTCCACACGATCCACAAGACCATCGGCCGTCTCTGGGTCTCCATGGCTTACCCACTTTTGGATGGCAGTAGGAAGAGCCCTCAAAAACCGATCCATTACAACACGTTCCACAATCTTTGGTGCGGACAAAGTCTCTGGCTGTAGCCACTTTCTGCTCAGGTGAATGAGATCATACATTTGAGACCTGGGGGGTTTTCCAAGCTGGAAAGTCCAGTTATGCACACGCTGAGCCCGGACAGCCTGGGTGACACCCAGCCTTGCCAATATTTCAGCTTTTAGCATCACATAGTCTTTTGCTTGGTCAGGCTCTAGGTCATAGTAAGCCTTCTGCGATTCACCAGTTAACAGAGGAGCCACCAGTCCAGCCCACTGCTCCTCAGGCCACTTTTCTCTTTCAGCAGTCCTTTCAAATGTGGTCAAAAATACCTCTGGATCATCCTCTCCAGTCATTTTTGTCAATAAACGACTCACCCCAAAGGACGCGGTATTAGTGGGACGGCTTCCCTCACTGGTCTGCGGACGTTGCTGCATTACTGCTTCCATTTGTTGTAGTCTCTGCTCTTGCTTCTGTAACAGGTCTATGAAGCGGGCCTCAGATTGCTGCTGGGCTTGTTGCTGAGCTTCCAGACTCTGTTGGTGAGCTTGCTGCTGGGCTGCAAGGCTCTGTTGATGAGCTTGCTGCTGGGCTGCGAAGTTCTGTTGTTGAGCTGCAAGGCTCTGTTGATGAGCTGCAAGGCTCTTTTGCAAACCTGCATTTGTCTGCTGTTGATTGGCATTTGCTAGAGCCAGCTGCTTCAGTATCTCCTCCATGCTGGCTTAAAAAAAAACTGCCACTGGTTCTCCACCAACTGTGAGGGGGTTAGCTCGGCAGCGGGTGTGTGTGACCCCCGGGATGGGCTCCCCACACAAAAACAGGCCCAGCAAACGGAGGTTGTGGTTTTCAAAATCAAAAAAAAGTGTGGTTTATTTTCTATTTACAGTGACAAAACACAGCAAAGCCAAAAGAAACATAAACAAAATAAATCCTGGTCAACTTGACCTCTGACTAAACATACAGGTTTCCTAACTAACAACTGGGATCAGCCTAGTGCTGTCCTAGTCCCTAAGTCCCTGGTTTTAAATGTCCAAGCAAATAGCCACACAGGCTTTGTCTCACCGCACAAGGGTTCACTCTCTCCAGGAAGTACACACAGGTCTGCTTCCAGGCATGAGCTAACATCTAATGAAGCTGGGAGTTCTTATAGAGGCCTAAATGAGCTGACAAGCTTCAGCTGGTCTCATCAACTCCCTGTCTGCACGACGCCCCACACTCTCCCTAGAGGTATGAGTCATCCATGAGCCCACTATCCTCAGCTGGGCTTATACAACTCTCCACCTAGTTGTATAAGTCGGTGTAAAGCCTGAATCTTGGCGAAATATATCTACCCCCCTGGATGCAACCAGGTGACTTTACCTTCCTGCTGTCACAATATATATATACAACACCTAGGATACTGTATTTCCTCCCTACACTGTAACTGTAGCTAACTGACTTGCCTGCCTGCTCTATCCAACTCAAATGAAATGACACTGTCTATCTCTCTCTCTGTCTATCTTTCTCCGCCGCAACACACTACACAAGGCCGCCACGCAGGCCGCCTTATATAGTGTGGGGCGTGTACTAACCCCCCTGAGACATAATTGGCCAAAGCCACCCTGGCTTTGGCCAATTATGGCTCTCCATTCTTACCGCGCTGTGATTGGCCAAAGCATGCGGGTCATAGTACATGCTTGGCCAATCACTAGCCAGCAATGCACTGTGATGCTGCAGTGAATTATGGGCCGTGACGCGCCACTCGAATTTGGCGCAAACGGCCCATAATGTTCAGTCGAACTCGAAGCTCATCCCTACTGCCCAGGGGCGGATCAAGGGGGGGGCAACAGGGCAATTGCCCCCACCCCCCGAGACCATCTGTTACACTCACTTGCTCTGTTTTTTTTTTTTTCGCCTGATCCCCCGGAATTTTGGGGACCCGGTACTGGCTGGCCGTAGGTCCCCTGGACGCCAAACGTGGCACACATGTAGCCCCATGTCTTCTCTACAAGTGTGAAAGGTTTAGTGTCTGAGAGACCTACGGCCGGGGAGCACTGATTTTTTAAAGCCGGGCACCCCTTTCTATAGACTCCAATGTTAAACGGTAATTTCTACTGTGAATTTGTGGACCTGGTACCGGCCGGTCGTAGGACTCCTGGACCCCAAACGTGGCACACATGTAGCCCCATGCCTCCTCTACAAGTGTGCAATGTGTGGTGTCTGAAGGACCTACGACAGGGGTGCACTGATTTTTTAAACCCGGGCACCCCTTCCATAGACTTCAATGTTAAACGGTAATTTCTCCAGTGACTTTGCGGACCCGGTACCAGCCGGTCGTAGGACTCCTGGACCCCAAACTTGGCACACATGTAGCTCCATGTCTCCTCTACAAGTGTGCAAAGTTTGGTGTCTGGGAGACCTACAGCCGGGGATAACTGATTTTTCAAAGCTGGGCACTCCTTCCATAGACTCCCATGTTAAACATCAGTCTAGTCATGGGCACAGTGAGGCATGCAGATGGACACCCTAGGCTTATACTCGAGTCAATACGTTTTCCCAGTTTTTTGGGGTAAAATTAGGTGCCTCGGCTTATATTCGGGTCGGCTTATACTCGAGTATATACAGTACTTGTTCTGCGGCTGCCGCTGCCTCTCTGAGTCTCTCTCTCTCAGTTTCTCACATCAGCCGATCAGCGGCGCCGAGAGAGAGACTCGTCTAATGTAGTTACGTGGTGCACTGACACGATACCAGGAGTGGAGGAGAAGGTGGGTGGAGCCTCTTCCCTGCACTCGTTGCTAACGCCTGGGCCGCTTGGCCTCTAGCAACGAGTGACATCAGTGAGTCACGTCGGGCCGCTCTGCGGGCAGGTGCGATTGCGTGCGGCTCCACAGACGGGTAAGAAAGCGGGCGGCTCTGCTTGTGACGCAGTTTGTGGGTGGGCGGCGCGGTTCGTGGGCAGACGGTGCTGCTCAGTGTGTTGGCAACGCAGGTGAGAGAGCAGGCTCAGTGTGGCAGCTGACCAATCAGCTAGCTGGGAGCGGGGGAGCAGAGAGATGAGATCATCTCTCACCGCCCGTGCCTGCCCTGCATTCTTGCAGTGACTTCCGCCCTCACTGTGCAGGCAGCAGAGAGATTACATTATCTCTCTGCTGCCTGACTC
The DNA here is from genome assembly GCA_029206835.1 of Rana muscosa. Lineage (NCBI taxonomy): Eukaryota > Metazoa > Chordata > Amphibia > Anura > Ranidae > Rana > Rana muscosa. The sequence continues at coordinate 347,409,377 of CM055125.1, read as the reverse complement.
TGGGAGTCTGGGACACAGCAAGAGACAACCAAAACTACACCTTAGCAGGCAAGTTAGTGACTATCCGCAAGGTGTGGCAGGCGACGTGGCAAGTGACAATCCGCAAATTGTGTCAGGTGACGTGGCAAATGACAATCTGCATCTGGTGGCAGGCAAGTGACAATCAGCAAGGTGTGGCAGGTGACGTGGCAAGTGACAATCAGCAAGGTGTGGCAGGTGACCTGGCAAGTGACAATCAGCAAGGTGTGGCAGGTGACGTGGCAAGTGCAATCCGCAAGGTGTGGCAGGTGACGTGGCAAGTGACAATCCACAAGATGTGGCAAGTGACACGCTCAGGGCTCCCACTAATTGCAGGCGACGGTGGCAAGTGACACACTCAGGGCTCCCACTGATTCTGCATTAAACTATTTAATTTCATATTACAATGTAATAATAGAAATAATGCGCTTCAATCATCCTGACACCATAACAACAATGGTGCCGGGATGATTGAAGCGCCGACACCAGCCATTTCCCCGATAAATTTTCCACAAAAAAACATATTTTTTGGCAGTGCCCCTCCCGAGAAAAGACTCTGGATCCGCCCCTGGTCCTGCCAGGCACCACCCTTGCGGGTACATATCACGGATGGCATTTGTTACCAGCCCAACATATATTATTTGTCCTGGTCCCAGGGTTAATGTCCCCCCCCCCCCCAGGTGTACTATAGACATAGGATTCCAATGCTGGAGTATTTCATGAATCAGGATTAAAATAACCTGAAAATGAGACGTATTTCTGGAGACGGAGGAGTCCACCCCGGAGCAGATGTTCTTATAGAAGAGTCTTGGATCGGTGCCCACAATTCTCACCCATCTCAGGCCATTTACAAGAATTGGATTTCTCCAGCTGAGTTATTCTTGAAATTGAAGTCTTTATTTAACGGAGATGAGAGGCCCATAAGAAGCAGCGAAGGGTGGGGTGATCCTGAAATTAGCCATAATATTGTAGGGGGGGGGGGAGGGGCTGCCTTTTCCTGCACACCACCAAATCCACATTCACAGAGCTCTGATAACTGAGCCGTTCCTACAAATAGAGATTTGATTTATGTAAAGTGGACCTGTCATGAGATCTATTTTATCCTCTTCAGTAATGTGTAAAGCCCGGTACATACACACCGAAGGTTGGCCAATACAGAAGAAACCGAACGACTTCCTGTACATGTGTCCTGCTGTCTGTTCAACAGGTCTTGTTGGAAAACCAATATTTTGTCAAATGGCTGCAAGCATTGATCAGTGTATTCTTGGGGGGGGTCCCTGTGTCACAATACAATAGCGCAGCGGGGGAGATCACATTGATTGTGTTGATGCGGGGATCTGTCAGGTTTTTATTATCCCTCTTGTATGCAGGTGCACTCTGTTTTCTCCACTGCAAGTGGCGCTCATCTGCAGAGGGAGAGGAAGGCCAGAGGAACATGGTTCCTGTATGGTTTCTTGGGTCACTGGGGCAGCGATCCGGTTGGATGCTGACAGCCCATGTGACGCTGGCAGCCATCTTGGGTAAGACAGAGTTTAATTAAGACCCTGGCTTCTGGGTTGGTGCGCATTCAGCATGTAGGGACAGGTCTCCTGTCTGACAGGGACAGTAGAAGCAATGGGGAAAGGTTCCAGACAAGTAAGGAAAGCTTAGGGATCCGCCACTTTCCTTGGACACCTTCCCATTTAGGCTCGGATCAGTCAGCCCCTCCAGATAGGTGCTGTCAGTTCAGCTGAGACCGGCTCCGCTACCCGCTGTTGTCATCCGTGAGTGTTCTCAGTTGGGCTTCCTTCTGCTATTTTTGTTGTGAACAGTTTTGCATTAACTTCAATAAAGGTTTCATCACTTGCACCTGGACTGAGTGTGTGAGAGTGTTTTATTACTGCCGGGGGCCCTGTCCTGGGTGTAACCCATCTCCTGGGTGAAGACCATGTACTGGGCGGGGGGGCCCTGTCCTGGGTGTAACCCTTCTCCTGGGTAAAGACCCTGTACTGGGTGGGTGGGGGGGGCCTGTCCTGGGTGGAGGCCTTTTTCTGGGTGGGAGGACCTGTACTGGGTGGGGGGCCCTGTCCTGAGTGTAGACCTTCACCTGGGTGGGGGGGCCTGTCCTGGGTGGGGGGCCCTGTACTGAGTGTAGACCTTCACCTGGGTGGGGGGGCCTGTCCTGGGTGGGGGGCCCTGTACTGAGTGTAGACCTTCACCTGGGTGGGGGGGGCCTGTCCTGGGTGGGGGGCCCTGTACTGAGTGTAGACCTTCACCTGGGTGGGGGGGCCTGTCCTGGGTGGGGGGCCCTGTACTGAGTGTAGACCTTCACCTGGGTGGAGGTCCTGTCCTGGGTGGGGGCCCTGTCCTGGGTGGGGGCTCTGTCCTGGGTGGGAGGGGGTGGGAGGCCCTGTACTCGGTGGGGGCCCTGTGCTGGGTGGGGGCCCTGTCCTGGGTGGAAGTCTTGTCCTGGGTGGGGGCCCTGTCCTGGATGGAGGTCCTGTTCTGGGTGGAGGTCCTGTTCTGGATGGGGCCCTGTCCTGGGTGGAGGTCCTGTTCTGGGTGGAGGTCCTGTTCTGGATGGGGCCCTGTCCTGGGTGGAGGTCCTGTTCTGGGTGGAGGTCCTGTTCTGGGTGGAGGTCCTGTTCTGGGTGGGGGCCCTGTCCTGGGTGGGGGCCCTGTCCTGGGTGGAGGTCCTGTCCTGGGTGGTGGTCCTGTTCTGGGTGGAGGTCCTGTCCTGGGTGTGGGGCCCTGTGCTGGGTGGGGGCCCTGTCCTGGATGGAGGTCCTGTTCTGGGTGGAGGTCCTGTTCTGGGTGGAGGTCCTGTTCTGGGTGGAGGTCCTGTTCTGGATGGGGGCCCTGTCCTGGGTGGAGGTCCTGTTCTGGGTGGTGGTCCTGTTCTGGGTGGAGGTCCTGGTCTGGGTGGAGGTCCTGTCCTGGGTGGAGGCCCTGTTCTGGGTGGGGGCCCTGTCCTGGGTGGGTGCCCTGTCCTGGGTGGAGGTCCTGTTCTGGGTGGTGGTCCTGTCCTAGGTGGAGGCCCTGTCCTGGGTGGGGGCCCTGCGCTGGGTGGAGGTCCTGTTGTCCTGTTCTGGGTGGAGGTCCTGTCCTGTTCTGGGTGGGGGCCTTGTTCTGGGTGGGGGCCCTGTCCTTGGTGGGGGCCCTGTCCTGGGTGGAGGTCCTGTTCTAGGTGGAGGTCCTGTCCTGTCCTGGATGGGGCCCTGTCCTGGGTGGAGGTCCTGTCCTGGGTGGAGGTCCTGTCCTGGGTGGAGGCCCTGTCCTGGATGGGGTCCTGTCCTGGGTGGAGGTCCTGTCCTGGGTGGAGGTCCTGTCCTGGATGGAGGTCCTGTCCTGGATGGGGCCCTGTTCTGGGTGGAGGTCCTGTCTTGGGTGGAAGTCCTGCCTGGGTCGAGGTCCTGTCCTGGGTCGAGGTCCTGTCCTGGATGGGACCCTGTTCTGGGTGGAGGTCCTGTCCTGGGTGGAGGTCCTGTCCTGGATGGGGCCCTGTTCTGGGTGGAGGTCCTGTCCTGGGTGGGGGCCCTGTCCTGGGTGGAGGTCCTGTCCTGGGTCAAGGTCCTGTCCTGGATGGGGCCCTGTTCTGGGTGGAGGTCCTGTCCTAGGTGGAGGTCCTGTCGCCAACTTTATTGCCAATCCCACTCTTGCACTTAGTGAAGGTTCTGGCTCTCTTACTTACCTACATGTTTAATGCAATAAATTGTTTGGGGAGAACCATTTCTTATAACCACCCCCCTTCCCCCAAAAGAGGGCTACAGCTTTAACACGTCTTTTAGTGCAGTGCCCCCCACCCTTGTGTACACATTAAATACAGCCACCACCCTTGTACACAGCCCCCCACCCTTGTAAAAAGCCCTCCACTCTTGTGCACCACCCCCACTCTCGTGCACAGCCCCCCACTCTTGTACACAGCCCCCCACCCTAGTACACGGCCCCCACCCTCGTACACGGCCCCCCACCCTTGTACACAGCCCCCCACCCTAGTACACGGCCCCCACCCTCGTACACGGCCCCCCACTCTTGTACACGGCCCCCACCCCCGTGTACACATTAAATACAGCCACCACCCTTGTACACAGCCCCCCACTCTTGTACACAGCCCCCACCCTCGTACACAGCCCCCACCCTCGTACACAGCCCCCCACCCTCGTGTACACATTAAATACACCCACCACCCTTGTACACAGCCCCCACCCTGGTATACGCCCCCCGCCCTCGTGTACACATTAAGTACAGCCACCACCCTTGTATACATACAGCCCCCCACCCTGGTATACGGCCCCCACCCTCGTGTACACATTAAATACAGCCACCGCCCTTGTACACAGCCCAATCCTGGTACACGGCCCCCACCCTCGTACACAGCCCCCCACCCTTGTACAAAGCCCTCCACTCTTGTGCACCTCCCCACTCTTGTACACAGCCCCCCACCCTGGTACATGGTCCCCACCCTCGTACACAGCCCCCCACCCTGGTACAAAGCCCTCCACTCTTGTGCACCACCCCCACTCTTGTACACAGCCCCCCACCCTCGTACACAGCCCCCCACTCTTATACACAGCCCCCCACCCTTGTACAAAGCCCTCCACTCTTGTGCACCTCCCCACTCTTGTACACAGCCCCCCACCCTGGTACACGGCTCCCCACCCTCATACACAGCCCCCCCACCCTTGTACAAAGCCCTCCACTCTTGTGCACAACCCCCCACCCTCGTACACAGACCCTCACTCTTATACATGCTCCCCAACTTTGTACACAACCCCAAGCCCTTAGACACAGCCCCCCACCCATGTACATAGCCCCCCACTCTGGTACACAACCTCCACCCTCGTACAGAGGCCCCCACACCCGTACACAGCCCCCCACTCTCGTACATGGCCCCCCACTCTTGTACACATTACATACCGCCCCCATCCTTGTACACAGCCCCTCACTCTTGTACACATTAAATACAGCCCCCACCTTCGTACATGGCCCACACTATCATACACAGCCCCCCACTCTTGTACACATTACATACAGCCCCCCCACTCTTGTACATATTAAATACCACCCCCCATCCTTGTACACAGCCCCCACCCTCGTACATAGCCCCCCAATCTTGTACACATTAAATACAGCCCCCCTCTCTTGTACACGGCCCCCACACTCATACAAAGCCCCCATCCTTGGACACAGCCCCCCACTCTTGTACATGCCCCCCCACCCTGGTACACAGCCCTCCCATACAGCACAAGGCTATAGAAATAACAAGGAATATTATGATTACAGGTTAGGGCCTTGCTTATACATTTACGATGACAGGTATTACCCCCATACCGGTACCAGAAGATTTTCCTTGAGTGGTCCTTTATTAGTCAAAGACATTTGAATATCATCGGTATGAAGCCCCCCATTCCTTATCGCAGGTTTGGGATCTGCTCAGATGTTTCCCATAAACTTCCCAGAAATCTCCTCTCCCTATCTAGGTCATCGTCCCTTCCCCCGACACCTTTTCCCAATTATAGTCTCAGCCGTCACCTGACATCATTGATTTATTTTAGATATGGGTTTTATTGTCCAGACTATGGATCCTTCAATCACATAACATGGAGCAGGTACGGGGGGGGGGGGGGGGGGTTGGAGAGATTTCCTTATCACGCCCCCCAGAGTGCTGAACGGCTCGCCTTGGATCACTTTACAACGTCTTGTAGGTCTTCCATCACAAAGTTGTGTTTAATGTGGACTGACATGTTATGGTTTGCCGGGGTACTTAATATGAAGTGTTTTCACTCAGATGTGCAAGAAAAGCCAGTGCCTGGTGCAGAAGAGATTTCCTTTGAAATGGTGATACTGGGAAAGATTCTGTGTGGTTTCTGGAGGACCCTGAGATACCCCCTGAGATACCCCCTGAGATACCACCTGAGATATCCCCTGAGATATCCCCTGAGATATCCCCTGAGATATCCCCTGAGATATCCCCTGAGATACCCCCTGAGATATCCCCTGAGATATCCTCTGAGATATCCCCTGAGATACCCCCTGAGATACCCCCTCCCCCCGCTCGCCTCTGCATGCCCCATTATTATTATGTTCATCATGAAACCTCCATCCTACGCAAAGCTTTCTTACAAGGAACTATCTCCTGAGGATGAATACATTTTAATATTTTGGATGCAGTAGAGAATGGTTAGAATGGGGGGTTTCCCTTCACTTCCTCTCCCAGGACAAAACAACAGGAAGTGAGAGGAAATGTCTGCTGGGAAATCCCCTTTTATGCCGCGTACACGCGACCATTTTTCTCGTCGGGAAAAATGAAATTTTCTCTCTTTGACGAGAAAAACGACCGTCTGTGGGCTTTTGGTCATTTTTCCCGACGAGAAAAACAGCATTAATCACGACGAGAAAAATTAGAACATGCTCTAATTTTTCTCGTCGTGATTCACGGCATTTTTTTCCGCGGCAGTTTTCCCATAGGGAGCCACTGCCGGGGAGCCTACACACGGTCGTTTTTCTCGACCAAGAAAAAAAATGACGGGAAAAACGGCCATGTGTGGGGGAACAAGCCGTTCCTCGTTTTTCCCGTCGATTTTCTCGACTGTGTTTTCACCGTTGAGAAAATCGATCGTGTGTACGCGGCATAAGACACTATTGGAAGATTTCCCACCACTTCCTGTTCCGGTGACAACAGTAAACCTTTTGGATCCAGACCACCGGAGCCTCTTTCTCGTTGCCCTTCGAGTTGAAGTCACAATAATCCCGAGTGTTTTCCTTCATTGAGTTTGTGATCCTTCGACACGGCGAGAGACTCCACAGAGTCAAATCTCCCTCCTAATTACAGAACTCTCCTCTTCTGGTTTCTTGTTTCTTGCCTCTCACGGCTAATTTTCACACCGGCAGATGGTGCTAAGAATTCTTTTTTTTTTCCGAAAACATCTCAAATTTCCTTAAAATCATAAACTGTCAGGAAAAGATAAATTGAGATACTTTAGCTAATTGTGGTGGAAAGTTCAGGCCGGGGTGATGTAAGTCATCATTTTATTTAGACTAGCGAGACGGGCGCTTCCAAGACAGATTGCTTTTCCCAACGTCCGAGACTTACCTTCGGCAAGGTAGTGAGAAGCACGAGAGGAATTCCATGTGAACATTTCTAGATAAAGACGTCAGGTTCCTCGCTGGAAGTCTGATACTTTCTATTTATTTTTTCTCTGCAGTCACCCAATCTAAGGAGGAAATGCCTCAAACATGACGCCTCACCTTGACATTCCATCGCAGCTTTTCATCCAATTCTCAGCGTCTTGCTGAGCACCAGATTTCCTTACCGGCCGCACGCCATCCCCATCCAGACATCCAGAAAAAGTCCGCTTCCAATGGTCCATCAAAACATACCTCTGGTCTGCTGGGGGGCACTGGGAGGTAGGTGCTCCTAGACAGGGATGGCTGGATATACATGGAAATCCAATACGCACCCGGAACGTTCAGACATCCCTGCAATGGAAGGACTTCCAACTTCTAGATGCTCTTCCATTGGAGGATGTGGAGATTATTGAATGTTCCATATCACCAACCTGATCCTCCCTTCCCCCGTACTTCATTAGAAGATTGTACTCCCATCACCCGCCCACTCCCATCACCCGCCCACTCCCATCACCCGCCATCTCCCATCACCCGCCCACTCCCATCACCCGCCCACTCCCATCAACCGCCCACTCCCATCACCAGCCCACTCCCATCAACCACCCACTCCCATCACCCGCCCACTCCCATCACCCGCCCTCTCCCATCACCCGCCCACTCCCATCAACCGGCCACTCCCATCACCCGCCCACTCCCATCACCCGCCCACTCCCATCTGCCCGCCCACTCCCATCACCCGCCCACTCCCATCACCCGCCCTCTCCCATCAGCCGCCCTCTCCCATCAGCCGCCCTCTCCCATCAGCCGCCCACTCTCATCACCCGCCCACTCTCATCACCCGCCCACTCCCATCACCCGCCCACTCCCATCAACCGCCCACTCCCATCAACCGCCCACTCCCATCAACCGCCCACTCCCATCACCCGCCCACTCCCATCACCCGCCCACTCCCATCACCCGCCCACTCCCATCACCCGCCCTCTCCCATCACCCACCCACTTCCATCACCCGCCCACTCCCATCACCCGCCCACTCCCATCACCCGCCCACTCCCATCAACCGCCCACTTCCATCACCCGCCCACTCCCATCAACCGCCCACTTCCCTCACCCGCCCACTCCCATCAACCGGCCACTCCCATCAACCGGCCACTCCCATCACCCGCCCACTCCCATCACCCGTCCACTTCCATCTGCCCGCCCACTCCCATCACCTGCCCACTTCCACCTGCCCGCCCACTCTCATCAACCGCCCTCTCCCATCACCCGCCCACTCCCATCACCTGCCCACTTCCACCTGCCCTCCCACTCTCATCACCCGCCCACTCCCATCTGCCCACCCACTCCCATCAACCGCCCACTCCCATCAACCGCCCACTCCCATCTGCCCGCCCACTCCCATCACCTGCCCACTTCCACCTGCCCGCCCACTCTCATCACCCACCCACTCCCATCACCCACCCACTCCCATCAACCGCCCACTCCCATCACCCGCCCACTCCCATCACCCGCCCACTCCCATCACCCGCCCTCTCCCATCTGCCCGCCCACTCCCATCACCTGCCCACTTCCACCTGCCCACCCACTCTCATCACCCACCCACTGCCCTCTGCCCACCCACTCCCATCACCCACTGACTCTCATTACCAGTTTATCATTCCAATGGCCTATACCCGGGGGGGGGGGCAAGAACTGGTTTGGACAGGGGGCTGGTGGTGGTCAGGAAAAGAGGTGTCTAGTCTGGACCACCAGCTGGGAAAGTCATGACCCCGTGCAATGGGTGTCTCAGCCTAAAACCACTATACAGAGAGTCCTGGAGCAAAGCCAAAAAATGAAATGAGCGTAGGGACGGCATGACAGGTGGGACAGGCAGCAGCCTAATAGGGCTGTGGTCCCTTTAAGGAAAGGGGGGTGGCCGTGGGGTGAAAGGGGAGGGGGAGCACAGTTCAGCAGGGAGGAAGTGACGTTTTCTCACTTCCTCCATCACTCACGAGGCAAAAAACTTCACTGCCTGAGCTATGGCTGCTGTGGCCGAACTATTGGAGCAATTGTGGGCCGCGGTGGCCACGCAGGGGGCAGAGTGGCTGCAGGACCAGGTGGCTGCAGTTTTAGTCGAGCGGGCGGCGGCGCCCGCCGGGGGGGGGGCGATCCAGCGCGCGCTAGGCGGTCCAGGCCGCCTGAGCGGTACAGTCCGGACGCATCCCCGAGTATGGCGACTTCCATCCGGAGACCCGACAGGGGCCCTCCGGCTGCATCCCCTTGCCGCACGCAGCCGGTGTTGGCGGGGGGGGGCCGGGAGGAATCCGCGCCGTGGACGGAGTTCGGCGGTGGGGGAGACGAGTGGCCCTCTTGCCCCTCCCCCTCCCGCGCGTCGGAGATGCGGTGACATCGCGGCCGAGGCTGCGGGGGATGCCCGGAACAGCCGTGCGGCCCAGCGTGGAGGATCCAGTTCGCGGGCCAGTGGCTGGGAGTCGGTGGCGGTCAGGGGTCCGGCAGTGGCAGCGGGACGATCAGTGAGGGGTTCGGCGATAAGAGTGATGGATGGGAGTCGAGCGGATGACACCCGTGCCGGGGGGCGGACCCGCAGTCCGTCGGTGGAGGTCGCTAGTGGGTCGGGTGTGCCAGGATCAAGAGGGCGTGATGCACAGCCACGACAGCCCTTGCCACGCGGGTCGCGTCCGCACGGTGTGCAGCCAGCGCTTGTGTCGGCAGAATCGGTTGACGACAGGTCGGAGGGGGAGCTGTCCGGGTCAGGCGGTGGCGAGGACTCGGGACAACGGGCTTCGATGGAGAACAGTTCTGCGGCTGGTGGACCCAGTCCTGGGCAGCCCGGTAAGTCTAACTCTTCTGTTATTTGTTCTCTATTGCAGGATTTACTGGGTCATGGTGGTGTTGGGGGGGTTTAGACGCGGCACCTGGGGCGAGTGCTTCCCCGCCGAGGCAGAGGGCAGCAGGGGGGACACTGGATTTGTGGTCTGGGTTAGAGGAGTTGGTCAGGCGTTTTAAGCCGGGCGGGGGTGACACGGCGTCGCCCGCGGCGGCGTGGGGGCAAACAGGGGGTTCGTCTCAGGTAGCGGGGCCTACAGCGGCTACGTTGGTCCCGGGCGTACAGGTGGGGGAGGTTTCAGGGGAGGTGCAGGCCCCATTGGAAGGGGGGACCGCCACGGCAAGTGGGCAAGTTGTTGCGGGGGAGAAGAACAAGGAGGTGATCAGGCTGGCGGATGCCGCTATGAACGAGATGTACATTTGTTTTGGGGCACCGTTAGGAGTTCACCTCAAGCCGGAAGTCAGAGAAAAGCTGTGGAAGGGTGAGTATGTGGAGATATTCACGTTGCTCCCTGTGACAGAACCCACTGTCACTGTGTGCTTTGGAAGGGACTGAGGGCGGGCCTCCTACCCACAGATTATGGCCCAGAGGAGACTGGAGACTCGGGGAGAAGCTGGCATTGAGATAATGTAATGTAATGCTACATCCCTTCTCCCCCATCCCCCCCCCTCTTGTTGCTGTGTTTAGCTGTGTTGGTTCATGGCACACAGACAATGGTCTGGACTGCAGACATCTCTCCGCAGGGGATGTGTATTGAGGGGTTGCCTGCTTACCATAATCCCTTTATGTTTATCTGTAGTCTCTGTTTCAATGTACAAGTGTTCAGTTCCCATTGATTCTTCCTTGTCCCCTACCCCTCCCCCCTCTATGACAAGGCTAAGGGGAGTGTCCCTAACTGTGTGTAAAAGTGTATGTTTTGGATTTAATAAACAGTTGATGCTCTGCATGTTTAACCCTCAACACCTGTGTGGATTGTCTCGTGATTGAGGGGTTAAGGGCTGGTTATGGCGAATCTGCAGGCTGCGGGTGCGTTTGGAGGACAGGAGACACAAGTCTGGCGGATGTGCCCATCTGGGGTATCTGAGATCCGTTACAGTGGTGGCAGCAGTGGGATGTCTCCTGCAGTCCGGGCCATCCAAACCACCACCAGGATTCAAGATCTGGGCAGCCGTCGAGGAGCAATACGGGGACCAGCCAGCATGAGAGCGGAGTTTGAGAGGAGGCTGCAAGGCATGCGGAAGCTGGTCACAGAACCAGGAGGGGAGAAAATCCTTCCCCCTCTTCAGCTGCTGAACTCTACCATTGTATATGTCCCCCTAGCAGAAGCACTGGCTACGGGGCAGAGCGATGTTGGCCTCTGCCCAGCATCAGAAAAAGAGACGGAGAGTCCGGGAGACAGTCCCTGCAAGATACCTCCTCAGCGGCTGTTAGCTACTCCAGGAGAAAAGCAAGAACCTTTTCCTCCCCAACTGCATAGCACTGCCAGCCTATGTTCCCTACAAGCTGAAGCGCTGGCATCGGGGCAGAGGATTATTCAGCTCCCCTCAATATCTGCAACCCAGCCCCGGATCACGGGAGTGCGGACAGCTGTTCCCACTCTGCAGCGGCTGTTTTTATTCACGGGAGACCGTATGTGCGATTTTGCTCCCCAGCCCCAGAGACGTACTTTTCCTTTTCCTGGTTGCCTGGGGTGGAAGTTTGCGACTAACGCAGGTCCAGACCAGTTCGGGGTCAGGAACCTGGTTAGTCTGTTTTTAAAAGGGGAGAAATGTGACAGAACCCACTGTCACTGTGTGCTTTGGAAGGGACTGAGGGCGGGCCTCCTACCCACAGATTATGGCCCAGAGGAGACTGGAGACTCGGGGAGAAGCTGGCATTGAGATAATGTAATGTAATGCTACATCCCTTCTCCCCCATCCCCCCCCCCTCTTGTTGCTGTGTTTAGCTGTGTTGGTTCATGGCACACAGACAATGGTCTGGACTGCAGACATCTCTCCGCAGGGGATGTGTATTGAGGGGTTGCCTGCTTACCATAATCCCTTTATGTTTATCTGTAGTCTCTGTTTCAATGTACAAGTGTTCAGTTCCCATTGATTCTTCCTTGTCCCCTACCCCCCCCTCTATGACAAGGCTAAGGGGAGTGTCCCTAACTGTGTGTAAAAGTGTATGTTTTGGATTTAATAAACAGTTGATGCTCTGCATGTTTAACCCTCAACACCTGTGTGGATTGTCTCGTGATTGAGGGGTTAAGGGCTGGTTATGGCGAATCTGCAGGCTGCGGGTGCGTTTGGAGGACAGGAGACACAAGTCTGGCGGATGTGCCCATCTGGGGTATCTGAGATCCGTTACACTCCCCTTGGACAAATTCAATCTGGATAGGTTGAGGCCGGAGGAGAGCAAGAAAGAGGATGAAGAAAAGAGGCGTTATCGTCTTATACCTCGTACATTCACCAATTGGTTGCAAGCATTTGCGATCATGGCTTGCGTGATAGGGGAGAAAGCCCCGGAACATTGTTATGGGCTGTTCATTTATTTGGAGGCGGTTAGCGAAGTGTACAGGACGTATGGTGGCATAGCTTGGTTGAGGTATGACGAACAGTTCCGGCAGAGGATGGCCATGAGACCTGGAATGCGATGGGATCACAAGGACATTAACTTGTGGATGCGGCTGATGACAGCGTCGCGGGCCTCCAATCAGTTTTTTCAGGGGGGGGGGGTCGGAGGTGCTGCGGCCTCAGGACAACCGACCGAAAAAAGGTGGGGCTACTGCTGGCAGTTCAACGAGGGCACGTGCAAGTACGGAACGAGCTGTCGCTTCAAGCATGTGTGTTCAGGATGTGGGGGTAGTCATGCCTTTGCCAAATGCTTCAAGCGAGGCAAGGGTCACCCGGAGATTCTGCGGGAAAAGGGAACGACACCAATTCGGGTGGAAAGGATGCTCCCCTTTCTCAATAAGTATCCCGACAGGTGCGCGGCTCTGTTGTTGGAGGAGGGTTTCACCAGTGGTTTCAGGATCCCTTGTGCGCCTTTTGCAGTTCCCCGGCAGCCAAGAACCTCCGTTCCGCCATGCTCCACCCCTTGGTGGTTTCTGAGAAGCTGGCTAAGGAAGTACAATTAGGGCGCATGGCTGGACCGTTCACGGATGCGCCCATGCCTGATTTGGTGGTTTCTCCCTTGGGGGTTGTCCCCAAGAGGAAACCTCACAAATTTTGATTAATTCATCACCTTTCCTTTCCGAAGGGTGGGTCGGTTAATGATGCTCTGGCGCCGGAAGACTGCACGGTATCGTACACCTCCTTCGACGCGGCAGTGGCATGGGTGCGCAGGTGTGGACGGGGAGCGCTGTTGGCAAAAGCTGATGTTCAATCGGCTTTTCGGTTGCTACCGGTACACCCGGACAGCTTTCGTTTCTTGGGCTGCATGTGGGAGGGCGCTTATTACGTGGACCGTTGTTTGCCCATGGGTTGCTCCATCTCTTGCGCGCTCTTTGAGACGTTTAGTTCGTTCCTAGAATGGGTGGTACGGGATGTGTCGGGGATCAGTTCGATCATCCATTATCTGGATGATTTTTTGTGTGTGGGCCCCCCGGGGTCTACCGTTTGCAGTGTCCTGCTGGGGACGTTGCAATACGTGGCTGATCGTTTTGGGGTCCCGTTGGCCCCCGAGAAGACGGAAGGCCCCACGTCATCTTTAGTTTTTCTGGGCATAGAGCTAGATTTTGTGAGGATGGAATGCCGACTGCCAGAGGATAAGCTGGAAGCGTTGAAGGCGGAAGTGCGTGGTGTTATCGGCCGGTGCAAGATTCAGCTGCGCCAGATGCAGTCACTGTTGGGTAAGTTGTGTTTCGCCTGCAGGATAATGCCTATGGGCAGGGTCTTCAGCCGCAGGCTGTCGGCTGCGACAGCAGGGGTGCGGGTTCCTACTCATTTTGTAAGCCTAACGAGAGAGCTTCGCGAGGATTTGGAAGTGTGGCATGGATTCTTGGAATCCTTCAACGGGCGGGCTTTGTGGATGGCTGGGCCTGTTAGCAATTTCGATCTGGACTTGTTTACAGATGCGGCTGGCTCCACGGGGTATGGGGCGTTCTGTCAGGGTAAATGGAGCGCGGCTCCGTGGCCGAAGGAGTGGGAGGAAGCGGGGTTCCTGAAGAACCTGGTACTATTGGAACTTTTCCCAATTGTGGTGGCGTTTGAACTTTGGGGGGATTCCTTTCGGAATCTCAAGGTACGCCTAAACTGCGACAACATGGGAGTGGTTCAGGTAGTGAATCGCGTGTCGGCCGCGTCACAACCAGTGGTGCGTTTGCTGAGACATTTGGTTTTGCGCTGCTTGCATTTGAATGTATTTGTTTACGCAGTACATCTTCCGGGCGTAGATAACACTATGGCTGACGCTTTGTCTCTTTTTCAGTGGGACAGGTTCCGGGAGTTGGCACCAGCAGCGGAGCAGCGCGGGGTTACTTGTCCCGGCTGGATGTGGGACATTGCTTTGACAGCGCAGCACAGTGGATTAAACGGTCGGTGAGTGGGGCCACGTGGAAAGCCTATGCTAAGGTTTGGCAGGAGTGGAGGTCATTTGTTCAGGGACTGGAAGTTTCCCCGGTGGGGGGTGAAGCGGGAGTGGCTTTGATTTATTTTCTTACGTTGAAAATGGAGCGAGGCGTTTCTGTGTCCGCGGTGGACCGTACACTAGCGGGTTTGGCTTTCCTGTTCAAATGGCATGGTTGCAGGGACCATACAAAAGACTTTTTGGTGAAACAGGCTGTGAAGGGGTACAGGAAAGGCCGGAGGGCGGCTGATAGTCGCAGGCCGGTCTCGTTCGTAATGTTTCAGAAATTGTTCCTGCATTTACATTCCGTGTGCAGTTCGGAATATGAGTGTCAGTTGTTCCGGGCAGCATTCGCGCTTGCCTTTTTTGGGGCCCTAAGGGTAGGAGAGCTGGTCAGTTCTTCCAGACGGGCGCCGGGGGGCTTGTTGGCCCGGGATGTGGAGTGTTCGGGAGACTCGGTGGGGATATGGGTGAGTAGGTCCAAAACGGATCAAGTTGGAAAAGGTATGCGGCTTCAGTTGTTTTGCATCCCTGAGGCGTCAATCTGTCCTGTACGGGCGGTGGAATCCTTTTGTTCCATGCGTCCGGGACTCGAGGGTTCTTTTCTGATGCACCGGGATGGGTCAGCGCTGTCTAGGTTTCAATTCATAGCAGTGTTCAAAAAATGTTTGGTGGCAGCGGGGTATGACCCGAAGGGTTATGCTTCTCACTCCTTCCGCATTGGGGCAGCTACAGAGGCGGCTAGGGCAGGACTGGAGGCGGACGCAGTCAGGAGGATTGGGAGGTGGGAGTCTGATAGGTTTTGACTTTATATTCGCCCACAGCTGTTACAGGAGTAGGGTGCATTGGGTTGGGGGCCGTGTGTGGAATGGGGGGTGTATGGACTGTACGTGCCAATAAATCGTTGTTTTGTTTTATTTCCATGTTTTTTCAGGTGGTGAACCCATACTAGTTTGGATTCTGGGTCACTCGTACGTGTTCTGGGGGGCAAGACGGGCTGATGTTCGGCCCAATGGAAGGCAGTTGGGGATTCCCCTTCGAGAAGCCCAGGTCCGTTGGATCGGGGTGCCGGGCATGACGTGGACTGGGGTTATGCCAGAAATACAGAGGTTCGCAGGTCGGGAGAGGGCACCGGATATACTGGTGCTGCATGCGGGAGGTAACGACATGGGGGCCAGATCTATGCACCAACTGATACGGGATATAAAATTTGATTTTTTTAAGATTGCGCACAGCATACCCGGGTATGGTGGTGGTTTGGTCGGATATGGTGGGCAGGACGTCTTGGCGTTGGGCATGGTCGGTGGAAAAAGTTAATAAGGCCCGGATTAAAGTTAACGAAGTGGGGAGATTTTTTATGAGGAATGGTGGCCTCGTGGTGCGCCACCGAGGGTTGGAAGTCGATACTTGGAGGTACCTAAGGGGAGATGGGGTCCACCTGAATGCAGTGGGCATTGACCTGTGGAACCTGGGTTTGCGGGAGGGAATTCAGCGGGCCCTGAGGGTGTGGGGTTGCACGCAAGGGTAAGGCTTTACCCCTTGCGAGCTGTGGCGGTGTTTTGTTGCTGGAAGAGGAGGTAAAGTGGAAGTTCTGGAGAAAAAGGTGGTACCCATACGTGGTATGGGGTTATTGAGTACCTTCCGGTCAACAAGGGTTAACCAGGAAGGGGGGAAAATGGTAGGGCACTGCGGCCAGGTGTACCGCCTCCGAGTCGGTGTCTTGCGACTGGAGGCCTAAGGGATATGTTAGTCCCAGTGCCCAAGTTGGGAGTTGGTGGTCTATAAGACCACTAGGGGTATTGTAAGTGTTAAAATGTTATTTAAAAAGTTATTTAAATGGTTATTTATTTTATGCAAAAGTTGTTAAATAAATAGGCCGGAAGGCCAATTTTACTCCACAACCTTGTCAGTCGTTATTTATGAGGATTGGTACAAGGGGTGGGTAAGATATATAGAGGGTAAGTCGGAGCGGAGGATCGGTCCTTAACATGTCAAGAGAGTCCTGGAGCAAAGACAAAAAATGAAATGAGCGTAGGGACGGCATGACAGGTGGGACAGGCAGCAGCCTAATAGGGCTGTGGTCCCTTTAAGGAAAGGGGGGTGGCCGTGGGGTGAAAGGGGAGGGGGAGCACAGTTCAGCAGGGAGGAAGTGACGTTTTCTCACTTCCTCCATCACTCACGAGGCAAAAAACTTCCCACCCACCCTCCCTGTGTGAGGGGTAGGAGAGGCGTGAGGGTTATGGGTAATGTTTAGTTGGTGGTGGCGGTGTTTTGTTGCTGGAAGAGGAGGTAAAGTGGAAGTTCTGGAGAAAAAGGTGGTACCCATACGTGGTATGGGGTTATTGAGTACCTTCCGGTCAACAAGGGTTAACCAGGAAGGGGGGAAAATGGTAGGGCACTGCGGCCAGGTGTACCGCCTCCGAGTCGGTGTCTTGCGACTGGAGGCCTAAGGGATATGTTAGTCCCAGTGCCCAAGTTGGGAGTTGGTGGTCTATAAGACCACTAGGGGTATTGTAAGTGTTAAAATGTTATTTAAAAAGTTATTTAAATGGTTATTTATTTTATGCAAAAGTTGTTAAATAAATAGGCCGGAAGGCCAATTTTACTCCACAACCTTGTCAGTCGTTATTTATGAGGATTGGTACAAGGGGTGGGTAAGATATATAGAGGGTAAGTCGGAGCGGAGGATCGGTCCTTAACATGTCAAGAGAGTCCTGGAGCAAAGACAAAAAATGAAATGAGCGTAGGGACGGCATGACAGGTGGGACAGGCAGCAGCCTAATAGGGCTGTGGTCCCTTTAAGGAAAGGGGGGTGGCCGTGGGGTGAAAGGGGAGGGGGAGCACAGTTCAGCAGGGAGGAAGTGACGTTTTCTCACTTCCTCCATCACTCACGAGGCAAAAAACTTCCCACCCACCCTCCCTGTGTGAGGGGTAGGAGAGGCGTGAGGGTTATGGGTAATGTTTAGTTGGTGGTGGCGGTTGGTGGTGGCGGTGTTTTGTTGCTGGAAGAGGAGGTAAAGTGGAAGTTCTGGAGAAAAAGGTGGTACCCATACGTGGTATGGGGTTATTGAGTACCTTCCGGTCAACAAGGGTTAACCAGGAAGGGGGGAAAATGGTAGGGCACTGCGGCCAGGTGTACCGCCTCCGAGTCGGTGTCTTGCGACTGGAGGCCTAAGGGATATGTTAGTCCCAGTGCCCAAGTTGGGAGTTGGTGGTCTATAAGACCACTAGGGGTATTGTAAGTGTTAAAATGTTATTTAAACGGTTATTTAAATGGTTATTTATTTTATGTAAAAGTTGTTAAATAAATAGGCCGGAAGGCCAATTTTACTCCACAACCTTGTCAGTCGTTATTTATGAGGATTGGTAAGGGGTGGGTAAGATATATAGAGGGTAAGTCGGAGCGGAGGATCGGTCCTTAACATGTCATGGGGCCCCAACAACTTAAAGTATTCACAATGGGGGTTATTTATGAAAGGCAAATCCACTTTGTACTACAAGTGCAAACTACAAGTGCAATCACTGTAAATCTGAGGGGAAGATCTGAAATGAGGGGAAGCTCTGCTGATTTTATTATCCAATCATGTGGAAGCTAAAATGCTGTTTTTTATTATCCTTGCATGTCCCCCTCTGATCTACAGTGACTTGTAGTGCAAAGTGGATTTGCCTTTAGTAAATAACCCCCATTGTCTCCTTTCCAAAGGCCTTCCAGCTGTGGAGTGAGCCAGAGATCAGGGAATGTTCCCCTCGGGAGGTGTGTTCATGGAAGCCCCCTAGTGCAGAAACTGGCTTACCAGCGACCACTAGGGGGTGCTACACACATCGGACACTCCCCGCAATGATGGAAGATTCTGCCAGAGGTTGCAGAGTGGAGATTGGAGGAACGGTCAGCAGGACATGGAGGAGGACATGGGGGTAGGATATGGAGGAGGACATGGAGGAGGACATGGAGGGAGGACATGGGGGGAGGACATGGAGAAGGACATGGAGGGAGGACATGGGAGGAGGACATGGAGGAGGACATGGAGGAGGACATGAAGGGAGGACATGGGGGAGGACATGAAGGGAGGACATGGGGGAGGACATGGGGGGAGGACATGGAGGGAGGACATGGAGGAGGACATGGGGGGAGGACATGGGGGGAGGACATGGGGGGAGGACATGGGGGGAGGACATGGAGGAGGACATGGAGGAGGACATGGAGGGAGGACATGGGGGGAGGACATGGAGAAGGACATGGAGGGAGGACATGGGAGGAGGACATGGAGGAGGACATGGAGGAGGACATGAAGGGAGGACATGGGGGAGGACATGAAGGGAGGACATGGGGGAGGACATGGGGGGAGGACATGGAGGGAGGACATGGAGGAGGACATGGGGGGAGGACATGGGGGGAGGACATGGGGGGAGGACATGGGGGGAGGACATGGAGGAGGTCATGGGGGGAGGACATGGGGGGAGGACATGGGGGGAGGACTTGGAGGAGATCATGGAGGAGGACATGGAGGGGGACATGGAGGAGGACATGGAGGAGGACATGGGGGAGGACATAGGGGGAGGACATAGGGGGAGGACATAGGGGGAGGACATGGGGGAGGACATGGAGGGGGACATGGGGGGAGGATATGGGGGGAGGACATGGAGGGAGAACATGGAGGAGGACAAGGGGGGAGGACATGGGGGAGGACATGGAGGAGGACATGGGGGGAGGACATGGAGGAGGACATAGGGGGAGGACATGGAGGAGGACATGGAGGGAGGACATGGAGGGAGGACATGGGGGGAGGACATGGGGGGAGGACATGGGGGGAGGACATGGAGGAGGACATGGGGAGGACATGGGGGGAGGACATGGGGGGAGGACATGGGGGGAGGACATGTGGGAGGACATGGAGGAGGACATGGGGGAAGGACATGGAGGAGAACATGAAGGAGGACATGAAGGAGGACATGTAGGAGGACATGTAGGAGGACATGTAGGAGGACATGGGGAGAGGACATGGAGGAGGACATGGAGGGGGACATGGAGGGGGACATGGAGGGGGACATGGAGGGGGACATGGAGAAGGACATGGAGGGGGACATGGAGGAGGACACGGGGGAGGACATGGGGGGAGGACATGGGGGAAGGACATGGAGGAGGACATGGGGGAGGACATGGAGGAGGACATGGGGGAGGACATGGAGGAGGACATGGAGGGGGACATGGAGGAGGACATGGAGGAGAACATTGAGGGAGACATGGAGGAGGACACGGGGGAGGAAATGAAGGGGGACATGGAGGAGGAAATGAAGGGGGACATGGAGGAGGACATGGGGGAGGACATGGGGGGAGGACATGGGGGGAGGACATGGGGGGAGGACATGGAGGGAGGACATGGGGGGAGGACATGGGGGGAGTACATGGGGGGAGGACATGGGGGAGGACATGGAGGAGGACATGGAGGAGGACATGGAGGAGGACATGGAGGAGTACATGGGGGGAGGACATGGGGGAGGACATGGAGGAGGACATGGAGGAGGACATGGAGGAGGACATGGAGGAGGACATGGAGGAGGACATGGAGGAGGACATGGGGAGGACATGGGGGGAGGACATGAAGGAGGACATGGAGGAGAACATGAAGGAGGACATGGAGGAGGACATGAAGGAGGACATGAAGGAGGACATGGGGGAAGGACATGGAGGAGGACATAGGGGGATGACATGGAGGAGGACATGGAGGGGGACATGGAGGAGGACACGGGGGAGGACATGGGGGGAGGACATGGAGGAGGACATGGGGGGAGGACATGGAGGAGGACATGGGGGAGGACATGGAGGAGGACATGGAGGAGGACATGGGGAGGACATGGAGGAGGACATGGAGGAGGACATGGAGGGGGACATGGAGGAGAACATGGAGGGGGACATGGAGGAGGACATGGAGGAGGACACGGGGGACATGGAGGAGGACATGGGGGAGGACATGGGGGGAGGACATGGAGGAGGACATGGAGGGAGGACATGGGGGGAGGACATGGGGGGAGGACATGGGGGGAGGACATGGGGGGAGGACATGGGGGGAGCTCCTTTCTAGTCTATGGACGATCCATGTTTTATTATATTCCATGTACAATCCCTGACATAATACATGATTAGCCGGCTCTGGGGTCCACTAATCCTACAATTATCAAAATCACTATTCAGATTAAATGTTCACTGAGCTCAGCAAATAAGGCTGAAGATTTCTTTTAAGTGATTCTAAAGGTAATTTTTAAAAATATAATAAAACATGTTATAGGGGGGGGGACTGATAGTCTCCCCTGCAGATGGTGTGAGTTCTCCCACTTACATAGAAATGAAGGGTCTATAATTTTTATCATAGGTGTATTTTATATGATAGAGACAGAATATCAACCAAATTTAAGAAACATCACATGATACAAATGTTATAAATGGAGTAAAATAAGTATTTGATCCCCAACCAACAATAATTCTCCCCCCACAGACTGGCTACAGGGGGCGCGCATGTGGTATATATATGGAGTATATAGAGGGTGTATATAGTATATATGGGGTGTATATATGGAGTATATAGAGAGTGTATATAGTATATATGGGGTGTGTATATAGAGAGTGTATATAGTATATATGGGGTGTATATATGGAGTATATAGAGAGTGTATATAGTATATATGGGGGTATATATGGAGTATATAGAGAGTGTATATAGTATATATGGGGTGTATATATGGGGTATATAGAGAGTGTATATAATATATATGGGGGTATATATGGAGTATATAGAGAGTGTATATAGTATATATGGGGTGTATATATGGAGTATATAGAGAGTGTATATAGTATATATGGGGTGTATATATGGGGTATATAGAGTGTATATAGTATATATGGAGTATATAGAGAGTGTATATAGTATATATGGGGGTATATATGGAGTATTTAGAGAGTGTATATAGTATATATGGGGGTATATACAGCGTGTATATAGTATATATGGGGTGTATATATGGGGTATATAGAGAGTGTATATAGTATATATGGGGGGTATATATGGAGTATATAGAGAGTGTATATAGTATATATGGGGGGTATATATGGGGCATATACAGCATGTATATAGTATATATGGGGTGTATATATGGGGTATATAGAGAGTGTATATAGTATATATGGGGGGTATATATGGGGTATATAGAGAGTGTATATAGTATATATGGGGGATATATATGGAGTATATAGAGAGTGTATATAGTATATATGGGGTGTATATATGGGGTATATAGAGAGTGTATATAGTATATATGGGGGATATATATGGAGTATATAGAGAGTGTATATAGTATATATGGGGTGTATATATGGAGTATATAGAGAGTGTATATAGTATATATGGGGGTATATATGGAGTATATAGAGAGTGTATATAGTATATATGGGGTGTATATATGGGGTGTAAAGAAAGTGTATATAGTATATATGGGGGGTATATATGGAGTATATAGAGAGTGTATATAGTATATATGGGGTGTATATATGGAGTATATAGAGAGTGTATATAGTATATATGGGGTGAGTATATAGAGAGTGTATATAGTATATATGGGGTGTATATATGGAGTATATAGAGAGTGTATATAGTATATATGGGGGTATATATGGAGTATATAGAGTGTATATAGTATACATGGAGTATATAGAGAGTGTATATAGTATATATGGGGGATTATATGGAGTATATAGAGAGTGTATATAGTATATATGGAGTATATAGAGAGTGTATATAGTATATATGGGGTATATAATTGGAGTATATAGAGAGTGTATATAGTATATATGGGGGTATATATGGAGTATATAGAGTGCATATAGTATATATGGAGTATATAGAGAGTGTATATAGTATATATGGGGGGATTATATGGAGTATATAGAGAGTGTATATAGTATATATGGAGTATATAGAGAGTGTATATAGTATATATGGGGCGTATATATGGAGTATATAGAGAGTGTATATAGTATATATGGGGGTATATATGGAGTATATAGAGTGTATATAGTATATATGGAGTATATAGAGAGTGTATATAGTATATATGGGGTGTATATATGGAGTATATAGAGAGTGTATATAGTATATATGGGGTGTATATATGGAGTATATAGAGAGTGTATATAGTATATATGGGGTGTATATATGGAGTATATAGAGAGTGTATATAGTATATATGGGGGTATATATGGAGTATATAGAGTGTATATAGTATATATGGAGTATATAGAGAGTGTATATAGTATATATGGGGGGGGATTATATGGAGTATATAGAGAGTGTATATAGTATATATGGAGTATATAGAGAGTGTATATAGTATATATGGGGTGTATATATGGAGTATATAGAGAATGTATATAGTATATATGGGGTGTATATATGGAGTATATAGAGAGTGTATATAGTATATATGGGGGGATTATATGGAGTATATAGAGAGTGTATATAGTATATATGGAGTATATAGAGAGTGTATATAGTATATATGGGGTATATAGAGAGTGTATATAGTATATATGGGGTGTATATATGGAGTATATAGAGAGTGTATATAGTATATATGGGGTGTATATATGGAATATATAGAGAGTGTATGTTGTATATCTGGGGTGTATATATGGAATATATAGAGAGTGTATATAGTATATATGGAGTATATAGAGAGTGTATATAGTATTGTAGCGCCCTGCTCCCAATGAGGGTGCACTATATGGTAAATTATAGTTATCTGAGAAATAGTTTGGCTCAGAGGGATTGTGTTATAAATTGTACTCTGTTTCAGTTCAGTTGGTTGTGTGATTTTCCTCCTGACAGTGGGTGTCGCTGTCACCGCTGGTCAGGATTGGAAAGGCTACAGGCTGAACATATTGGGTACCTCTTTCCTAGCAAGATGCCCAGGGGGTGTAGTGAACCCGCTGTGCATGCTGGGAGGGGGTATTTAAGTGACAGACGCCATTAGGGCAAAGACTAGGAGAGATTCTGGGGTCGTGTCTTCGACCCTCACCTGAGGGCCCTCCTGGCCTCAGGGAAGAGTTGTCAGCTTCCGCCTCGGGGCCATGTTGGCCTGAGGCTCCGTTACTGAGATGTGGGCTCAGGAGTTACTGGGGCCTACTGATCCGGGGATGATCATGTGTCGCCTTGCCTGCTGGAAGGGACCAAGCAACTGAGGACTCAATTTGAGGATGTATCCGGATCCTAATCTACCTCACAGTGCTGCCGGAACGGCTGGAAGATCCTGGCACTGAGAGCTGTGTTCTTCATTCAGAAGGTAGCCCAGGTAAAAGGTTACACAAGTCTGTGGCAGAGACTGTTCTATTTGCACCAAGTCTGTGGCAGAGACTGTTCTATTTGCACCAAGTCTGTGGCAGAGACTGTTCTATTTGCACCAAGTCTGTGGCAGAGACTATAGGTGATGGAGCTGTACATCTAGGCCAGTGAGATTGGGCCTATCCGGTGTTTGCTGAGTCCAATGTGGAGACAGTTGTTTCTCTGGACCTAGGAAAGTTCTTATGAGTCGCAACTAAGGTACCTGAGTCCTCCCCATCCCTTCACCCCCTCTGTTGAAACTTTTATTCAAATAAACCCTTGAAAGAGACTTTTGTGTTGGTGCAAACTTCTTCTGGACAACTCTTCAAGGAGAACCCCTGAGACAAGCGTACGGAACAGTGAGGTAACGTGCAAGGCCCAAAATTAAACCAGCAGCTCCTACAAGGGTATTGCTATATGTGGGGGCTCGTCCGGGATTTGCCGTTACCTCTCGCAACAAAATAGACTGTTCATTTGGGGACCTATTCTATCATTCTACAGAGGGAGAAGGACTGTGCTAAAAACGGGGAAGGAATTGCGATCATTTTCTGGCCGCGTGGACAGTGGACAGAGCCAAGGAAAAGAAAAGCCTGCAAGCTACGTGCCAAGAAGAGAAAGTGGGAGGAGTTCCCGCTTGTTTGCTGCGTGAGACGCTACATGTGTGTCCAGCACTTAGAGAATCGGAGCACCGCCATGTCTTCAGTGCTATCGCTGCAGTCTGCCTTTGAACCCAGGATGTTTCCTGTGGGTACCGCTGCAGGTACCATGATGCCCGGAACTGTACTCACGGACACTGGCATCCGACTGAAGCCACATGGGTGGTTCATGCTCTTCACTATTGGTGGCGTGGAGGCCCTGGGTAAGCTGTGTAACAGGTGTAATGGACTGGCTATGCACCCCCGTCCCTTTGTTCGATGTTTACGATGTGGGGAGTACCTGTTTTCTGTGGAGCAACCCACTATGCCACCCCGCGCTTACCAAGTGGACTGGGTCACGGGCAACATGACGGAAGAAGCTGCCTTCAACCATATTATTCAGCCCATGCCCGCCGCATCTGCTGTGATGAGTAACCCTGGAGGGGATGTTACTGTTGCCACTGTGAGGGGGTTACCAGCGGATGCTATTTCCACGGTTTCGCCATCCGTATCCACCGTCGCTGCACCTATCTTTGCGGCACCTGTACAGAAGAAGGTGGGATACATGAAAGCCTCCCGCGGCCGCGGTAGAGGCCCACCTCAGAACAACGGAAACGGACCCCGAGAGAGATGATATTCCCGGCAGGCCCATGTCAGGGACCGGTAAGACATCTGGGGAAAAAGTATTTGGGACTGTACGCAATTATTTGCCGGCAGAGGAGTTAGAAGACTCCGAGTTGGACTCTTTGTCAGATGCCGGAGATGATTACATGTTTGAACCCATGTCTAAAGTACTGTCATGGAATTACATGGGGGATGTTGCCTCAGTACACAGTTCGTCAGAGGTGGCAGCCATGGATTCTGGGGAGACAACACCCAGAGTGGAAACCCCGGTTGTTACCAAGGAAGTCCTGCCCAAAATTACCAGTTTATATGGGTCAGGAAAATCACCTGCAAATCGCATGGTACACAAGTCCACAGTTTCCTGTATACCGCCTGTTTATGGAAGTACCAGATCTTTGCCCAGGCTTGCCCGATCACAGAGACTGTTAAACAAACGGGTGGCCAGGGAGTATGGACTAGAGTTCCCCTATGTTCCCAGGGAGACCATGCAAGAAATTGAAGCCAAGAGAACGGATTGGTACAGTGAAGCTGTGTGGGACCATCTTGAAGTACCAAAGCCGTTCCTGAAAATAGGCCGTTCCTTCACCATGGATGAACGCTACAGAGGGTGTTTGTTACAATGGAGCTATGGTCGGCATATCTATGCGGATAAAGTGGTCATTTGTCGGCCTGGAAAGGAGGACTACATTTAATTCATTACTACAGTGGACAGGCAAGGGAAATCACTGACACTACCGGACCCTCAATTTTATTGGTGATGATAAACCTTGACTGTTCCAGTTTTGTCACTTTTGCAAAGGAGAAGATTATTCCTTTTACCTTTTTCTTCTTTGAAAGACTCGGGGTGACTAGCTAGTTAGTACTAGGGCATTCGAACTCCGAGTCAAGATTCTTTACCCGGTCCAGCACTTGGACCACAAATGAACTGTGTGTTACTCTTCGACCACTAGGTGGTGGAGGTTTGTTTAATCAGCAGAGACTGAACTTTGCTAAACTGAACTTTTCAACACTTAGCTACATCACACTTAGCTACATAACTTTTGCACTTAGAAAAAAATATATATATATATAGGAGAGAAAGTTTTATTTCCCAGGAAGTAAGGCTTTGCTTCCTTTGTACAGTAATGTTTGGAATATCTGTCGGTGTGTACTGTTTTGTTTTTCAGGTGTCCTGGATCTCCTTCCAAGCTGCTGTCAAGTTGGGTGGGTTAGAGAGAGAGATAGGAATACTGTAGTGTATAGTAAAATGATTTTTGCATGTCTATGTGAAGTGTATTTCTTGTTACCTTACCCTTCCCTTCCCATCCAAGTTCTTGGACTCAGGTAGCTGACCTTCAGGATTGAGGGTCAAACTTTCCTCGATGATGAGGACATCGTCTGTTGTGGAGGGGGAAGTATGTAGCGCCCTGCTCCCAATGAGGGTGCACTATATGGTAAATGATAGTTATCTGAGAAATAGTTTGGCTCAGAGGGATTGTGTTACATATTGCACTCTGTTTCAGTTCAGCTGGTTGTGTGATTTCCCTCCTGACAGTGGGTGTCGCTGTCACCGCTGGTCAGGATTGGAAAGGCTACAGGCTGGATGTATTGGGTACCTCTTTCCTAGCAAGCAGCCCAGGGGGCGTGGTGAACCCGCTGTGCATGCTGGGAGGGGGTATTTAAGTGACAGATGCCATTAGGGCAAGGACAGATTCTGGGGTCGCGTCTTCGACCCTCACCTGAGGGCCCTCCTGGCCTCAGGGAAGAGTTGGCAGTTTCCACCTCGGGGCCACGTTGGCCTGAGGCTTCATTACTGACAAGTAGGCCCAGGAGTTGCTGGGGCCTACTGATCTGGGGATGATCCTGTGTCGCCTTGCCTGCTGGAAGGGACCAAGCAATTGAGGACTCAATTGGAGGATGTATCCGAATTGTGATCCACCGCACAGTGCTGCCAGAACGGCTGAAAGATCCTGGCACTGAGAGCCGTGTTCTTCATTCAGAAGGTAACCCAAGTAAAGGTTACACCAAGTCTGTGGCAGAGACTATCTGTGATCGAGCTGCACATCGGCTGCTGGGCCGGTGAGATTGGGCCTATCCGGTGTTTGCTGAGTCCAGTGTGGAGACAGTTGTTCCTCTGGATCTAGGAGAATTCTTGTGATTCGCAACTTAAGGTGCCTGAGTCCTCCCCATCCCTTCATCCCCCCTCTGTTGAAACTTTTATTCAAATAAACCCTTGAAAGAGACTTTGTGTTGTGTGAACTTCTTCTAGACAACTGTGATGCCCCTGCCTGAGTTAATTCAGAAGCTACATGCCACTACAACCCAAAGCCATTAGAGATTGCAGAGCGGTTTAAATTCTACAGTAGAAGGCAGCATGCCGGGGAGGACATAAAGACTTATATCATTGCTTTACGTAAACTAGCTGCCACTTGTCAGTTTGGAGACTACCTGCAGACGGCTCTCCGTGACATGTTTGTTATGGGACTCTGCGACCCAGCCATACAGAAACGTTTACTCACAGAACCCGACTTGACTGTGACGAAAGCCACTGACCTTGCTACGGTCATGAAGTTGGCTACACGGGACGCCACCCTACTGAAGGCACCACCTGAAACTCCTGCAAGCCAGGGAGAGGAAATATTCCACTCTATCACCCGGATACGGAAATAAAGAGCTTCTTTAGGATGAGACGATCCTCCATTGTAGACTGCGAGGAATCGCGTGACCATCTGTTATGTTCCTTAGACACGGGGTCTCTCAGAGTGTTGCTAGCAATGCTGCCAGTATCTGCTCAGCAAGTTACACACAGGCCAGAAGAACTTCTTAACCATGGAAGGGTTTATTACTCACTCAGAACATGATGACTTTGTTACATAGAGTCCTAATACAACAGGATTCTGTCATTACCAGATGTAATCCCTTCTGTCCATCATGCTGCTGCTTCCCAGTTCCACACACCACTCTCACTACTTCCTGGTACAGCCCCTTCCCCAGCATGCATCAGGAGAAAAAGGTGAAGGGTCACACAGTGCTCCAGCACAAACATCACATCTCCTCTTTTTCCCCCCAAAAAAACCAAAACAATAGGAAAAAAATAAATAAATAAACATAACAAGAGAACAAAATACTCAACACATAAAATACTAAGGCAAGCAGGATCAGTTCAGCAAGTAGTATCTCCAACTCAGGTCTGTGGCTCCCGCATCACGTTATGAGTCCTTTGTCTCTGTTTCCTGACCTCCAAAGTGTCCCGTAAGATTTCAGTGCTTTGCCAATGAGGAGTTTGAAGTCTTTGGCGGGCAGACTTACGAAGTGGCACAGCACTAGGAGGGGTAGAGGCTGTCAAGGGTTCTGGAGGTGTCAGTGGGTGTCCAACAGACAAATCAGTCTCTGCAACTCCAGGCAACTCCGGGTTCGGTTCGCACCAGAACCCGCGAACGGCCCGAAAGTTCGCGCAAACTTTAGAACCCTATTAAATACAATGGATGCGAACGTTCGAAATCTAAAGTGCTAATTATAACGACTATTATGCGTGTTATTGTCCTAAAAAGGGTTTGGGAACCCGGGTTCTGCACCAGGGGACATGTATCAATGCAAAAAAGAAGTTTTAAAAACGTCCGTTTTTCTGGAGCAGTCATTTTAACCACTTAACGACCGCTCACTGTATATATACGTCGGCAGAATGGCACCGACAGGCACAATCACGTAGAGTGTACGTGATCGCCTTTGTACAGTTGGGGGGTCCGATCGGACCTCCCTCCTATACAGTGAGCGGCCGTTTATCGTTGGGGAGTGATTAGAGATGAGGGGGTGACCATTCGATTTCGGCCACCCCCTCGCGATCGCTCCCGGCGAATGAAAATGCTTCCTCCGCCATGTGATGTAAACACAGGCAGGAGGAAGTGATGTCATCTCCCTCGCAGCGGTCTTTTCGATTCCGGCGCCGAGGAGAGAAGAAGCAGGTTAGTGCACCAACAGTCCACTGACACATAGGTACACATAGGCACACATTTCACCCCCCAGTCACCCCCAGATCACCCCCCAGGTCACCCCCCAGCCCCCAATCACAGTGTCACTGATTGCAGTGATCATTTATTTCACTGATCACTGCATTTAGTGTCATCTGTGATAGTAAAAAGTTGCAGGGCAGTTAGGATTAGGCCCCTTTAGGTCCAGGGTAGCCCCCTAACCCCCCTAATAAAGGTTTAACCCCTTGATCGCCTCCCAGGTAACCCTTTCACCAGGTGGTGCCCTAGATAGCCAGTTATTTATTTTTAGTTTCGCCGCAGGTTTTTAGAGCGTCAGGTACCCCCATATATTATTTAACCCCCTGATTGCCCCTAGAGTTAACCCTTTCACCAGTGATCACCGTATAAGCGTCACTGGTGACACTGGTTACCCAGTTAGTTATTTAGTTATTTAGGTAACCTGTCAGGTTTTTATATAGCGTCGGGTACCCCCATATTTAACCTAATAAAGGTTTTAACCCCCTGATTGCCCCTAGTTAACCCTTTCACCAGTGATCACTATATAAAGGTTACGGGTGACGCTGGTTGGTTAGTTTGCTTTTTATAGCATCAGGGCACCCGCCGTATATAACCCAATAAAGGTTTAACCCCCTGATCACCCGGCGGGTGAGATCAATTAGGTTTTAGCGCCAGAGAGGGTCTGCGTCGCCCCAGGCAGCATTAGGTTAGTGCCATTAACGCTAACACCCACGCGCAAAGCATACACCTCCCTTAGTGGTATAGTATCTGATCAGATCTATACTAGCGTCCCCAGCGTTTTAGGGTTCCCAAAAACGCAGTGTTAGCGGGATCAGCCCAAATACCTGCTAGCACCTGCGTTTAGCCCCTCCGCCCAGCCCAGCCCAGCCCAGCCCACCCAAGTGCAGTATCGATCGATCACTGTCACTTACCAAACACAAAACACATAACTGCAGCGTTCGCAGAGACAGTCCTGATCCCTGCGACCGCTAACAGTTTTTTTTGTAGCGTTTGATATATTTGCTGACGACAGTCGGGTGCTTTTTTTCCTGTGAATCTTACTAGTGTACCCCTAAATTTAGAGCCCAAAATGGCAAGACGAAGGTACACTAGTAAAGAGGCCTACGAGATTCTGAGCATGACAGATAGTGAAGAGGAGGTCACGTATCTGTCAGATTCAGGCTCAGAATATCTTCCCGTAGAAGACAGTGACGTCAGCGGCCCCACGTCAGATAGCTCTGACGACGAAGTTGAGGTCCCTGCTAAGGTCAGGCGTACCCGATCCCGATCTTCTGAGGTTGTTGAGGAGCAAGAACCGCAGGTCTCTCGTATCATGGAGCAGAGTAGTACTAGCGCCGCTATTCCTTCTGGTGAACTGGCAAGCACCAGCGGCCTAGTACAGCCTGGACGTACATCCAGCACTGCAGTAACACTTGGTGACGTGGCGAGTCCCATAAGTGCAGTTCAAGCTGGCGAGGTGGCAAGCACAAGTAGTGTCCCGCTGCCACCAAGAAGACAAAGGCAGGCCCGTCGTGCCCATACTGCCCTTCCTGCAGAATTCGCCTATCCTGATTGGGTCCCCACCACTTCTGCAGAACCCGTACTTCCCCCATTCACTGCCCAACCCGGTATTCAGGTGGAAACAGCTGATTTTATGCCAATTGATTATTATTCACTGTTTTTCACGGAAGATCTCTATAGATCTATTGTGGACCAGAGTAATTTATATGCTGGTCAATTCATCGCCGCTAATCCCCAGTTGCCTTCCATTGCCAAAGATTGGAAACCAATTACGGTTTCCGAATTTAAGACCTTTCTGGGCCTTTCCCTCAACATGGGCACACATAAATTCCCGTCATTGCGTGCTTATTGGTCCACGCACCCAATTGACCACATGCCCGTGTTCTCTGCCTCCATGCCCAGGAAACGATACGAGCAGATTTTGCGGTTCATGCACTTCAACGACAATGAACTTTGTCGTCCATGTGGGGACCCTGAATACGACCGGCTCTATAAAATTCGGCCCCTCATAAACCACTTCAACGAACGTTTTGCAGCCTTGTTTATTCCCGATCAAGCTGTCTGCGTTGATGAGTCCCTGATTAAATTTTCTGGCCGCTTGGCTTTCAAGCAGTACCTTCCCAGCAAGCGTGCCAGATACGGGGTCAAGCTCTATAAGTTCTGTGACAGGGCAACAGGCTATGTATGGAGCTTTATGGTTTATGAGGGAAAAGACAGTCAGGTTGAGCCGGTCATCTGCCCGGATTACATAGGGAGCGCTGGCAAGATAGTGTGGAACTTGGTGTCACCCTTATTCGGAAAGGGGTACCACTTGTATGTGGACAATTATTACACAAGTGTGCCACTGTTTAGTCACTTGTTTGATCATCAGATTGGAGCATGTGGCACCGTGTGACCTAATCGCCGGGGCTTTCCCCAGCGGCTTGTAGATGCCCGTCTTAGGCTGGGGGAGAGAGCCTGCGTAAAGTGTAATAACTTGCTCGCTATGAAGTGGAGGGACAATAAGAATGTTTTCCTTCTTACCTCCCTTCATGCAGACATGACAGTCCAAATTCGTACGGCGACTGGTGTTGTGGAGAAACCCCTCTGTGTCCACGAATATAACAAAAATATGGGAGGGGTGGACCTCAACGACCAGTTGATGGCGCCGTATCTAATTGACCGTAAGGCGAGACGCTGGTACAAAAAAGTGTCTCTATCCTTATTCCAATTGGCTTTGCTGAACGCTCATGTGCTATACAGAGCTTCAGGCGGGACTTTATCTCTTCTAAAATTCCAGAATGAGATAGTCACAGAACTCCTGTATCCAGGCGGTTCTGCACCTCACCATCCCCAACCAAATGCAGTAAGCCGGCTGCATGAGAGGCATTATACGCATCTCCTCCCGAGTACCCATATCCAACGAGCCCCCCAAAAAAGATGTCGTGTCTGTAGCAAGCGCGGATTTAGGCATGACACCCGTTATTATTGTCCACTCTGTCCTGACAAACCTGGTCTTTGCCTTGGTGAATGTTTTGAACGCTACCACTCAAAAGTGAAGTTTTAGCGTAGGGTACAGCATTGCACAGAACAGGACACACTTACACAGGGTCTCCCAAGATGCCATTACATTTTGAGAGAAGTTTAAAAAAAAAAGTGTAAAAAAGAAAAAAAAACGTAAAAAACAAAAACACAAAAAAATATAAAATAAAAAAACCAAAAATAGTTGTCGTTTTATTGTTCTCTCTCGCTCTCTCTATTTTCTCTATATTGTTCTGCTCTTTTTTACTGTATTCTATTCTGCAATGTTTTATCATGCTTGCTTTTCAGGTATGTAATTTTTTGTTTTCAGGTACGCCATTCAACTGCAGCGCGGAATTATTTATCTTGACAGCAACAGCGTTTGCTCCCACGATACATAAAGCCGTGACTCCAGTGCTGTAGGAGGTGATTTCACCACCAGAGTTAAAAAAAAAAGAGCATATATGCCGAAGCATGGGGGCAGCAGGGGCGGAGGAGCGATTTTGCTCCTAATGCCGCGTATATACGGTCGAAATTCCGACGGAGGCTTGCCCGTGGAAAAGTCCGACCGTGTGTACGCGGCATAACTTTTTTGCGGGAGGATGCCCCCATGCTTCGGCATATATGCCCATCATTAGAAGTGGGTGGATGAAGGGAGGTATTCTAATGGTGGGCATACCCACCGATCAATCTCTTTTTTTCATTCAGCCAACAGGCTGCATGAAAAAAAAGATTACAATACATGTCCAACAAGGACCAGCAACGTACTGGTATGTTGCTGGACTTTGAATGTTTATACCAGAATGATGCCTGCAGGTTTTTTTTTTTTTTTAACAGAGAGTTTTTATTAGACAAATCAGCATTACAATACAACCAGTAAATAGCACATCCTCCAGTGCAGAGCAAACAAACAGGATAATGCGTCACATCCGGGGGATCACACCCCTCTCATTCGTTGCTAAATGCAAATAATCAACAAACATTGGCCCAACCCCGGTCGTGCATAAAACGACTCTAGTTCACCCCTCCCCGGCCACACAACAACCCTGAGTAGCAGTAAAGTCCAGGGACCAAGAGGGGTAGGGGGGGGGGAAGCAATTCCCAACAAACAGCCCAGTCAGTCACACCCAGGGGGAGGTTCCAAGTCAGAGCGAGTGGTCTGCCATGAAGACCAAATTTTGTCGAACTTCGCGGGGCACTGTCTACTCTCATAAGTCAATTTATATAGAGAAAGTACTGAGTCGACAGAGCGCTGCCAGGCGGCGCATGTGGGGGGGTCCTCAGATTTCCACTTGAGCAGGATTTCCCTCCTAGCATAAAATAGTGAGAAGGTCAGGCAGAGTTTACAATATCTATCCCCTTCCACGTCCTCCATATGATTCAGGAGTAGGATCTTGGGGTCAGTCGGCACGTTTAAGCCAGTCACGTCCGTCAGTCTGGAAGCCACATCTACCCAATAGGGCTGGAGTTTCGGACACGACCAGACCATGTGCCAAAACGTACCTATCTCCTGCCTGCATCTCTGACAATTAGGATCTCGCTGCGGGTAAATACGTGCCAGCCTCTGCGGGGTGTAGTAGGCTCTGTGGAGAAATTTAAATTGTATAAACCTATCCTTTGCAGCTATCATAACAGGGATATAAGATGCGAGGCAATCCCTCCACTCCTCCTCGTCCAGTGACGGAATATCAGCCCTCCATTCCTCCCACGGCTTAGTAAGCTTGGCATCATACTGTACTGTGAGGTACAGGTAGAGGGATGAGAGGGGGCGGTCCATGAGGGCGGAGGATAAGAGTCGCTCAATAGAGTCTGACTCCAGGGTTATAGGCTCTGGGAATTGGGCCTCAAAAGCATGTCTCAGCTGCCAGTACCTAAATTGGAAAGAGACCGGCAGGAGATACGCCTGCCTGAGTTCTTGGAAAGGCATAATCGTACCCGCTTTCACTATATGTTTCAGAGTAACAATTCCCTTTTTCGCCCACAGGGATGGATCTGGGATACTATTCATGTGAGGCAGCATAGGATTAGCCCACAAGGGCATATGCGGGGATACCAAGTTGGGTCGCCGGTACATTAGTTGAGCCTCCTGCCAGACCTTAACTGTGGTCCGCATGAGGGTCGTCATACAGGGGCTGGCCCTGAGGCCACGAAACGGTAGATTGCTCAAGGCCGCATAAGAGCCCACAATAGCCGCCTCAAGTGTGACCGCCGGATTTTGTCTAGGCTGGGAGAACCACCATCTCACCGTAACCAGGACAGCTGCCCAGTAGTAAAGCAAAAAATTAGGGAGCGCCAGTCCACCTCCGGACAAAGACAAATACAAGGTCTTCCTCGCCACCCGGGGGGGTCTCCCAGCCCAGACAAAAGAGATCAGCAGGCTGTCCAACCTCCGGAAGAAAGACCTAGGGATATACGAGGGGGTATTGCGAAAGAAGTACAGGAATTTCGGGAGAAAGACCATCTTCAAAAGGTTGACTCTACCCACTGGCGTCAGAGGGAGGGACCGCCACACCGCGCACTTGGTCACTAGTTGGGTCATGAGTGGTTGTATGTTTTTGCCAACGTAGTCACCAATCTTGCCGCTAATCTTGATGCCCAGGTATGTAAACTCATCCACCCACCTGAGCCGCGTTCATGTCGTGGGACGCGGGGCCGAGGGACATAGGGGAAACAAGACCGATTTGTCCCAGTTGATGCGAATACCGGAGTAGCCCCCAAATTGATCAATCAGATCTAAAGCCAGCTGCAGGGATGAAGAGGCGTCCGCCAGGTATAGCAGGGCATCATCCGCATACAGAGACAGCTTTTCTTCAATTGGGCCTATTTTCAATCCCCGGACCCTCGTCTCAGCTCTCAACAGGATGGCCAGTGGTTCCATAGCAAGGGCAAATAAACCCGGGGAGAGGGGGCTCCCCTGTCTCGTGCCGCGACCCAAGGGGAAGACGTCTGATAGGCAGCCGTTGGTCCGAATTCTAGCAGATGGGGAGCTATATAACATGCGTACCCATTTCAGGAAGCCTGGCCCAAACCCGAAGCTGTCGAGCACCCCCCAGAGGTAGCCCCACTCTACAGAGTCAAAGGCCTTCTCTGCGTCAAGTGAGGCCACCACTCCCGTCGACCCCTCACCAGCCCCATCAATGTGGGTGAGGAGGCGTCTAATGTTAATATCCGTTCCCCTACCCGGCATAAAGCCTGTTTGATCCGAGTGTACCAGGGCAGTAATGACAGAGTTCAGTCTTGTTGCCAAGATCTTGGCCAGGATCTTCGCATCAACGTTCAGCAACGAGATAGGGCGATACGAGGAACAGAGGGAAGGGTCCTTCCCCGGCTTCGGGATCACCACTATGACCGCCTCACCCATGGAAACAGGGAGCTCTCCCTGCTGCGCGGACACCGCAAATAGGGAATGTAGTCTGGGCACTAGTTCGTCTGCATAGTGTTTGTAGAACTCTACAGGAATTCCATCAGGCCTGGGCGTCTTGCCAGATTGCATAGATTTAAGGGCCCGCTGGATCTCCTGCACCGTGACAGGGGCGTCGAGTCGCTCACGGTAGGTCGCCGTAAGGACCGGAATGTCAATGTCTCCCAAATACTTCACCAGGTCCTCATCACCATAATCCACCCTTGAGCCATAGAGTGCACGATAGAAGTCGGCAAAGCACTGATTAATACCCCCGGGAGAGCCTACCCGCTCCCCCGTGGGGCCCGTAATATGGAAGACACTGACCCCCCCTCCTGCTCCCTGGAAAGCCAAGCCAGCATCCTACCCGACCTCTCCCCCTGTTCAAAAATCCTATGGGACTGAGCGAGTAGCTTTTTTTGGGTAAGTGAGGTACGGATACTAAGGACCTCCCCCGTCAGGAGCTGCAGGTGGGCATAGTGTTGGGGGTCACGGGTCCTAATAAAGGTCTCTTCTGCACTGGCAGCCTCCCTTTCCGCCCTCACTAAGTCTGCGCTGCGTTCCCTACGAACTCTGGCAATAATGGTCTGGTAGTGTCCTCTCGTGGAGGCTTTAAAGGCATCCCATACAGTCCCGGTCCCCGCCGTGCCCTCATTGTCCGCCCAATAACCGGTCAATTCAGTTTGGAACTGGTCGTCCACAGAGGTGTCTGAGATCCAAAACCTGGACAGTCTCCACAGGCGAACAGGATGGCCCCTAGAGGAATCCAGCGCCAAAAGCAATGGTGCGTGATCTGAGATCCCCCTAGGCAGGATCCGCACATCCGTAACCCTTTGCAGGACCGGTCTGCCCGCATATACCAGATCTATGCGGGAGAACGTCCTGTGGGAGGCCGAGTGGCAGGTGTAGGCCAAGTCCCGAGGATGTTTCCACCTCCACACGTCCGTCAGTCCATAGACATCAGCCCAGTCAGCCAACCCAGAGTAGTGTCGACCTCCAGGCGTCAGGCGATCCATATCTGGATCGGGGACCAAGTTAAAATCCCCCAAAAACACAGTATTATTAGAGGTGAACTCGGCCACCCTGCTCGTTATGTGGTTCAGCAGCAACAGGGAGGCTGGCGGGGGAAGATATAGACCCACTATGGTCCAGGTCAGCGAATGAATCACGGCATGAATTATGACGTATCTACCATCAGGATCGAGAATCAGGTCTAGGAGCCGGAACGGGAGGGACTTTAACACAAGTATACTGACCCCTCTAGAAAAGCTAGAATAGGTAGAGTGATAGTGGTGGCCCACCCATGGCTTTTTAAGTGAGAGAATTCTACTCCCCATGAGGTGCGTTTCCTGTAGGACACAAATATGCGGGTTATAAGACTTAATAAATTGGAACACCAGGGAGCGTTTGGTCGGGGAATTCAACCCCCTGGTGTTCCACGATAGGATATTAACTGCTGACATGGACCGTCAGATTGACAGGGGGGATAGGATGACACCGCATGACTCCCGGACCTGACCCCCAGACCCAGGATGTACACATCTGGAAACAGAGCAATGCTGAAGTATCAACGTTTTGAATGTAAAGCAAAAACATAATGAAAACAAAAACAACAAAAATAAAAAAACAGATCAGAACAAGAAAAATAGCCCCAGTAGGGCAACAATCCCCACCCCCACCCCACCCAACCCCCTAAAACTGAGGAGGGTATCCATCCCAAACAATAACAGCTCGCCGGCTGCAAAGGGGGTTCCGTGCAAGAGGCGAGCTCAGCCCCCCGGATAAATTCTGGGGGGGGCCGAGCAACTGTCTGAGCGACTCTCTAAGTGCGAGACTTCCGCTGGTAATGCAACAAGCTGTAAGGGACAGGGGTTCAGGAGGATGGAAGCGGACAGGAACGCGTCCCAGCAGTACAGTCGATCCAGTGACAAGGGAGTAAACGTGGTATGGTCCCCAGTGTCACACGGGGGGATAAAAAGATCCAAAAAAAGGGGAAAAAGGAGTGTTCTCCTGACCACGTCAGGGGCGCTAACTTGGGTTCCCACATCGGCGGGGGCCAGCCGTCACCATCGGAGCTGCACACACCAAGGGGATTAGCCGGACACAACAGGTGCAACAACAGGTGTGAGAGCTCCGTCCAGGGGGCTAGTCCGCTGGCCCCACCGATATAGGCAAAGTCAAAACAAGGGTGGTATCAAATAGTACATACCATGCATCCAATCAGCGGGCCTGCGGCAGCGACTCCAACCAGACAGACACCTCCCTGGGATTAGTGAAGAAGCGGGTCGACTCCCCGTCCTGTACTCTCAGACGGGCCGGGAAAAGGATGCTGTAACGGATGTTGCGCGCCCTCAGAGTCGCCTTGACCTGGTCGAACGACTTCCTGAGCTTCTGTGTTTCTACCGAATAATCGGGGAAGACCATCAGCTTGACGTTCTGGAATCGTAGGTCGCCCACGAGCCTGGAGGCACGGAGAACTTCGTCCCGATCCCAGAAGTTGAGCAGGCGGAGGATGAAGGTTCGCGGCGGGGTTCCAGGAGGTCCCGGCTTAGGAGGAATGCGGTGCGCCCTTTCCACCACATATTGGGGTGACATGCGAGCCTCGGGGAGGAGGGTACGCAGCATACCCTCTATAAAGCCTATAGGGTCACTCCCCTCTACCCCCTCGGGTAGACCGATAATGCGGAGGTTGTTGCGCCGGTTTCTGTTTTCGGCGTCCTCGGCTCTATATTCAAGGGCTTTGACTTTGGTTTGGAGAGTGCGGAGCGCTGCGCCCTGTTCTGCGACCACATCTTCAGTGTTACTAACTCTCTGCTCGGTCTCCGCCATCCTGGTCCTAAGCTTGTCCATGTCCTGGCGGATAAGGCCTACGTCCATCTGGACGGCCTCTATTTTTGTGGTTAAGGTGGACTGGCATGTGGCAATGGCCGCCATGACTTCCGCCAGCCAGGGCGGTCGGGCTTCAGCCGAGTCCATGGGGCCTATCCGTGAGGCCTTGTGGGAGCTCCGGGTGGTACGGCTTTGCACCGGGAGATCAGCGGGCGTTGGAGGGGGTCCGGTAATGGTTGAAAAGTTAGTTTTCTGCCCCCTTTGTTGGACCTTGCACCCGAGCTCCGGCGCCGCATTCAGGGTGCGCACTGTGCCCTGAATATATAGTTGGTGGCTTTAGGGGTTCCCCCGTGTTCCCCCTGGAGAGTCACAAGAATAGAAGGGGGGGAGAGGGGCCCGGTTGGACCGCCAGGAAAGGCCCCGGCTGCGGCCTAGCAGGTCGAGCGGGCCTGGACGCAGGATTGATGGATGGATGGATGGGTCAGCAGTCAGTGTGTCCACCTCTGTCCAGCCGCCCACAGCCTGCGTCAGCCCACCTCTCTCATGTGCAGGGGGCCGCAGCGCTCCTCCGCTCCGCTCCGGAGCTCCAATGTCCTCCAGGAAAGTCCGCGGCTGCGGCCTAGCAGCGCGAGCGGGCCCGGATGCAGGATGGACGGGGGAGTGAGCAGCAACCGATGTGTCCTCCACTACCTCCGTCGCCCACAGCCGTCGCCAGTGCACCAATCCGAATTGCAGGGGGCCTCAGCGCAGCTCCGGCCCGATCCGGACCCCCGAACGCCGCCAGGAAAGACCGTGGCCGCGGCCTAGCTACACGCGGAGGAGCCGTAATTCGCCTGTGGAGGGGTTAGCAGCCGTCAGGAGGACTGCCTCGCTCCCCTCTCTATTGCGCCCCACTCCCCCAGTCAGCAGGGGTGGATGAATCGGCCTCTAACTGCCCAGGATCCGGGTAAGAAGCTGAAAGCAGCGGAGCCCTCAGTAAAAGCAGCCGCTCACAGCGCCATCTTGGCCACGCCCCCGCCTGCAGGTTTAGATATCATCTTGGTATCATTCTTTTCAGCCAGTGGCCGGCTTTCATGTAAAAGCAATTCTAGCAGATAATTAGCCTCTAGACTGCTTTTACAAGCAGTGGGAGGGAATCCCCCCCCCGGATATAAACAGCGCCATTGGGAAATTGGGAAAGCATTTTATCACACCGATCTTGGTGTGGTCAGATGCTTTGAGGGCAGAGGAAAGATCTAGGGTCTAACCCCCCATTTTTTTCAAAAAAAGAGTACCTGTCACTACTTATTGCTATCATAGGGGATATTTACATTCCCTGAGATAACAATAAAAATGATAAAAAAATAAAAATATGGAAGGAACAGTTTAAAAATAAAATAAAAAAGCAAAATAAATAATAAAAAAAAAAAAAAAAAAGCACCGCTGTCCCCCCCTGCTCTTGCGCAAAGGCGAACGCAAGCGGCGGTCTAGCGTCATATGTAAACAGCAATTGCATCATGCATGTGAGGTATCACCGCAAAGGTCAGATCGAGGGCAGTAATTTTAGCAGTAGACCTCCTCTGTAAATCTAACGTGGTAACCTGTAAAGGCTTTTAAATGCTTTTAAAAATTAATGTAGTTTCTCGCCGCTGCGCGTTTGTGCGCAATTTTAAATGTCATGTTTGGTATCCATGTACTCGGCCTAAGATCATCTTTTTTATTTCATCAAACATTTGGGCAATATAGTGTTTTTTAGTGCATTAAAAATAAAAAAGTGTGTTTTTCCCCCCAAAAATGCGTTTGAAAAATCGCTGCGCAAATACTGTGTGAAAAAAAAAAATGCAACACCCACTATTTTAATCTGTAGGGCCTTTGCTTTAAAAATATATATAATGTTTGGGGGTTCAACATAATTTTCTTGCAAAAAAAAAAATGTTTTCATGTAAACAAAAAGTGTCAGAAAGGGCTTTGTCTTCAAGTGGTTAGAAGAGTGGATGATGTGTGACATAAGCTTCCTAATGTTGTGCATAAAATGCCAGGACAGTTTAAAACCCCCCCAAATGACCCCATTTTGGAAAGTAGACACCCCAAGCTATTTGCTGAGAGGTATGTTGAGTATTTTGTAGATCTCGCTTTTTGTCACAAAGTTTTAAAAATTGAAAAAAGAAAAAAAAAAATGTCTTTCTTCATTTTCAAAAACAAATGAGAGCTGTAAAATACTCACCATGCCTCTCGGCAAATAGCTTGGGGTGTCTACTTTCCAAAATGGGGTCATTTGGGGGGGTTTTGTGCTATTTTGGCATTTTATGGCCTTCGAAACTGTGATAGGTAGTGAGGAGTGAAATCAAAAATTTACGCCCTTAGAAATCCTGAAGGCGGTGCTTGGTTTTTGGGGCCCCGTACCCGGCTAGGCTCCCAAAAAGTCCCACACATGTGGTATCCCCGTACTCAGGAGAAGCAGCAGAATGTATTTTGGGGTGCAATTCCACATATAACCATGGGATGTGTGAGCAATATATCATTTAGTGACAACTTTTTGTACATTTTTTCTTTTTTTTTTCTTTTTGTCATTATTCAATCATTTGGGACAAAAAAAAAAATTCAATGGGCTCAACATGCCTCTCAGCAAATAGCTTGGGGTGTCTACTTTCCAAAATGGGGTCATTTGGGGGGGTTTGTGCCATCTTGGCATTTTATGGCCTTCAAAACTGTGATAGGTAGTGATAGGTAGTGAGGAGTGAAATCAAAAATTTATGCCCTTAGAAATCCTGAAGGCGGTGCTTGGTTTCCGGGGTCCCGTACGTGGCTAGGCTCCCAAAAAGTCCCACACATGTGGTATCCCCGTACTCAGGAGAAGCAGCAGAATGTATTTTGGGGTGCAATTCCACATATAACCATGGCATGTGTGAGCAATATATCATTTAGTGACAACTTTTTGTAATTTTTTTTTTGTCATTATTCAATCACTTGGGACAAAAAAAAAATATTCAATGGGCTCAACATGCCTCTCAGCAAATAGCTTGGGGTGTCTACTTTCCAAAATGGGGTCATTTGGGGGGGTTTTGTGCCATCTTGGCATTTTATGGCCTTCAAAACTGTGATAGGTAGTGATAGGTAGTGAGGAGTGAAATCAAAAATTTATGCCCTTAGAAATCCTGAAGGCGGTGCTTGGATTTCGGGGTCCCGTACGCGGCTAGGCTCCCAAAAAGTCCCACACATGTGGTATCCCCGTACTCAGGAGAAGCAGCAGAATGTATTTTGGGGTGTAATTTCACATATGCCCATGGCATGTGTGAGCAATATATCATTTAGTGACAACTTTGTGCAAAAAAAATAAAGTTTGTCATATTCCCGCAACTTGTGGCAAAATATAAAATATTCCATGGACTAATCATGCCTCTCAGTAAATAGCTTGGGGTGTCTACTTTCCAAAATGGGGTCATTTGGGGGAGTTTTGTGCTATTTTGCCATTTTATGGCCTTTGAAACTGTGATAGGTAGTGAGGAGTGAAATCAAAAATTTGCGCCCTTAGAAATCCTGAAGGCGGTGCTTGGTTTCCGGGGTCCCGTACGTGGCTAGGCTCCTAAAAAGTCCCACACATGTGGTATCCCCGTACTCAGGAGAAGCAGCCAGCAGAATGTATTTTGGGGTGCAATTCCACATATAATTTTTTTTTTGTCATTATTCAATCACTTGGGACAAAAAAAAAAAAAAATATTCAATGGGCTCAACATGCCTCTCAGCAATTTCCTTGGGGTGTCTACTTTCCAAAATGGGGTCATTTGGGGGGGGGGGGGGTTGTACTGCCCTGCCATTTTAGCATCTCAAGAAATGAGATAGGCAGTCATAAATTAAAAGCTGTGTAAATTCCAGAAAATGTACCCTAGTTTGTAGACGCTATAACTTTTGCGCAAACCAATAAATATACGCTTATTGACATTTTTTTTACTAAAGACATGTGGCTGAATACATTTTGGCCTAAATGTATGACTACAATTGAGTTTATTCGATTTTTCTTATAACAAAAAGTAGAAAATATCATATTTTTTCCAAATTTTCGGTCTTTTTCCGTTTATATCGCAAAAAAAAAAATCGCAGAGGCAATCAAATACCATTAAAATAAATCTCTATTTGTGGGAAGAAAAGGACGCAAATTTCGTTTGGGTACAACATTGCATGTCCGCACAATTTCCAGTTAAAGCAGCGCAGTGCAAAATTCTGAATTCACCTCTGGTCCTTTAGCTACCAAATGGTCCGGGGCTTAAGTGGTTAATGATGCATAAAGTGAAAAAAAAAAAAGTAAAATATTCCTTTAAATATCGTACCTGGGGGGTGTCTAAAGTATGCCTGTGAAGTGCCACGTGTTTCCCGTGTTTAAAATTGTCCCTGCACAAAATTACATTTCTAAAGGAAAAAAAGCCATTTAAAACTGCTTGCGGCTTTAACCACTTAACGACCGCCCACTGTAAATATACGTCGGCAGAATGGCACCGACAGGCAGAATCACGTACATATACGTGATTGCCTTTACAGTGGGTGGTCGTTTTACCTTCGGGAGCGATCCGGCATGAGGGGACGGCCGTTCGATTCCGGCCCCCCCCTCTCGATCGCTCCCGGCGAATGAGAGAGCTTCCCCTGCCTGTGTACTGTTTACACAAGCAGGAGGAAGTGATGTCATCTCTCCTGCGGCGCTCACATATACCGAGCGCCGTACAGGAGAAGATGCAGGTTAGTGCACAAAACAGCACACTGACACCAGGA
Source organism: Rana muscosa (assembly GCA_029206835.1). Lineage (NCBI taxonomy): Eukaryota > Metazoa > Chordata > Amphibia > Anura > Ranidae > Rana > Rana muscosa. The sequence goes on along the minus strand of CM055125.1, from coordinate 347,366,296 downwards.
CACATAGGCACATAAATCTCCCCCCCAGGCCCCCCCAGATCACCCCCCAGATCACCCCCCAGCCCCCAGTCACAGTGTCACTGATTGCAGTGACCATTTATTTAGTGATCACTGCAATCAGTGACATTTGTGACTGTAAAAGTGTCACTACATTTAGTTTTAGGTCCAGTGTAGCCCCCTAACCCCCCCCTAATAAAGGTTTAACCCCCTGATCACCCCCCAGATAACCCTTTCACCCCCTAGCACCGCCGTCGCTAAGCGATCATTTTTCTGATCGATGTCTTAGCGTCGGTGATGCTGATCGGTAGCCAGTAATTTTTTTTAGGTTCGCCGCAGGTTTTTATAGCGTCAGGTACCCCCCTATATTACCTAATAAAGGTTTAACCCCCTTGATCGCCCCCCCAGGTAACCCTTTCACCCCCTATCACCACTGTCACTAAGCGATAATTTTTCTGATCGCTGTCTTAGCGTCGGTGATGCAGATCGGTAGCCAGTAATTTTTTTTAGGTTCGCCGCAGGTTTTTATAGCGTCAGGTACCCCGATATATTACCTAATAAAGGTTTAACCCCGTTGATCGCCCCCCAGGTAACCCTTTAACCCCCTATCACCACTGTCGCTAAGCGATCATTTTTCTGATCGATGTCTTAGCGTCGGTGATGCTGATCGGTAGCCAGTAATTTTTTTTAGGTTCGCCGCAGGTTTTTATAGCGTCAGGTACCCCCATATATTATCTAATAAAGGTTTAACCCCCTGATCGCCCCCCAGGTAACCCTTTCACCCCCTATCACCACTGTCGCTAAGCGATCGTTTTTATGATCGTTGTCTTAGTGTCGGTGATGCCGATAGATAGCCAGTAATTTTTTTTTAGGTTCGCCGTCAGGTTTTTATATAGCGTCAGGTACCCCCATGTATTACCTAATAAAGGTTTTAACCCCCTAATTGCCCCTAGTTAACCCTTTCACCAGTAATCACCATATAAGTGTTACGGGTGACGCTGGTTAGTTAGTTTGCTTTTTATAGTGTCAGGGCACCCGCCGTATATAACCCAATAAAGGTTTAACCCCCTGATCGCCCGGCGGGTGATATCAATTAGGTTTTAGCGTCAGAGAGGGTCTGCGTCACACCCCAGGCAGCGTCAGGTTAGTGGCAGTAGCGCTAACACCCACGCGTTAAGCATACACCCCCTTAGTGGTATAGTATCTGAACAGATCAATACCTGATCTGATCAGATCTATACTAGCGTCCCCAGCAGTTTAGGGTTCCCAAAAATGCAGTGTTAGCGGGATCAGCCCAGATACCTGCTAGCACCTGCGTTTTGCCCCTCCGTCCAGCCCAGGCCACCCAAGTGCAGTATCGATCGATCACTGTCACTTACAAAACACAACACACATAACTGCAGCGTTCGCAGAGACAGGCCTGATCCCTGCGACTCCAGTGCTGTAGGAGGTGATTTCACCACCACAGTTAAAAAAAAAAAAGCATATATGCCGAAGCATTGGGGCAGCAGGGGCGGAGGAGCGATTTTGCTCCTAATGCCGCGTACATACGGTCGAAATTCCGACGGAGGCTTGCCCGTGGAAAAGTCTGACCATGTGTACGCGGCATAACTTTTGCGGGAAGATGCCCCCATGCTTCGGCATATATAAATGGTGCATGTATGCCCATCATTAGAAGTGGGTGGATGAAGGGCGGTATTCTAATGGTGGGCATACCCACCGATCAATCTTTTTTTTTCGTTCAGCCAACAGGCTGCATGAAAAAAAAGATTACAATACATGTCCAACAAGGACCAGCAACATACTGGTATGTTGCTGGACTTTGAATGTTTATACCAGAATGATGCCTGTGGGTTTAGGTATCATCTTGGTATCATTCTTTTCAGCCAGTGGCCGGCTTTCATGTAAAAGCAATCCTAGTGGCTAATTAGCCCCTAGACTGCTTTTACAAGCAGTGGGAGGGAATGTCCCCCCCCCGGATATAAAAAGCGCCATTGGGAAATTGGGAAAGCATTTTATCACACCGATCTTGGTGTGGTCAGATGCTTTGAGGGCAGAGGAAAGATCTAGGGTCCAATAGACCCCAGTTTTTTCAAAAAAGAGTACCTGTCATTACCTATTGCTATCATAGGGGATATTTACATTCCCTGAGATAACAATAAAAAAATAAATAAATATGGAAGCAACAGTTTAAAAATAAAATAAAAAAGCAAAATTAATAATAAAAAAAAAAAAAAAAGCACCCCTGTCCTGCCCTGCTCTTGCCCAATGGCGAACGCAAGCGTCGGTCTGGCGTCATATGTAAACAGAAATTGCACCATGCATGTGAGGTATCACCGCGAAGGTCAGATCGAGGGCAGTAATTTTAGCAGTAGACCTCCTCTGTAAATCTAACGGCGTAACATGTAAAGGCTTTTAAAGGCTTTTAAAAATGTATGTAGTTTGTCGCCAATGCGCGTTTGTGCGAAATTTTAAAGCTTGTCGTGTTTGGTATCTATGTACTCGGCCTAAGATCATCTTTTTTATTTCATCAAACATTTGGGCAATATAGTGTGTTTTAGTGCATTAAAATTAAAAAAAGTGTATTTTTTCCCCAAAAAATGCGTTTGAAAAATCGCTGCGCAAATACTGTGTAGAAAAAAAAATTGTAACACCCACCATTTTAATCTGTAGGGCCTTTGCTTTAAAAATATATATAATGTTTGGGGGTTCAACATAATTTTCTTGCAAAAAAAAATATGTTTTCATGTAAACAAAAAGTGTGAAAAAGGGCTTTGCCTTCAAGTGGTTAGAAGAGTGGATGCAAGCTTCCTAATGTTGTGTATAAAATGCCAGAACAGTTCAAAACCCCCCCAAATGACCCCATTTTGGAAAGTAGACACCCCAAGCTATATACTGAGAGGCATGTCGAGTCCATGGAATATTTTATATGTTGACACAAGTTGCGGAAAAAAGACAATTTATTTTTTTATTTTTTATTTTTTGCACAAAGTTGTCACTAAATGATATATTGCTCAAACATGTCATGGGCATATGTGGAATTACACCCCAAAATACATTCTGTTGCTTCTCCTGACTACGGGAATACCACATGTGTGAGACTTTTTTGGAGCCTAGCCGCGTACGGGACCCCAAAAACCAATCACCGCCTTCAGGCTTTCTAAGGGTGTAAATTTTTGATTTCACTTCTCACTGCCTATCACAGTTTCGGAGGCCATGGAATGCCCAGATGGCACAAAACCCCCCCAAATGACCCCATTTTGGAAAGTAGACACCCCAAGCTATTTGCTGAGAGGTATGGTGAGTATTTTGCAGATCTCGCTTTTTGTCACAAAGTTTTGAAAATTAAAAAAAAATAAAAAATAAAATGAATTTTTTTTTCTTCATTTTCAAAAACAAATGAGAGCTGTAAAATACTCACCATGCATCTCAGCAAATAGCTTGGGGTGTCTACTTTCCAAAATGGGGTCATTTGGGGGGGTTTTGTGCTATTTTGGCATTTTATGGCCTTCGAAACTGTGATAGGTAGTGAGGAGTGAAATCAAAAATTTGTGCCTAGAAATCCTGAAGGCGGTGCTTGGTTTTCGGGGTCCTGTACGCGGCTAGGCTCCCAAAAAGTCCCACACATGTGGTATCCCCGTACTCAGGAGAAGCAGCAAAATGTATTTTGGGGTGTAATTCCACATATAACCATGGCATGTGTGAGCAATATATCATTTAGTGACAACTTTTTGTAATTTTTAATTTTTTTTTGTCATTATTCAATCACTCGGGACAAAAAAAAAAAAATATTCAATGGGCTCAACAGGCCTCTCAGCAATTTCCTTGGGGTGTCTACTTTCTAAAATGGGGTCATTTGGGGGGGTTTTGTGCTATTTTGGCATTTTATGGCCTTCGAAACTGTGATAGGTAGTGAGGAGTGAAATCAAAAATTTGCGCCCTTAGAAATCCTGAAGGCGGTACTTGGTTTTCGGGGTCCTGTACGCGGCTAGGCTCCCAAAAAGTCCCACACATGTGGTATCCCCGTACTCAGGAGCAGCAGCAAAATGTATTTTGGGGTGCAATTCCACATATAACCATGGCATGTGTGAGCAATATATCATTTAGTGACAACTTTTTGTAATTTTTTTTTTTTTTTTAGTCATTATTCAATCACTTGCGACAAAAAAAAAATATTCAATGGGCTCAACATGCATCTCAGCAATTTCCTTGGGGTGTCTACTTTCCAAAATTGGGTAATTTGGGGGGGTTTTGTACTGCCCTGCCATTTTAGCACCTCAAGAAATGAGATAGGCAGTCATAAATTAAAAGCTGTGTAAATTCCAGAAAATGTACCCTAGTTTGTAGACGCTATAACTTTTGCGCAAACCAATAAATATACGCTTATTGACATTTTTTTTACTAAAGACATGTGGCTGAATACATTTTGGCCTAAATGTATGACTAAAATTGAGTTTATTCGATTTTTCTTTTAACAAAAAGTAGAAAATATCATTTTTTTTCAAAAATGTCGGTCTTTTTCCGTTTATATCGCAAAAAAAAAAAATCGGAGAGGCAATCAAATACCATTAAAAGAAAGCTCTATTTGTGGGAAGAAAAGGACGCAAATTTCGTTTCGGTACAACATTGCATGTCCGCACAATTTCCAGTTAAAGCAGCGCGGTGCAAAATTCTGAAAACAGCTCTGGCCCTTTAGCTACAAAATGGTCCGGGGCTTAAGTGGTTAATGTAATGTGTGGTCCCGGTAATATGGATGAAAATCTTTAAGAAAAATGGCATAGTTACCCCATCACACCCCCCCCCCCTACCCCAGCCCACTACCAGCCCCTTTGGGTCTTGTATGGATATTAAGGGGAACCCCACACACAAAATAAAAAAGGCCCTATATACTCTGAACAGCCGTATACAGGCGGTACATACAAGACAGGGACTGTAGGTTTGTTCTTATGTAGAATCTGTTTGTAATTTTGAACAGGTACATTGTTTAAGTGTAGCTCCAGGCAAAAAATCTATTTTTAAGCTTTTTGGAAAACATAGGGAAGGGTTATCACCCCTGTAACATTTGTTTTGCTGTCTGTGCAGTGTGCACCTGTTCAGAACATTTCACCTCACTTTCCGTCCTAATGACAAATGTTTTTTGAAAATTTGGGTTTTTTATTGAAACAAGAATTGGTGATAAAGCATCAGTGGAGAGGAGACACTTTTTTTCCCATATTAACTCTTACAGGAGAGAATTTGCCTTCCTAGGGGTATATTTCCTCTCACTTCCTGTTGTATCCTTCCGTTTGCAAGGAGGAGTCGTTTGTAAGTTGGATGTTTGAAAGTAGGGGCCTGCCGTATATACTCAGCTGAAATTTGCCCCTTACATGTTGGTGTTGCCACAACACTGTGAGCCCTCACAGTTACTCTTGGTGGGCGCATGAATGGGCCCTGCTGTGAATTATTAGATCAAGAATTGTAATTGCATGCCCCTGTTGAACAGGGGCTGAAAAATTGGGCCTTTGGTGGTGGTGGTGGTGGTGGTGTTGACACAACACTGTAAGGCCTCACAGTTAGTCTTGGTGGGCGCAGGAATGGGCCCTGCTGTGAATTATTAGATCAAGAATTGTAATTAAATGCCCCTGTTAAACAGGGGCATAAAAATTGGGCCTTAGGCACTGGTGCCACAACACTGCAACCCTTCACAGATACTGTACTTGGAGCACAGCAATGAGCCCTGTTGCAAAGTATTGCATCAAAAATTGTAATTACACGCCCCTGTTAAACAGGGGCTGAAAAATTGGGCCTTAGCCACTGGTGCTGGTGCCACGACACTGCAACCTCTCCCAGATACTCTAGTTGGAGTGCAGGAAGGAGCCCTGCTGCAAAGCATTGCATAAAAAATTGTAATTACATGCCCCTGTTAAACAGGGGCATAAAAATTGGGCCTTAGGCACTGGTGCCACAACACTGCAACCCCTCACAGATACTGTACTTGGAGCACAGCAATGAGCCCTGTTGCAAAGTATTGCATCAAAAATTGTAATTACACACCCCTGTTAAACAGGGGCTGAAAAATTGGGCCTTAGCCACTGGTGCTGGTGCCACGACACTGCAACCACTCCCAGATACTCTAGTTGGAGTGCAGGAATGAGCCCTGCTGCAAAGCATTGCATAAAAAATTGTAATAACACACCCCTGTTAAACAGGGGCTGAAAAATTGGGCCTTAGCCACTGGTGGCGGCACCCAGAAACAAAAATGTTCTTCCAAGCTATCATCGTCAATCGGATCATTGAGGAGGAGGAGGAGGATAGTCAGTCAACATAACAGGACAGTCTCTCAGCATCAGCATCAGTCTTGAAGGGATGTGACATTTGAAAATAAATTAGTCTGTTATATCAGCTTCAGGTGTTTGGTAGCTGGTGGTGATCCAAGACTGGTTCATCTTTATGAAGGTCAGTCGATCAACAGAGTCGGTGGACAGGCGCACCCTGTGATCCGTGACAAATCCTCCAGCAGCACTGAATGTGCGTTCTGAAAGAACGCTGGATGCAGGACAGGCCAGTAGCTCAATTGCATACTGTGCAAGCTCTGGCCAGTGATCCATCCACAAGACCCAGTAAGCCATAGGATTTTCGGTGGGGAAGGTGTCCAAGTCTGACCTTGCCCCTAGGTATTCCTGCACCACGTATATCAGACGCTGGCGATGGTTGCTGGAACCGATTATACCTTGGGGCTGCGGACTAAAGAATTGTCTGAACGCTTCTGTCAGACGGCCACCTTCCCCACCGCTCCTTCTTTGACTGACCGAAGCCTCAGCAACTCGTTGTCCAGAACCAGGAGTTTGTAACCTCCCAGTCTCTGGGAACGCGTTGCACAGACGTTTCTGCAAGGCCTCCCGGAGTTGTCTCATCCTCTGCTCCCTCTGTGACGGTAAGATAAGGTCCGCAACCTTACCCTTGTACCATGGATCAAGGAGAGTGGCCAGCCAGTAATGGTCCCTCTCCTTGATCCGAAGAATACGAGGATCCTTCCTCAGACTTTGCAGGATCAGGGAGGCCATGCAGCGTAGGTTAGCTGAGGCATTTGGTCCGGAGTCCTCTGGGTCACTAAGGACGACATGATCCACAGCCACCTCCTCCCAGCCACGTACAAGTCCACTGGTTTCTTGGGACTGTAAATCATCCCTAAAAGACTGCTGCTGATGATGCTGAGTGCCAGGCTCCACCTCCATGCTGACAGAATCCTCCTCCTCCTCCTCCTCTTCTTCCTGTGTGATGGGTGGGACAGAAGGAACACTGTCTGGGTAAAGGGGGCCTTGAGAGGCAAGGAAGTCCTCCTCTTCCTGCCTCTGTTCTGCCTCAAGTGCCCTGTCCATTATTCCACGCAGCGTATGTTCCAACAGGTGGACAAGAGGTACAGTGTCACTGATGCATGCACTGTCACTGCTCACCATCCTCGTGGCCTCCTCAAATGGTGCCAGGACAGTGCATGCATCCCTGATCATGCCCCACTGGCGTGGTGAAAAAAACCCGAGCTCCCCTGACCCTGTCCTGGTGCCGTAGTCGCACAGGTACTCATTGATGGCCCTCTGCTGCGTGTGCAGCCGCTGCAGCATGGCCAACGTTGAGTTCCACCTGGTGGGCATGTCATATATAAGGTGGTTCTTGGGCAGGTTCAACTCCTTTTGCAGCTCAGCCAGGCGAGCACTGGCATTATAAGATCTGCGGAAATGCACACAGACTTTCCTGGCCTGCCTCAGGACATCCTGTAAGCCTGGGTACCTGCCCAAGAACCGCTGCACCACCAGGTTAAGGACGTGAGCCACACAGGGCACATGGGTCAGTTGTCCCTGTTGGAGAGCGGAGAGGAGGTTGGTGCCATTGTCGCAAACTACCATTCCTGGCTTAAGCTGGCGTGGCATCAACCACCTCTCGGCCTGCCCCTGCAGAGCAGACAGAACCTCTGCCCCAGTGTGGCTCCTGTCCCCCAAACACACCAGCGCAAGCACGGCATGGCATCTTTTTGCCTGCGTACTTGCGTAGCCCCTTGAACGCCTACGGAGCACCGCTGTTTCCGAGGACAAAGCACAGGAAGAGGCCACGGAGGAAGAAGAAGAGGAGGGGGTGGAGGACAGAGGTGTGTCACAACCAGTAGTAGCATTTTGGAGGCGTGGCGGTGGAACAACCTCCAACACTACTGCACCTTGTCCTGCATCCTTCCCAGCTGCCAAAAGAGTGACCCAATGGGCCGTGAAAGAAAGGTAACGTCCCTGTCCATGCCTGCTGGACCATGAGTCAGCGGTAATATGCACCTTACCGCTGACCGCCCTGTCCAGCGAGGCCAAGACATTGCCTTCCACATGCCGGTAGAGAGCCGGAATCGCCTTCCGTGAGAAAAAGTGGCGTTTGGGAACCTGCCACTGAGGAACCGCACATTGCACAAACTCACGGAAGGGGGCCGAGTCTACCAACTGAAAAGGCAGCAGTTGAAGCGCTAGCAATTTAGTCAAGCTAGCATTCAACCGCTGGGCATGTGGATGGCTGGGAGTGAACTTCTTTCGACGGTCCAACAGATGGGGCAGGGAAATTTGCCTGCTAGAATCGGACGTTGGTGTACTGCTAGCAGAGTGCCCGCAAGTACTTGGCTGTGACACACCTAATTCTACACCTTCATTCCTCTCAGAGCAGGTTTCAGAGAGGACTGAAGGTATAGTGGGGTTGGAGATCCCAGCTGATGCAGTGCAAGAAGAGGTCAGCTTTGTTCTTTGGTGTGGGTCTTTAAGGTAGGCTTGCCAACGAGCTGCATGGCAGGTCAACATATGTCTGGTCAAGCATGTGGTGCCCAAGCGGGTGATGTTTGGGCCACGCGATATACGCTTGAGACATATGTTGCAAACAGCAGCTGTGCGATCTGATGCACTCGACTCAAAAAAGGCCCACACCAAAGAACTTTTTGAATAACGGGCAGAGGCAGCGCCCTGCACAGGCGGAGCTCTGCGGTGTGATTCCGTCGGTGTGCTGCCCTTACGCTGGCCCCCCAAGGGCATCCTGCCTCGTTGGAGATGTGCCTCCTCCTCATCCTCCTCATCCTCCTCCTCCTCCTCTCTCCTATTAGGCACCCACGTGGAGTCAGTGACCTCATCATCCCCTCCCTCCTCATCACTGGAGCCAATCTGGCAGTATGCTGCAGCTGCTGGAACATGACTGCCATATTGGTGTCCTTCTTGAGTATCCCCTCTCTCTGCTCTCACGCTACTGCCTTCCTCTAGCTGGGTATCATCATCAGACCCTTCGAAACGCTGGGCATCCTCCTGGAGCATGTACCCAACACTGTGCTCAAACAGTTCGGGGGACTCCTCAGGAGGACATGGTTGGTCTAGGGAAGGAGTGACTGATGATGACATTGATACCAGGGAAGAGGACGCTTTGGCAGCTGCTTTGCCAGTACCCTGAGCCTGGGTGAGAGAGGATGAGGAGGATGAGGAGGGCTTGGTCATCCACTCTACCAAGTCTTCGGCATGATGCGGCTCAACACTTCCAGCTGCCGAAAAGAAGGACAAGCGTGTCCCATGGCCACGTGCTGATGGCGATGCACCGCGTCCACGACCAGCACTGTTGTCTCTAGACACAGAGCCTGCTTGCCCTCCTTTATTGGCTCCTGACTGTCTGCCTCTCCTTGTTTGCCTTCCAGACATTCTAATGGCCTGCAGGGAAATGGGAAAAGCAGCAATACAGGCTAAGTTAAGGTGTAATATGGTCAGGAGGCACACTCCGCCGCTGTAAGTGCCGCAAAATCCTGTTGGTGTAACACACCAGGAAAAATCAGCAATACAGGCTAAGTTAAGGTGTAATATGGTCAGGAGGCACACTCCGCCCGCTGTAAGTGCCGCAAAATCCTGTTGGTGTAACACACCAGGAAAAAGCAGCAATACAGGCTAAGTTAAGGTGTAATATGGTCAGGAGGTACACTCCGCCCGCTGTAAGTGCCGCAAAATCCTGTTGGTGTAACACACCAGGAAAAAGCAGCAATACAGGCTAAGCTAAGGTGTAATATGGTCAGGAGGTACACTCCGCCCGCTGTAAGTGCCGCAAAATCCTGTTGGTGTAACACACCAGGAAAAAGCAGCAATACAGGCTAAGTTAAGGTGTAATATGGTCAGGAGGCACACCCTGCCCGCTGTAAGTGCCGCAAAATCCTGTTGGTGTAACACACCAGGAAAAAGCAGCAATACAGGCTAATGCCGCGTACACACGATCATTTTTCCCGTCGGGAAAAATTACATTTTTTTTTTTCGCCGAGAAAAACGATCGTCTGTGGGCTTTATGCCGTTTTTCTCGTTGAGAAAAACGGCAGGAAAAACGACGAGAAAAATTAGAACATGTTCAAAATTTTCTCATCGTTTTTTCCATCATTTTTTCCGCGGCAGTTTTCCCATAGGGAGACACTGCCGCGGAGCCCACAGACGGTCGTTTTTCTCGACAAAGAAAAAAATGACGGGAAAAACGGTCGTGTGTGGGGGAAAATGCCGTTCCCTCGTTTTTCATTTAATTTCATGTCGTGATTCACGGCGGTGTTTTCACCGCCGTGAATCACGATCGTGTGTACGCGGCATTAGTTAAGGTGTAATATGGTCAGGAGGCACACTCCGCCCGCTGTAAGTGCTGCAAAATCCTGTTGGTGTAACACACCAGGAAAAAGCAGCAATACAGGCTAAGTTAAGGTGTAATATGGTCAGGAGGCACACTCCGCCCGCTGTAAGTGCCGCAAAATCCTGTTGGTGTAACACACCAGGAAAAAGCAGCAATACAGGCTAAGTTAAGGTGTAATATGGTCAGGAGGCACACTCCGCCCGCTGTAAGTGCCGCAAAATCCTGTTGGTGTAACACACCAGGAAAAAGCAGCAATACAGGCTAAGTTAAGGTGTAATATGGTCAGGAGGTACACTCCGCCCGCTGTAAGTGCCGCAAAATCCTGTTGGTGTAACACACCAGGAAAAAGCAGCAATACAGGCTAAGTTAAGGTGTAATATGGTCAGGAGGCACACCCTGCCCGCTGTAAGTGCCGCAAAACCCTGTTGGTGTAACACACCAGGAAAAAGCAGCAATACAGGCTAATGCCGCGTACACACGATCATTTTTCCCGTCGGGAAAAATTACATTTTTTTTTTTCGCCGAGAAAAACGATCGTCTGTGGGCTTTATGCCGTTTTTCTCGTTGAGAAAAACGGCAGGAAAAACGATGAGAAAAATTAGAACATGTTCTAAATTTTCTCATCGTTTTTTCCATCATTTTTTCCGCGGCAGTTTTCCCATAGGGAGACACTGCCGCGGAGCCCACAGACGGTCGTTTTTCTCGACAAAGAAAAAAATGACGGGAAAAACGGTCGTGTGTGGGGGAAAATGCCGTTCCCTCATTTTTCATTTAATTTCATGTCGTGATTCACGGCGGTGTTTTCACCGCCGTGAATCACGATCGTGTGTACGCGGCATTAGTTAAGGTGTAATATGGTCAGGAGGCACACTCCGCCCGCTGTAAGTGCTGCAAAATTCTGTTGGTGTAACACACCAGGAAAAAGCAGCAATACAGGCTAAGTTAAGGTGTAATATGGTCAGGAGGTACAATCCGCCCACTGTAAGTGCCGCAAAATCCTGTTGGTGTAACAAACCAGGAAAAAGCAGCAATACAGGCTAAGTTAAGGTGTAATATGGTCAGGAGGTACAATCAGCCCGCTGTAAGTGCCGCAAAATCCTGTTGGTGTAACACACCAGGAAAAAGCAGCAATACAGGCTAATGTGACAGCAGGAAGGTAAAGTCACCTGGTTGCATCCAGGGGGGTAGATATATTTCTCCCAGATTCAGGCTTTATGCTGACTTATACAACTAGGGTGGAGAGTTGTATAAGCCCAGCTGAGGCTAGTAGGCTCATGGATGACTCATACCTCTAGGGAGAGTGTGGGGCGTCGTACAGACAGGGAGTTGATGAGGCCAGCTGAAGCTTGTCAGCTCATTTAGGCCTCTATAAGAACTCCCAGCTTCATTAGATGTTAGCTCATGCCTGGAACCAGACCTGTGTGGACTGTCTAGGGAGAGTGAACCCCTGTGCGGTGAGGCAAAGCCTGTGTGGCTATTTGTTTGGACTTTTACTAAACCAGGGACTTAGGGACTAGGACAGCACCAGGCTGATCCCAGTTGTTAGTTTAGGAAACCTGCATGTTTAGTCAGAGGTCAAACTGACCAGGATTTATTTTGTTTATGTTTCTTTTTGGCTTTGCTGTGTTTTTGTCACTGTACATAGAGAAATAAACCGCACCTTTTGATTTTGAAAACCACAACCTCCGTCTGCTGGCCCTGTTTTTGTGTGGGGAGCCCAACCAGGGGGTCACACACACCCGCTACCGAGTTAACCCCCTCACAGTTGGTGGAGAATGCGGGCAGTTTTTTTTAAGCCAGCATGGAGGAGATACTGAAACAGCTGGCTCTAGCAAATGCCAATCAACAGCAGACAAATGCAGGTTTGCAAAGGAGCCTTGCAGCCCAGCAGCAAGCTCATCAACAAGCCCAGCAGCAATCTGAGGCCCGCTTCATAGACCTGTTACAGAAGCAAGAGCAGAGACTACAACAAATGGAAGCAGTAATGCAGCAACGTCCGCAGACCAGTGAGGAAAGCCGTCCCACTAATACCGCGTCCTTTGGGGTGAGTCGTTTATTGACAAAAATGACTGGAGAGGATGATCCAGAGGTATTTTTGACCACATTTGAAAGGACTGCTGAAAGAGAAAAGTGGCCTGAGGAGCAGTGGGCTGGACTGGTGGCTCCTCTGTTAACTGGTGAATCGCAGAAGGCTTACTATGACCTAGAGCCTGACCAAGCAAAAGACTATGTGATGCTAAAAGCTGAAATATTGGCAAGGCTGGGTGTCACCCTGGCTGTCCGGGCTCAGCGTGTGCATAACTGGACTTTCCAGCTTGGAAAACCCCCCAGGTCTCAAATGTATGATCTCATTCACCTGAGCAGGAAGTGGCTACAGCCAGAGACTTTGTCCGCACCAGAGATTGTGGAACGTGTTGTAATGGATCGGTTTTTGAGAGCTCTTCCTACTGCCATCCAAAAGTGGGTAAGCCATGGAGACCCAGAGACGGCCGGTGGTCTTGTGGATCGTGTAGAGAAATACTTGGCTACAGAGAACCTGACGGCCTCTTCCAGAGACACTCGGACTTTCCACCCTAAGACCAGACCATCCCCAGGGGCGGATAAGAGGATTCCAAGGGGTGAGGGTGGAGAGAGTGAGAGGGTGGGAGCTCTACCCCAAGTTTGGCGAGAACAGCCTGGGAAATCAGCGGCTCAAGAGGCCGCAAGAAGGATCGTTTGCTACCGCTGCCGGCAAGCGGGACATATTGCAGCCAATTGCCCGGTTGTGGAGGAACCCATGCAGTGTGACTTTCTGACGGGCAGACGTCAGTCGCTGTGTGCGACAGTCGCATGCACTGCCATTCGAGGAACTGAGAAACATTTATGCAAAATGTGTATTAATGGTAGAAATGTTGTGGTATTACTGGATTCAGGTAGCCTTGTGACCCTGATAAAGGCTGAATTAGTTAAAACAGAGGTCTCTGGGAATAGCAAGGTAGCTGTTATTTGTGTGCATGGGGACACCCGAGAGTATCCAGTGACTACAGTGTGTTTCGAGACCCCCAAAGGTACCCTCTCTCATCCAGTGGGCTTAGTATCTCAGTTACCGCATGACGCCATTGTGGGAAGGGATTTTCCGAAGTTCTGGGAACTGTGGGATGATCCTGAGCCCCCCACTGGTGCCCCTATGTACCAGGAATGTGATAGCCAGAACTCCTCTGAGAGTGGTGAGGACTCTCCAGAATTTCCCTTGTCAGTATTTGCAGGGGAGACTCAAGAAACTGGAGAGGAGCCCACCTCCTCAGACGAAAACCTACCGTCTGTGGAGTTTTCTGATCTGGAGGTTCACAGGGAAAATTTTGCCACAGAACAGTTAAAAGACCCCGCCCTAATAAAGGCACGGGAAAACGTAGTGGAAATAGATGGCGAGTTAGTGAACCCAGATAATACCTGCACTTACCCATACTTCAGCGTAGAGAAGGACCTACTGTATCGGGTGGCAAAAAGGGCAGAAGAAACCGTTGAGCAGCTGGTGGTGCCCAAACCTTACAGGAAGTTGGTGTTGGAGTTGGCCCATGGGCACATTCTTGGAGGTCATCTGGGGACAGAGAAAACCCGAGAGAGGGTATTACAGAGATTCTATTGGCCTGGGGTGATGAAGGACATAGAAAATTATTGTTCCTCCTGCCCTGTGTGTCAGAGGTCGGCCCCGATGCCACATTTCCGTAGCCCGCTGGTCCCTCTACCCATCATTGAGGTCCCGTTTGAGAGAATCGCAATGGATTTGGTAGGTCCTATAATCAAGTCCGCTAGGGGGCACCAGTACATATTGGTTATAATGGACTATGCCACCCGTTATCCAGAAGCGATCCCTCTCAGAAATACCTCGGCCAAAACCATAGCCAAAGAGCTATCTCTTGTTTTTAGCCGGGTGGGTATTTGTAAAGAACTGCTTACGGACCAAGGTACACCCTTTATGTCCCGGGTTATGAAAGAGCTGTGTAAATTGCTCAAAGTGACGCAATTGCGTACATCTGTGTATCACCCCCAAACCGATGGGCTGGTTGAAAGATTCAACAAAACCCTAAAACAAATGTTGAAGAAAGTGGTGGATAGAGATGGAAAGGATTGGGACTGTCTACTTCCTTATTTGATGTTTGCTATTAGGGAGGTGCCCCAATCCTCTACGGGATTCTCCCCCTTTGAGTTACTGTATGGGAGACACCCAAGAGGGCTGTTGGATATTGCCAAGGAAACTTGGGAAAGTGAGAGTTCTCCCCACAGGAGTGTGATTGAGCATGTCGCCCTGATGCAAGATCGAATTGCACAGGTAATGCCCATCGTGAAGGAACATTTGGCCCAAGCGCAGTTGGCACAGCAGAGAGTGTACAACCGTGGAGCAAAGACCCGTACCTTTTCCCCGGGGGATAGGATATTGGTACTTGTCCCTACGGTTGAAAGTAAATTCCTTGCCAAATGGCAAGGCCCCTACGAGATAATGGAAAAAGTGAGCGAAGTGAATTACAAGGTCAGACAACCAGGAAGGCGAAAGCCCGAACAGATATATCACGTTAATCTGTTGAAAGCCTGGAGGGATAGAGAGTCCCTAGTCGCAGAAACTTGGTCACCAGCTCAAACTGGTTGCGTGATTCCGGAGGTTGGAATAGCAGCCACCTTGTCACAACCCCAACAACAGGAGGTTAAGGAGTTTGTGCTTCGCAACAAGGAGGTGTTCTCTGAGCTGCCGGGACAAACATCTGGGGTAGAGCATGATATTATTACCCCGCCCGGTGAAAGGGTGAAGTTAAAACCCTATCGGATCCCAGAGGCCCGACGGGAGGCAATACGGGAGGAAGTACAGAAAATGCTGAACTTAGGGGTGATAGAGGAGTCCCAAAGTGATTGGTCTAGTCCCATTGTGTTGGTGCCTAAACCGGATGGGAGCTGGCGATTTTGTAACGATTTTCGTCAGTTGAACAAAGTTACAAAATTTGACACCTACCCCATGCCACGTATAGATGAGTTGATCGACCGGCTGGGAACAGCCCGATACATGACGACTCTTGACCTCACAAAAGGGTATTGGCAAATTCCCCTGGCCAAGTCGGCCAAAGAGAAAACCGCATTTGTAACCCCAGACGGGGCGTTCCAATATAAGAGAATGCCGTTCGGGTTACAGAATGCGCCGGCCACATTCCAGCGGAAAATGGACCAGATGCTGAGGCCCCATCGGAAGTATGCTGCGGCTTACCTGGATGACGTAATTGTCCATAGCACAGATTGGGCCTCACATCTGCCAAAAGTGCAAGCAGTCCTAGACTCTATCCGGGAAGCGGGGTTTACGGCTAACCCCAAGAAGTGTACCATTGGGCAGGAGGAGGCCAAATATCTTGGGTACACCATTGGCAGGGGAGTGATAAAACCCCAACTCAACAAAGTCGAGGCCATCCAGAGTTGGCCACGTCCCAACAGCAAGAAGCAGGTACGGGCCTTTCTGGGAATCGCGGGTTATTATCGGCGCTTCATTCCCCACTTTGCTTCTAAGGCTGTGCCCCTAACCAACCTGACGAAAGGGAAAGGGTCGGTCATGATTAAATGGACCCCCGAGGCTGAGGCAGCATTCCAATTCTTGAAACAAGCCTTATGTAGCCAGCCAGTGTTGTACTCACCCGACTTCTCTAAAGACTTTGTCGTACAAAGTGATGCGTCAGATGTGGGGTTAGGAGCAGTATTGTCCCAGGTCTGGAACGGGGAAGAGCACCCAGTCATTTACCTCAGCAGGAAGTTGAAGTCCCATGAGGTAAATTACGCCACGGTTGAAAAGGAGTGTTTAGCGGTGAAGTGGGCTCTAGATTCCCTTCGGTACTATCTGCTAGGTAGGCACTTTGACATGGTTACGGATCACGCTCCGTTAAAGTGGATGGCTCAAAACAAGGAGACAAATAGAAGAGTGAATAGGTGGTTCCTGGCCCTACAGGAATTCAACTTCACAGTAAAGCATCGCCCTGGCGTTCAAATGGGGAATGTGGATGCTTTGTCTCGAGTACATGAATGCCTGATTGCTGGTGTTCCAACCCCAAGGTTAAAACAAGAGGGGGGGGTATGTGACAGCAGGAAGGTAAAGTCACCTGGTTGCATCCAGGGGGGTAGATATATTTCTCCCAGATTCAGGCTTTATGCTGACTTATACAACTAGGGTGGAGAGTTGTATAAGCCCAGCTGAGGCTAGTAGGCTCATGGATGACTCATACCTCTAGGGAGAGTGTGGGGCGTCGTACAGACAGGGAGTTGATGAGGCCAGCTGAAGCTTGTCAGCTCATTTAGGCCTCTATAAGAACTCCCAGCTTCATTAGATGTTAGCTCATGCCTGGAACCAGACCTGTGTGGACTGTCTAGGGAGAGTGAACCCCTGTGCGGTGAGGCAAAGCCTGTGTGGCTATTTGTTTGGACTTTTACTAAACCAGGGACTTAGGGACTAGGACAGCACCAGGCTGATCCCAGTTGTTAGTTTAGGAAACCTGCATGTTTAGTCAGAGGTCAAACTGACCAGGATTTATTTTGTTTATGTTTCTTTTTGGCTTTGCTGTGTTTTTGTCACTGTACATAGAGAAATAAACCGCACCTTTTGATTTTGAAAACCACAACCTCCGTCTGCTGGCCCTGTTTTTGTGTGGGGAGCCCAACCAGGGGGTCACACACACCCGCTACCGAGTTAACCCCCTCACACTAAGTTAAGGTGTAATATGGTCAGGAGGTACACTCCGCCCGCTGTAAGTGCCGCAAAATCCTGTTGGTGTAACACACCAGGAAAAAGCAGCAATACAGGCTAAGTTAAGGTGTAATATGGTCAGGAGGTACAATCCGCCCACTCTAAGTGCCGCAAAATCCTGTTGGTGTAACACACCAGGAAAAAGCAGCAATACAGGCTAAGTTAAGGTGTAATATGGTCAGGAGGTACAATTCGCCCGCTGTAAGTGCCGCAAAATCCTGTTGGTGTAACACACCAGGAAAAAGCAGCAATACAGGCTAAGTTAAGGTGTAATATGGTCAGGAGGTACACTCCGCCCGCTGTAAGTGCCGCAAAATCCTGTTGGTGTAACACACCAGGAAAAAGCAGCAATACAGGCTAAGTTAAGGTGTAATATGATCAGGAGGCACACTCCGCCCGCTGTAAGTGCCGCAAATGCCTGTTGGTGTAACACACCAGGAAAAAGCAGCAATACGGGCTAACTTCAGGTGTAATATGGTCAGGAGGCTTAGCAACAATGACACTGACACTGTCCCCTGCCTATCCTTCTCTCTCCCTGCACACAAGGTTTATCAAAGTATATGACACTGACACTCTCCCTGCCTATCCTTCTCTCTCCCTGCACACAAGGTTTAGCAAAGAATATGACACTGACACTGTCCCCTGCCTATCCTTCTCTCTCCCTGCACACAAGGTTTATCAAAGTATATGACACTGACACTCTCCCTGCCTATCCTTCTCTCTCCCTACATACAAGGTTTAGCAAAGAATATGACACTGACACTCTCCCTGCCTATCCTTCTCTGTCCTACTCCCTACACACAAGGTTTAGCAAAGAATAGATTTGACAAGATTTGACACTGTCCCTGCCTATCCTTCACTTTCCCTGCTCCGGAACACACTACACAAGGCCGCCGCGCTGGCGGCCTTTTATAGTGTGGGGCGTGTACTAAACCCCCTCAGCTATAATTGGCCACAGGCATCCTGCCTGTGGCCAATCATGGCTCTCCTCGCTGCCGGCGCTGTGATTGGCCAAGCATGCAGGGTCACAGTGCATGCTTGGCCAATCACAGCGCCGGGATTACACTGCGATGGCGCAGTGTATTGTGGGCCGTTCGCGTCACTCGAATTTGGCGCGAACGGCCCAAATCGTTCGTTGTTCGCCAAACGCGCGAACAGCCGATGTTCGAGTCGAACCTATGTTCGACTCGAACACCGAGCTCATCCCTATTGGTGACCGTATTCCTGAGGAGCCCGGACATTTGCCTGGAGTTGCAGAGACTGACTTGTCTGTTGGACACCCACTGACACCTCCAGAACCTTTGACAGCCTCTACCCCTCCTGGTGCTTTGCCACTTCGTAAGTCTGCCCGCCAAAGACATCAAACTCCTCATTGGCAAAGCACTGAAATCTTACGGGACACTTTGGAGGTCAGGAAACAGAGACAAAGGGCTCGTAACGTGATGCAGGAGCCACAGAACTGAGTTGGAGATACTACTTGCTGAACTGATCCTGCTTGCCTTGTTATTTTATGTGTTGAGTATTTTGTTCTATTGTTATTTTATTTATTTTTTTCCTATTGTTTTTTTTTTTTATGGGAAAAAGAGGAGATGTAATGTTTGTGCTGGAACACTGTGTGACCCTTCACCTTTTTCTCCTGATGCATGCTGGGAAGGGGCTGTACCAGGAAGTAGTGAGAGTGGTGTGTGAGACTGGAAGCAGCAGCAGCATGATGGACAGAAGGGATTACATCTGGTAATGACAGAATCCTGTTGTATTAGGACTCTATGTAACAAGTCATCATGTTCTGAGTGAGTAATAAACCCTTCCATGGTTAAGAAGTTCATCTGGCCTGTGTGTAACTTGCTGAGCAGATACTTTAGCATTGCTAGCAACACTCTGAGAGACCCCGTGTCTAAGGGACATAACATAAAGTCCATGTGTAATGTCCATGTGTAATGTCCATGTGTAATGTCCATGTGTAAAGTCCGTGTGTAATGTCCATGTGTAAAGTCCGTGTGTAATGTCCATGTGTAAAGACCATGTGTAATGCCCGTGTGTAGGGATGAGCTCGGTGTTCGAGTCGAACATAGGTTCGACTCGAACATCGGCTGTTCGCAGCGTTCGGCGAACAACGAACGATTTGGGCCGTTTGTGCCAAATTCGAGTGACGCAAACGGCCCACAATACACTGCGCCATCGCAGTGTAATCCCGGCGCTGTGATTGGCCAAGCATCGGTGGCCTTGTGTAGTGTGTTCCGGAGCAGGGAAAGTGAAGGATAGGCAGGGACAGTGTCAAATCTATTCTTTGCTAAACCTTGTGTGTAGGGACAGAGAAGGATAGGCAGGGAGAGTGTCAGTGTCATATTCTTTGCTAAACCTTGTGTGTAGGGAGAGAGAAGGATAGGCAGGGAGAGTGTCAGTGTCATATACTTTGATAAACCTTGTGTGCAGGGAGAGAGAAGGATAGGCAGGGGACAGTGTCAGTGTCATATTCTTTGCTAAACCTTGTGTGCAGGGAGAGAGAAGGATAGGCAGGGAGAGTGTCAGTGTCATATACTTTGATAAACCTTGTGTGCAGGGAGAGAGAAGGATAGGCAGGGGACAGTGTCAGTGTCATTGTTGCTAAGCCTCCTGCACATTATACACCTGAAGTTAGCCCGTATTGCTGCTTTTTCCTGGTGTGTTACACCAACAGGATTTTGTGGCACTTACAGCGGGCGGAGTGTACCTCCTGACCATATTACACCTTAACTTAGCCTGTATTGCTGCTTTTTCCTGGTGTGATACACCAACAGGATTTTGCGGCACTTACAGCGGGCGGAGTGTACCTCCTGACCATATTACACCTTAACTTAGCCTGTATTGCTGCTTTTTCCTGGTGTGTTACACCAACAGGATTTTGCGGCACTTACAGCGGGCGGAGTGTGCCTCCTGACCATATTACACCTTAACTTAGCCTGTATTGCTGCTTTTTCCTGGTGTGTTACACCAACAGGATTTTGCGGCACTTACAGCGGGCGGAGTGTGCCTCCTGACCATATTACACCTTAACTTAGCCTGTATAGCTGCTTTTTCCTGGTGTGTTACACCAACAGGATTTTGCGGCACTTACAGCGGGCGGAGTGTACCTCCTGACCATATTACACCTTAACATAGCCTGTATTGCTTCTTTTTCCTGGTGTGTTACACCAACAGGATTTTGCGGCACTTACAGCGGGCGGAGTGTACCTCCTGACCATATTACACCTTAACTTAGCCTGTATTGCTGCTTTTTCCTGGTGTGTTACACCAACAGGATTTTGCGGCACTTACAGCGGGCGGAGTGTGCCTCCTGACCATATTACACCTTAACTTAGCCTGTATTGCTGCTTTTCCCATTTCCCTGCAGGCCATTAGAATGTCTGGAAGGCAAACAAGGAGAGGCAGACAGTCAGGAGCCAATAAAAGAGGGCAAACAGGCTCTGTGTCTAGAGACAACAGTGCTGGTCGTGGACGCGGTGCATCGCCATCAGCACGTGGCCATTGGACACGCTTGTCCTTCTTTTTGGCAGCTGGACGTGTTGAGCCGCATCATGCCGAAGACTTGGTAGAGTGGATGACCAAGCCCTCCTCATCCTCCTCATCCTCTCTCACCCAGGCTCAGGGTACTGGCAAAGCAGCTGCCAAAGCGTCCTCTTCCCTGGTATCAATGTCATCATCAGTCACTCCTTCCCTAGACCAACCATGTCCTTCTGAGGAGTCCCCCGAACTGTTTGAGCACAGTGTTGGGTACATGCTCCAGGAGGATGCCCAGTGTTTCGAAGGGTCTGATGATGATACCCAGCTAGAGGAAGGCAGTAGCGTGAGAGCAGAGAGAGGGGATGCTCAAGAAGGACACCAATCTGGCAGTCATGTTCCAGCAGCTGCAGCATACTGCCAGATTGGCTCCAGTGATGAGGAGGGAGGGGATGATGAGGTCACTGACTCCACGTGGGTGCCTAATAGGAGAGAGGAGGAGGAGGAGGATGAGGAGGAGGCACATCTCCAACGAGGCAGGATGCCCTCGGGGGGCCAGCGTAAGGGCAGCACACCGACGGAATCACACCGCAGAGCTCCGCCTGTGCAGGGCGCTGCCTCTGCCCATTATTCAAAAAGTTCTTTGGTGTGGGCCTTTTTTGAGTCGAGTGCATCAGATCGCACAGCTGCTGTTTGCAACATATGTCTCAAGCGTATATCGCGTGGCCAAAACATCACCCGCTTGGGCACCACATGCTTGACCAGACATATGTTGACCTGCCATGCAGCTCGTTGGCAAGCCTACCTTAAAGACCCACACCAAAGAACAAAGCTGACCTCTTCTTGCACCGCATCAGCTGGGATCTCCAACCCCACTATACCTTCAGTCCTCTCTGAAACCTGCTCTGAGAGGAATGAAGGTGTAGAATTAGGTGTGTCACAGCCAAGTACTTGCGGGCACTCTGCTAGCAGTACACCAACGTCCGATTCTAGCAGGCAAATTTCCCTGCCCCAGCTGCTGGACCGTCAAAAGAAGTTCACTCCCAGCCATCCATATGCCCAGCGGTTGAATGCTAGCTTGACTAAATTGCTAGCGCTTCAACTGCTGCCTTTTCAGTTGGTAGACTCGGCCCCCTTCCGTGAGTTTGTGCAATGTGCGGTTCCTCAGTGGCAGGCTCCCAAACGCCACTTTTTCTCACGGAAGGCGATTCCGGCTCTCTACCGGCATGTGGAAGGCAATGTCTTGGCCTCGCTGGACAGGGCGGTCAGCGGTAAGGTGCATATTACTGCTGACTCATGGTCCAGCAGGCATGGACAGGGACGTTACCTTTCTTTCACGGCCCATTGGGTCACTCTTTTGGCAGCTGGGAAGGATGCAGGACAAGGTGCAGTAGTGTTGGAGGTTGTTCCACCGCCACGCCTCCAAAATGCTACTACTGGTTGTGACACACCTCTGTCCTCCACCCCCTCCTCTTCTTCTTCCTCCGTGGCCTCTTCCTGTGCTTTGTCCTCGGAACCAGCGGTGCTCCGTAGGCGTTCAAGGGGCTACGCAAGTACGCAGGCAAAAAGATGCCATGCCGTGCTTGCGCTGGTGTGTTTGGGGGACAGGAGCCACACTGGGGCAGAAGTTCTGTCTGCTCTGCAGGGGCAGGCCGAGAGGTGGTTGACGCCACGCCAGCTTAAGCCAGGAATGGTAGTTTGCGACAATGGCACCAACCTCCTCTCCGCTCTCCGACAGGGACAACTGACCCATGTGCCCTGTGTGGCTCACGTCCTTAACCTGGTGGTGCAGTGGTTCTTGGGCAGGTACCCGGGCTTACAGGATGTCCTGAGGCAGGCCAGGAAAGTCTGTGTGCATTTCCGCAGATCTTATAATGCCAGTGCTTGCCTGGCTGAGCTGCAAAAGGAGTTGAACCTGCCCAAGAACCGCCTTATATGTGACATGCCCACCAGGTGGAACTCAACGTTGGCCATGCTGCAGCGGCTGCACACGCAGCAGAGGGCCATCAATGAGTACCTGTGCAACTACGGCACCAGGACAGGGTCAGGGGAGCTTGGTTTTTTTCACCACGCCAGTGGGGCATGATCAGGGATGCATGCACTGTCCTGGCACCATTTGAGGAGGCCACGAGGATGGTGAGCAGTGATAGTGCATGCATCAGTGACACTGTACCTCTTGTCCACCTGTTGGAACATACGCTGCGTGGAATAATGGACAGGGCACTTGAGGCAGAACAGAGGCAGGAAGAGGAGGACTTCCTTGCCTCTCAAGGCCCCCTTTACCCAGACAGTGTTCCTTCTGTCCCACCCATCGCACAGGAAGAAGAGGAGGAGGAGGAGGATTGTGTCAGCATGGAGGTGGAGCCTGGCACTCAGCATCATCAGCAGCAGTCTTTTAGGGATGATTTACAGTCCCAAGAAACCAGTGGACTTGTACGTGGCTGGGAGGAGGTGGCTGTGGATCATGTCGTCCTTTGTGACCCAGAGGACTCCGGACCGAATGCCTCAGCTAACCTACGCTGCATGGCCTCCCTGATCCTGCAAAGTCTGCGGAAGGATCCTCGTATTCTTCGGATCAAGGAGAGGGACCATTACTGGCTGGCCACTCTCCTTGATCCACGGTACAAGGGTAAGGTTGCGGACCTTATCTTACCGTCGCAGAGGGAGCAGAGGATGAGACAACTCCGGTAGGCCTTGCAGAAAGGTCTGTGCAATGCATTCCCAGAGACTGGGAGGTTACAAACTCCTGGTCCTGGACAATGAGTTGCTGAGGCTTCGGTCAGTCAAAGAAGGAGCGGTGGGGAAGGTGGCCGTCTGACCGAAGCGTTCAGACAATTCTTTAGTCCGCAGCCCCAAGGTATGATCGGTTCCAGCAACCATCGCCAGCGTCTGATATACATGGTGCAGGAATACCTAGGGGCAAGGTCAGACTTGGACACCTTCCCCACCGAAAATCCTCTGGCTTACTGGGTCTTGAGGATGGATCACTGGCCAGAGCTTGCACAGTATTCAATTGAGCTACTGGCCTGTCCTGCATCCAGCGTTCTTTCAGAACGCACATTCAGTGCTGCTGGAGGATTTGTCACGGATCACAGGGTGCGCCTGTCCACCGACTCTGTTGATCGACTGACCTTCATAAAGATGAACCAGTCTTGGATCACCACCAGCTACCAAACACCTGAAGCTGATATAACAGACTAATTTATTTTCAAATGTCACATCCCTTCAAGACTTATGCTGATGCTGAGAGACTGTCCTGTTATGTTGACTGACTATCCTCCTCCTCCTCAATGATCCGATTGACGATGATAGCTTGGAAGAACATTTTTGTTTCTGGGTGCCGCCACCAGTGGCTAAGGCCCAATTTTTCAGCCCCTGTTTAACATGGGTGTGTTATTACAATTTTTTATGCAATGCTTTGCAGCAGGGCTCATTCCTGCACTCCAACTAGAGTATCTGGGAGTGGTTGCAGTGTTGTGGCACCAGCACCAGTGGCTAAGGCCCAATTTTTCAGCCCCTGTTTAACAGGGGCGTGTAATTACAATTTTTGATGCAATACTTTGCTACAGGGCTCATTGCTGTGCTCCAAGTACAGTATCTGTGAGGGGTTGCAGTGTTGTGGCACCAGTGCCTAAGGCCCAATTTTTATGCCCCTGTTTAACAGGGGCATGTAATTACAATTCTTGATCTAATAATTCACAGCAGGGCCCATTCCTGCGCCCACCAAGACTAACTGTGAGGCCTTACAGTGTTGTGTCAACACCACCACCACCAAAGGCCCAATTTTTCAGCCCCTGTTCAACAGGGGCATGCAATTACAATTCTTGATCTAATAATTCACAGCAGGGCCCATTCATGCGCCCACCAAGAGTAACTGTGAGGGCTCACAGTGTTGTGGCAACACCAACATGTAAGGGGCAAATTTCAGCTGAGTATATACGGCAGGCCCCTACTTTCAAACATCCAACTTACAAACGACTCCTCCTTGCAAACGGAAGGATACAACAGGAAGTGAGAGGAAATCTACCCCTAGGAAGGCAAATTCTCTCCTGTAAGAGTTAATATGGGAAAAAAAGTATCTCCTCTCCACTGATTCTTTATCACCAATTCTTGTTTCAATAAAATCCCCAAATTTTCAAAAAACATTTGTCATTAGGACGGAAAGTGAGGTGAACTGTTCTGAACAGGTGCACACTGCACAGACAGCAAAACAAATGTTACAGGGGTGATAACCCTTCCCATAGTTGCCAACAGTCCCATTTTTCCCGGGACAATCACGGATTTGGGACCCTCGTCCCGTATTTATTTTGTCCCGTCTATTTTCCCGGTATTTTGCCTTTGTCCCGGCCGCCGGGAAAATCGGGAATGCTTGAGGTAAAAAAACGGCGGGCTACACAAAGATGGCCGCCGCTGCAGACACAAGGATTATTTCCTCTTGTGTTCAGTGGTGAGGGGAGGAGCAGCCAATCGGCTTCTCCCCTCTCTGTGTTCACACATGAGAAGGCGGGGCGGTATTATGAGCATTCGTGAGGGATCGGCAATGTACAGGGCTGGGGAGGCGGAGTTCCGATAGGAGTCGGGAGAGCCAGGGGGAACAGAATCCGGCGGGGGAACCATTCTCGGCACGACACCGCTGGGAAATGATCATGGACCGCGGAGCTGCCTCTGCCTCCAGCACACACACGGAGACGCCGGGAGGTGAGAGCATCTGTTCCCCGGGGCTGGCTGCCGCTGCTAGGGGACACAGACCTGTAAGGAGGGCTCCGCTGCTGGGGGACACCACCAGATGTAAAGGAGGACACCAGATGTAAAGGAGGGCTCCGCTGCTGGAGGACACCAGATGTAAAGGAGGGCTCTGCTGCTGGAGGACACCAGATGTAAAGGAGGGCTCTGCTGCTGGAGGACACCAGATGTAAAGGAGGGCTCTGCTGCTGGAGGACACCAGATGTAAAGGAGGGCTCTGCTGCTGGAGGACACCAGATGTAAAGGAGGGCTCCGCTGTTGGGGGACACCAGATGTAAAGGAGAGCTCTGCTGCTGGGGACACCAGATGTAAAGGAGAGCTCTGCTGCTGGGGACACCAGATGTAAAGGAGAGCTCTGCTGCCGGGGACACCAGATGTAAAGGAGGGCTCCGCTGCTGCCAGCTGCTGGGGACACTGAAGTAAGGAGGGCTCTGTTGCTGGGGGACACAGATCTGTAAGGAGGGCTCCACTGCCGGGAACACCAGATGTAAAGGAGGGTTCCACTGCTGGGGACACCAGATGTAAAGGAGGGCTCCGCTGCCAGGGACACAGTTCTGTAAAGAGGGGCTATGCTTCTGGGAGCACCTGATGCAAGGACGGACTGCTGGGGAGGCATCTGGTGGCAGGTGACACACTTCCACTGATTCGGCATTATGGTGAGTTGAATGATTTCATTTTATATTACAATGTAATAATAGAAATAATGCACTTCAATCATCCTGACACCGTAACAACCATGGTGCCGGGATGATTGAAGCGCCAACAGGTGTTTTGGAGTATCCTTATCTGCCAATTTTGTTACACATTTCTATTGTGGTGTAGGATCTGGCTTCTTTCTTTCTATTTCTTTCTCTCACCTCGGACTCTAGCCACACCCCTTTGAACCACGCCCATTTAAGCCACACCCACTATCGTGCGTAAACCACGCCCATTTTTCACCGCGACGCGCTTCGCGCGCCACATTTTTCATTCCAGCATGACACGCCTACAAACGAATGTCCCGCCCCCTAATTATAGCAAGGCTCCGCCTCAATACAAAAAAAGTGTCCCAGATGTTTTTTTTGCAATGTTGGCAACTATGCCTTCCCTATGTTTTCCAAAAAGCTTAAAAATAGATTTTTTGCTTGGAGCTACACTTAAACAATGTACCTGTTCAAAATTACAAACAGATTCTACATAAGAACAAACCTACAGTCCCTGTCTTGTATGCACCGCCTGTATACGGCTGTTCAGAGTATATAGGGCCTTTTTTATTTTGTGTGCGGGGTTCCCCTTAATATCCATACAAGACCCAAAGGGGCTGGTAATGGGCTGGGGTAGGGGGGAGGGGTGTGTGATGGGGTAGCTATGCCATTTTTCTTAAAGATTTTCATCCATATTACCGGGACCAGACATTACAATAAAGCCGCAAGCAGTTTTAAATGGCTTTTTTTCCTTTAGAAATGTAATTTTGTGCAGGGACAGTTCTAAACACGGGAAACACGTGGCACTTCACAGGCATACTTTAGACACCCCCCAGGTACGATATTTAAAGGAATATTTGACTTTTTTTTTTTCACTTTATGCATCATTAAAATGACTGCTCCAGAAAAACGGCCGTGTTTCAAAACTTCTTTTTTGCATTGATACATGTCCCCTGGTGCAGAACCCGGGTTCCCAAACCCTTTTTAGGACAATAACATGCATAATAGTCGTTATAATTAGCACTTTAGATTTCGAACGTTCGCATCCATTGTATTTAATAGGGTTCTAAAGTTCGTGCAAACTTTCGGTCCGTTCGCGGGTTCTGATGCGAACCGAACCCGGGGGTGTTCGGCTCATCACTACCCGTGTGTAATGTCCGTGTGTAATGTCCATGTGTAATGTCTGTGTGTAATGCCCAAGTGTAAAGTCCATGTGTAAAGTCCATGTGTAAAGTCCGTGTGTAATGTCCGTGTGTAATGTCCGTGTGTAAAGTCCGTGTGTAATGTCCGTGTGTAATGTCCGTGTGTAATGTCCGTGTGTAATGTCCGTGTGTAATGTCCGTGTGTAATGTCCGTGTGTAAAGTCCGTGTGTAAAGTCCGTGTGTAATGTCCATGTGTAAAGTCCATGTGTAATGTCCATGTGTAATGTTATGTCCCTTAGACACGGGGTCTCTCAGAGTGTTGCTAGCAATGCTAAAGTATCTGCTCAGCAAGTTACACACAGGCCAGATGAACTTCTTAAACATGGAGAGGGTTTATTACTCACTCAGAACATGATGACTTGTTACATGGAGGAGTCTTAATACAACAGGATTCTGTCATTACCAGATCTATGCATCATGCTGCTGCTTCCCAGTTCCACACACCAATCTCAGTACTTCCTGGTACAGCCCCTCCCCCAGCATGCATCAGGAGAAAAAGGTGAAGGGTCACACAGTGCTTCAGCACAAACATCACATGTAATGTCCATGTGTAATGTCCGTGTGTAAAGTCCGTGTGTAAAGTCCGTGTGTAATGTCCGTGTGTAAAGTCCGTGTGTAAAGTCCGTGTGTAATGTCCGTGTGTAATGTCCGTGTGTAAAGTCCGTGTGTAATGTCCGTGTGTAATGTCCGTGTGTAATGTCCGTGTGTAAAGTCCGTGTGTAATGTCCGTGTGTAAAGTCCGTGTGTAAAGTCCGTGTGTAAAGTCCGTGTGTAATGTCCGTGTGTAATGTCCGTGTGTAATGTCCGTGTGTAAAGTCCGTGTGTAAAGTCCGTGTGTAAAGTCCGTGTGTAATGTCCGTGTGTAATGTCCGTGTGTAATGTCCGTGTGTAATGTCCATGTAAAGTCCATGTGTAATGTCCATGTGTAATGTCTTTGGGTCGATCCCTGTCCCCCAGCTTTTTCAGTAGAAAGACCATCAAATCGGTAACACGGTTAGATTTGGAAAGTTCAGGTCTGGGTGTCCTTGCTGTAGCCACATTGTTTTGTTGGTCGGTGACACATAAGGAAGATTATGAAATAGTTCATTTCTACAACTGCAATTCCAATGATGTTATATTCCTATTGACTTGTCACATTCAATATGTTGGTAGAACAACCAGAGTCTCCGGGATCGTTTCAATGAACACTAATACATTGTAACCAAAAATCGAAATACCAATGTGGCCAAACATTTTTTATGAGTAAACAATATACTCTCTCCGACAGTGTTTATCCATTCTGTGTTGATTTCTACATATCCTTTATATTTATATTTATATCAAATCTACATTCAGCCTGCTCTGCATCCGTGTTCATTTAAATGTTGGTACAGCCATCTATATGGGAGTATCAGGAAGGATATATGTTATATATATGTGTGTGTGCAGGGCCAGATTCCAGGCAAGGTCACCAGGGCGGCAGTGGGTGCAGGGGCGGCGCCACGGCAACAGGGGGGTGAAAAAATCCTGTTGTTCCGGTGTTCTAACTATATGGTTCCCCTATTGGATAGGGTCCAGCCTGGACTGCGCAGGCGCAATCCGTCACGCCCGCTCGCCATCATCCACCAACAGAAAATCCTTTCCACGACAAGACGCAATCACACCCGCTCGCCATCATCCACCCACAGAAAATCCTTTCCACGACAAGACGCAATCACGTCCGCTCGCCATCATCCACCCACAGAAAATCCTTTCCACGACCAGACGCAATCACGTCCGCTCGCCATCATCCATCCACAGAAAATCCTTTCCACGACAAGTCGCAATCACGTCCACTCGCCATCATCCACCCACAGAAAATCCTTTCCACGACAAGACGCAATCACGTCCGCTCGCCATCATCCACCCACAGAAAATCCTTTCCACGACAAGAGGCAATCACGCCCACTCGCCATCATCCACCAACAGAAAATCCTTTCAACGACAAGACGCAATCACGTCCGCTCGCCATTATCCACCCACAGAAAATCCTTTCCACGACAAGACGCAATCACGTCTGCTCGCCATCATCCAACCACAGAAAATCCTTTCCACGACAAGACGCAATCACGTCCGCTCGCCATCATCCACCCACAGAAAATCCTTTCCACGACAAGACGCAATCACGTCCGCTCGCCATCATCCATCCACAGAAAATCATTTCCACGACAAGACGCAATCACGTCCGCTCGCCATCATCCACCCACAGAAAATCCTTTCCACGACAAGACGCAATCACACCCGCTCGCCATCATCCACCCACAGAAAATCCTTTCCACGACAAGACGCAATCACGTCCGCTCGCCATCATCCACCCACAGAAAATCCTTTCCACGACCAGACGCAATCACGTCCGCTCGCCATCATCCATCCACAGAAAATCCTTTCCACGACAAGTCGCAATCACGTCCACTCGCCATCATCCACCCACAGAAAATCCTTTCCACGACAAGACGCAATCACGTCCGCTCGCCATCATCCACCCACAGAAAATCCTTTCCACGACAAGAGGCAATCACGCCCACTCGCCATCATCCACCAACAGAAAATCCTTTCAACGACAAGACGCAATCACGTCCGCTCGCCATTATCCACCCACAGAAAATCCTTTCCACGACAAGACGCAATCACGTCTGCTCGCCATCATCCAACCACAGAAAATCCTTTCCACGACAAGACGCAATCACGTCCGCTCGCCATCATCCACCCACAGAAAATCCTTTCCACGACAAGACGCAATCACGTCCGCTCGCCATCATCCACCAACAGAAAATCCTTTCCACGACAAGACGCAATCACGTCCGCTCGCCATCATCCATCCACAGAAAATCCTTTCCGCGACAAGACGCAATCTCGTCCACTCGCCATCATCTATCCACAGAAAATCCTTTCCACGACAAGACGCAATCACGTCCGCTCACCATCATCCATCCACAGAAAATCCTTTCCACAACAAGACGCAATCACGTCCGCTCGCCATCATCCACCCACAGAAAATCCTTTCCACGACAAGAGGCAATCACGCCCACTCGCCATCATCCACCAACAGAAAATCCTTTCCACGACCAGACGCAATCACGTCCGCTCGCCATCATCTATCCACAGAAAATCCTTTCCACGACAAGACGCAATCACGTCCGCTCGCCATCATCCATCCACAGAAAATCCTTTCCACGACAAGACGGAATCACGTCCGCTCGCCATCATCCATCCACAGAAAATCCTTTCCACGACAAGACGCAATCACGTTCGCTCGCCATCATCCACCCACAGAAAATCCTTTCCACAACAAGGCGCAATCACGTCCGCTCGCCATCATTTACCCACAGAAAATCCTTTCCACAACAAGACGCAATCACGTCCGCTCGCCATCATCCACCCACAGAAAATCCTTTCCACGACAAGTCGCAATCACGTCCGCTCGCCATCATCCACCAACAAAAAATCCTTTCCACGACAAGACACAATCACGTCCGCTCGCCATCATCCATCCACAGAAAATCCTTTCCACGACAAGACGCAATCACGTCCGCTCGCCATCATCCATCCACAGAAAATCCTTTCCACAACAAAACACAATCACGTCCGCTCGCCATCATCCACCCACAGAAAATCCTTTCCACGACAAGACGCAATCACGTCCGCTCGCCATCATCCACCCACAGAAAATCCTTTCCACGACAAGACACAATCACGTCCGCTCGCCATCATCCATCCACAGAAAATCCTTTCCACGAAAAGACGCAATCACATCCGCTCGCCATCATCCACCCACAGAAAATCCTTTCCACGACCAGACGCAATCATGTCCGCTCGCCATCATCCATCCACAGAAAATCCTTTTCACGACAAGACGCAATCACGTCCGCTCGCCATCATCCACCCACAGAAAATCCTTTCCACGACAAGACGCAATCACGTCCGCTCGCCATCATCCACCAACAGAAAATCCTTTCCACGACAAGACGCAATCACGTCCGCTCGCCATCATCCATCCACAGAAAATCCTTTCCACGACAAGACGCAATCACGTCCGCTCGCCATTATCCTCCCACAGAAAATCCTTTCCACGACAAGACGCAATCACGTCCGCTCGCCATCATCCACCCACAGAAAATCCTTTCCACGACAAGACGCAATCACGTCCGCTCGCCATCATCCATCCACAGAAAATCCTTTCCACGACAAGACGCAATCACGTCTGCTCGCCACCATCCACCCACAGAAAATCCTTTCCACGACAAGACGCAATCACGTCCGCTCGCCATCATCCACCAACAGAAAATCCTTTCCACGACAAGACGGAATCAAGTCCGCTCGCCATCATCCATCCACAGAAAATCCTTTCCACGACAAGACGCAATCACGTTCGCTCGCCATCATCCACCCACAGAAAATCCTTTCCACAACAAGGCGCAATCACGTCCGCTCGCCATCATTTACCCACAGAAAATCCTTTCCACAACAAGACGCAATCACGTCCGCTCGCCATCATCCACCCACAGAAAATCCTTTCCACGACAAGTCGCAATCACGTCCGCTCGCCATCATCCACCAACAAAAAATTCTTTCCACGACAAGACACAATCACGTCCGCTCGCCATCATCCATCCACAGAAAATCCTTTCCACGACAAGACGCAATCACGTCCACTCGCCATCATCCATCCACAGAAAATCCTTTCCACAACAAGACGCAATCACGTCCGCTCGCCATCATCCACCCACAGAAAATCCTTTCCACGACAAGACGCAATCACGTCCGCTCGCCATCATCCACCCACAGAAAATCCTTTCTACGACAAGACACAATCACGTCCGCTCGCCATCATCCATCCACAGAAAATCCTTTCCACGAAAAGACGCAATCACATCCGCTCGCCATCATCCACCCACACAAAATCCTTTCCACGACCAGACGCAATCATGTCCGCTCGCCATCATCCATCCACAGAAAATCCTTTTCACGACAAGACGCAATCACGTCCGCTCGCCATCATCCACCCACAGAAAATCCTTTCCACGACAAGACGCAATCACGTCCGCTCGCCATCATCCACCAACAGAAAATCCTTTCCACGACAAGACGCAATCACGTCCGCTCGCCATCATCCATCCACAGAAAATCCTTTCCACGACAAGACGCAATCACGTCCGCTCGCCATTATCCACCCACAGAAAATCCTTTCCACGACAAGACGCAATCATGTCCGCTCGCCATCATCCACCCACAGAAAATCCTTTCCACGACAAGACGCAATTACGTCCGCTCGCCATCATCCATCCACAGAAAATCCTTTCCACGACAAGACGCAATCACGTCCGCTCGCCATCATCCATCCACAGAAAATCCTTTCCACGACAAGACGCAATCACGTCCGCTCGCCATCATCCACCCGAAGAAAATCCTTTCCACGACAAGACGCAATCACACCCGCTCGCCATCATCCACCCACAGAAAATCCTTTCCACGACAAGACGCAATCACGTCCGCTCGCCATCATCCACCCACAGAAAATCCTTTCCACGACCAGACGCAATCACGTCCGCTCGCCATCATCCATCCACAGAAAATCCTTTCCACGACAAGTCGCAATCACGTCCACTCGCCATCATCCACCCACAGAAAATCCTTTCCACGACAAGACGCAATCATGTCCGCTCGCCATCATCCACCCACAGAAAATCCTTTCCACGACAAGAGGCAATCACGCCCACTCGCCATCATCCACCAACAGAAAATCCTTTCAACGACAAGACGCAATCACGTCCGCTCGCCATTATCCACCCACAGAAAATCCTTTCCACGACAAGACGCAATCACGTCTGCTCGCCATCATCCAACCACAGAAAATCCTTTCCACGACAAGACGCAATCTCGTCCACTCGCCATCATCTATCCACAGAAAATCCTTTCCACGACAAGACGCAATCACGTCCGCTCACCATCATCCATCCACAGAAAATCCTTTCCACAACAAGACGCAATCACGTCCGCTCGCCATCATCCACCCACAGAAAATCCTTTCCACGACAAGAGGCAATCATGCCCACTCGCCATCATCCACCAACAGAAAATCCTTTCCACGACCAGACGCAATCACGTCCGCTCGCCATCATCCATCCACAGAAAATCCTTTCCACGACAAGACGCAATCACGTCCGCTCGCCATCATCCATCCACAGAAAATCCTTTCCACGACAAGACGGAATCACGTCCGCTCGCCATCATCCATCCACAGAAAATCCTTTCCACGACAAGACGCAATCACGTTCGCTCGCCATCATCCACCCACAGAAAATCCTTTCCACAACAAGGCGCAATCACGTCCGCTCGCCATCATTTACCCACAGAAAATCCTTTCCACAACAAGACGCAATCACGTCCGCTCGCCATCATCCACCCACAGAAAATCCTTTCCACGACAAGTCGCAATCACGTCCGCTCGCCATCATCCACCAACAAAAAATCCTTTCCACGACAAGACACAATCACGTCCGCTCGCCATCATCCATCCACAGAAAATCCTTTCCACGACAAGACGCAATCACGTCCGCTCGCCATCATCCATCCACAGAAAATCCTTTCCACAACAAGACGCAATCACGTCCGCTCGCCATCATCCACCCACAGAAAATCCTTTCCACGACAAGACGCAATCACGTCCGCTCGCCATCATCCACCCACAGAAAATCCTTTCCACGACAAGACACAATCACGTCCGCTCGCCATCATCCATCCACAGAAAATCCTTTCCACGAAAAGACGCAATCACATCCGCTCGCCATCATCCACCCACAGAAAATCCTTTCCACGACCAGACGCAATCATGTCCGCTCGCCATCATCCATCCACAGAAAATCCTTTTCACGACAAGACGCAATCACGTCCGCTCGCCATCATCCACCCACAGAAAATCCTTTCCACGACAAGACGCAATCACGTCCGCTCGCCATCATCCACCAACAGAAAATCCTTTCCACGACAAGACGCAATCACGTCCGCTCGCCATCATCCATCCACAGAAAATCCTTTCCACGACAAGACGCAATCACGTCCGCTCGCCATTATCCACCCACAGAAAATCCTTTCCACGACAAGACGCAATCACGTCCGCTCGCCATCATCCACCCACAGAAAATCCTTTCCACGACAAGACGCAATCACGTCCGCTCGCCATCATCCATCCACACAAAATCCTTTCCACGACAAGACGCAATCACGTCCGCTCGCCATCATCCATCCACAGAAAATCCTTTCCACGACAAGACGCAATCACGTCCGCTCGCCATCATCCATCCACAGAAAATCCTTTCCACGACAAGACGCAATCACGTCCGCTCGCCATCATCCACCCACAGAAAATCCTTTCCACGACAAGACGCAATCACACCCGCTCGCCATCATCCACCCACAGAAAATCCTTTCCACGACCAGACGCAATCACGTCCGCTCGCCATCATCCATCCACAGAAAATCCTTTCCACGACAAGTCGCAATCACGTCCACTCGCCATCATCCACCCACAGAAAATCCTTTCCACGACAAGACGCAATCACGTCCGCTCGCCATCATCCACCCACAGAAAATCCTTTCCACGACAAGAGGCAATCACGCCCACTCGCCATCATCCACCAACAGAAAATCCTTTCAACGACAAGACGCAATCACGTCCGCTCGCCATTATCCACCCACAGAAAATCCTTTCCACGACAAGACGCAATCACGTCTGCTCGCCATCATCCAACCACAGAAAATCCTTTCCACGACAAGACGCAATCACGTCCGCTCGCCATCATCCACCCACAGAAAATCCTTTCCACGACAAGACGCAATCACGTCCGCTCGCCATCATCCACCAACAGAAAATCCTTTCCACGACAAGACGCAATCACGTCCGCTCGCCATCATCCATCCACAGAAAATCCTTTCCGCGACAAGACGCAATCTCGTCCGCTCGCCATCATCTATCCACAGAAAATCCTTTCCACGACAAGACGCAATCACGTCCGCTCACCATCATCCATCCACAGAAAATCCTTTCCACGACAAGACGCAATCACGTCCGCTCGCCATCATCCACCCACAGAAAATCCTTTCCACGACAAGAGGCAATCACGCCCACTCGCCATCATCCACCAACAGAAATTCCTTTCCACGACCAGACGCAATCACGTCCGCTCGCCATCATCCATCCACAGAAAATCCTTTCCACGACAAGACGCAATCACGTCCGCTCGCCATCATCCATCCACAGAAAATCCTTTCCATGACAAGACGGAATCACGTCCGCTCGCCATCATCCATCCACAGAAAATCCTTTCCACGACAAGACGCAATCACGTTCGCTCGCCATCATCCACCCACAGAAAATCCTTTCCACAACAAGGCGCAATCACGTCCGCTCGCCATCATTTACCCACAGAAAATCCTTTCCACAACAAGACGCAATCACGTCCGCTCGCCATCATCCACCCACAGAAAATCCTTTCCACGACAAGTCGCAATCACGTCCGCTCGCCATCATCCACCAACAAAAAATCCTTTCCACGACAAGACACAATCACGTCCGCTCGCCATCATCCATCCACAGAAAATCCTTTCCACGACAAGACGCAATCACGTCCGCTCGCCATCATCCATCCACAGAAAATCCTTTCCACAACAAGACGCAATCACGTCCGCTCGCCATCATCCACCCACAGAAAATCCTTTCCACGACAAGACGCAATCACGTCCGCTCGCCATCATCCACCCACAGAAAATCCTTTCCACGACAAGACACAATCACGTCCGCTCGCCATCATCCATCCACAGAAAATCCTTTCCACGAAAAGACGAAATCACATCCGCTCGCCATCATCCACCCACAGAAAATCCTTTCCACGACCAGACGCAATCATGTCCGCTCGCCATCATCCATCCACAGAAAATCCTTTTCACGACAAGACGCAATCACGTCCGCTCGCCATCATCCACCCACAGAAAATCCTTTCCACTAAAAGACGCAATCACGTCCGCTCGCCATCATCCACCAACAGAAAATCCTTTCCACGACAAGACGCAATCACGTCCGCTCGCCATCATCCATCCACAGAAAATCCTTTCCACGACAAGACGCAATCACGTCCGCTCGCCATTATCCACCCACAGAAAATCCTTTCCACGACAAGACGCAATCACGTCCGCTCGCCATCATCCACCCACAGAAAATCCTTTCCACGACAAGACGCAATCACGTCCGCTCGCCATCATCCATCCACAGAAAATCCTTTCCACGACAAGACGCAATCACGTCCGCTCGCCATCATCCATCCACAGAAAATCCTTTCCACGACAAGACGCAATCACGTCCGCTCACCATCATCCATCCACAGAAAATCCTTTCCACGACAAGACGCAATCACGTCCGCTCGCCATCATCCACCCACAGAAAATTCTTTCCACGACAAGACGCAATCACACCCGCTCGCCATCATCCATCCACAGAAAATCCTTTCCACGAAAAGACGCAATCACATCCGCTCGCCATCATCCACCCACAGAAAATCCTTTCCACGACCAGACGCAATCATGTCCGCTCGCCATCATCCATCCACAGAAAATCCTTTTCACGACAAGACGCAATCACGTCCGCTCGCCATCATCCACCCACAGAAAATCCTTTCCACGACAAGACGCAATCACGTCCGCTCACCATCATCCATCCACAGAAAATCCTTTCCACAACAAGACGCAATCACGTCCGCTCGCCATCATCCACCCACAGAAAATCCTTTCCACGACAAGAGGCAATCATGCCCACTCGCCATCATCCACCAACAGAAAATCCTTTCCACGACCAGACGCAATCACGTCCGCTCGCCATCATCCATCCACAGAAAATCCTTTCCACGACAAGACGCAATCACGTCCGCTCGCCATCATCCATCCACAGAAAATCCTTTCCACGACAAGACGGAATCACGTCCGCTCGCCATCATCCATCCACAGAAAATCCTTTCCACGACAAGACGCAATCACGTTCGCTCGCCATCATCCACCCACAGAAAATCCTTTCCACAACAAGGCGCAATCACGTCCGCTCGCCATCATTTACCCACAGAAAATCCTTTCCACAACAAGACGCAATCACGTCCGCTCGCCATCATCCACCCACAGAAAATCCTTTCCACGACAAGTCGCAATCACGTCCGCTCGCCATCATCCACCAACAAAAAATCCTTTCCACGACAATACACAATCACGTCCGCTCGCCATCATCCATCCACAGAAAATCCTTTCCACGACAAGACGCAATCACGTCCGCTCGCCATCATCCATCCACAGAAAATCCTTTCCACAACAAGACGCAATCACGTCCGCTCGCCATCATCCACCCACAGAAAATCCTTTCCACGACAAGACGCAATCACGTCCGCTCGCCATCATCCACCCACAGAAAATCCTTTCCACGACAAGACACAATCACGTCCGCTCGCCATCATCCATCCACAGAAAATCCTTTCCACGAAAAGACGCAATCACATCCGCTCGCCATCATCCACCCACAGAAAATCCTTTCCACGACAAGACGGAATCACGTCCGCTCGCCATCATCCATCCACAGAAAATCCTTTCCACGACAAGACGCAATCACGTTCGCTCGCCATCATCCACCCACAGAAAATCCTTTCCACAACAAGGCGCAATCACGTCCGCTCGCCATCATTTACCCACAGAAAATCCTTTCCACAACAAGACGCAATCACGTCCGCTCGCCATCATCCACCCACAGAAAATCCTTTCCACGACAAGTCGCAATCACGTCCGCTCGCCATCATCCACCAACAAAAAATCCTTTCCACGACAAGACACAATCACGTCCGCTCGCCATCATCCATCCACAGAAAATCCTTTCCACGACAAGACGCAATCACGTCCGCTCGCCATCATCCATCCACAGAAAATCCTTTCCACAACAAGACGCAATCACGTCCGCTCGCCATCATCCACCCACAGAAAATCCTTTCCACGACAAGACGCAATCACGTCCGCTCGCCATCATCCACCCACAGAAAATCCTTTCCACGACAAGACACAATCACGTCCGCTCGCCATCATCCATCCACAGAAAATCCTTTCCACGAAAAGACGAAATCACATCCGCTCGCCATCATCCACCCACAGAAAATCCTTTCCACGACCAGACGCAATCATGTCCGCTCGCCATCATCCATCCACAGAAAATCCTTTTCACGACAAGACGCAATCACGTCCGCTCGCCATCATCCACCCACAGAAAATCCTTTCCACTAAAAGACGCAATCACGTCCGCTCGCCATCATCCACCAACAGAAAATCCTTTCCACGACAAGACGCAATCACGTCCGCTCGCCATCATCCATCCACAGAAAATCCTTTCCACGACAAGACGCAATCACGTCCGCTCGCCATTATCCACCTACAGAAAATCCTTTCCACGACAAGACGCAATCACGTCCGCTCGCCATCATCCACCCACAGAAAATCCTTTCCACGACAAGACGCAATCACGTCCGCTCGCCATCATCCATCCACAGAAAATCCTTTCCACGACAAGACGCAATCACGTCCGCTCGCCATCATCCATCCACAGAAAATCCTTTCCACGACAAGACGCAATCACGTCCGCTCACCATCATCCATCCACAGAAAATCCTTTCCACGACAAGACGCAATCACGTCCGCTCGCCATCATCCACCCACAGAAAATCCTTTCCACGACAAGACGCAATCACACCCGCTCGCCATCATCCATCCACAGAAAATCCTTTCCACGAAAAGACGCAATCACATCCGCTCGCCATCATCCACCCACAGAAAATCCTTTCCACGACCAGACGCAATCATGTCCGCTCGCCATCATCCATCCACAGAAAATCCTTTTCACGACAAGACGCAATCACGTCCGCTCGCCATCATCCACCCACAGAAAATCCTTTCCACGACAAGACGCAATCACGTCCGCTCACCATCATCCATCCACAGAAAATCCTTTCCACAACAAGACGCAATCACGTCCGCTCGCCATCATCCACCCACAGAAAATCCTTTCCACGACAAGAGGCAATCATGCCCACTCGCCATCATCCACCAACAGAAAATCCTTTCCACGACCAGACGCAATCACGTCCGCTCGCCATCATCCATCCACAGAAAATCCTTTCCACGACAAGACGCAATCACGTCCGCTCGCCATCATCCATCCACAGAAAATCCTTTCCACGACAAGACGGAATCACGTCCGCTCGCCATCATCCATCCACAGAAAATCCTTTCCACGACAAGACGCAATCACGTTCGCTCGCCATCATCCACCCACAGAAAATCCTTTCCACAACAAGGCGCAATCACGTCCGCTCGCCATCATTTACCCACAGAAAATCCTTTCCACAACAAGACGCAATCACGTCCGCTCGCCATCATCCACCCACAGAAAATCCTTTCCACGACAAGTCGCAATCACGTCCGCTCGCCATCATCCACCAACAAAAAATCCTTTCCACGACAAGACACAATCACGTCCGCTCGCCATCATCCATCCACAGAAAATCCTTTCCACGACAAGACGCAATCACGTCCGCTCGCCATCATCCATCCACAGAAAATCCTTTCCACAACAAGACGCAATCACGTCCGCTCGCCATCATCCACCCACAGAAAATCCTTTCCACGACAAGACGCAATCACGTCCGCTCGCCATCATCCACCCACAGAAAATCCTTTCCACGACAAGACACAATCACGTCCGCTCGCCATCATCCATCCACAGAAAATCCTTTCCACGAAAAGACGCAATCACATCCGCTCGCCATCATCCACCCACAGGAAATCCTTTCCACGACCAGACGCAATCATGTCCGCTCGCCATCATCCATCCACAGAAAATCCTTTTCACGACAAGACGCAATCACGTCCGCTCGCCATCATCCACCCACAGAAAATCCTTTCCACGACAAGACGCAATCACGTCCGCTCGCCATCATCCACCAACAGAAAATCCTTTCCACGACAAGACGCAATCACGTCCGCTCGCCATCATCCATCCACAGAAAATCCTTTCCACGACAAGACGCAATCACGTCCGCTCGCCATTATCCACCCACAGAAAATCCTTTCCACGACAAGACGCAATCACGTCCGCTCGCCATCATCCACCCACAGAAAATCCTTTCCACGACAAGACGCAATCACGTCCGCTCGCCATCATCCATCCACACAAAATCCTTTCCACGACAAGACGCAATCACGTCCGCTCGCCATCATCCATCCACAGAAAATCCTTTCCACGACAAGACGCAATCACGTCCGCTCGCCATCATCCATCCACAGAAAATCCTTTCCACGACAAGACGCAATCACGTCCGCTCGCCATCATCCACCCACAGAAAATCCTTTCCACGACAAGACGCAATCACACCCGCTCGCCATCATCCACCCACAGAAAATCCTTTCCACGACCAGACGCAATCACGTCCGCTCGCCATCATCCATCCACAGAAAATCCTTTCCACGACAAGTCGCAATCACGTCCACTCGCCATCATCCACCCACAGAAAATCCTTTCCACGACAAGACGCAATCACGTCCGCTCGCCATCTTACACCCACAGAAAATCCTTTCCACGACAAGAGGCAATCACGCCCACTCGCCATCATCCACCAACAGAAAATCCTTTCAACGACAAGACGCAATCACGTCCGCTCGCCATTATCCACCCACAGAAAATCCTTTCCACGACAAGACGCAATCACGTCTGCTCGCCATCATCCAACCACAGAAAATCCTTTCCACGACAAGACGCAATCACGTCCGCTCGCCATCATCCACCCACAGAAAATCCTTTCCACGACAAGACGCAATCACGTCCGCTCGCCATCATCCACCAACAGAAAATCCTTTCCACGACAAGACGCAATCACGTCCGCTCGCCATCATCCATCCACAGAAAATCCTTTCCGCGACAAGACGCAATCTCGTCCGCTCGCCATCATCTATCCACAGAAAATCCTTTCCACGACAAGACGCAATCACGTCCGCTCACCATCATCCATCCACAGAAAATCCTTTCCACGACAAGACGCAATCACGTCCGCTCGCCATCATCCACCCACAGAAAATCCTTTCCACGACAAGAGGCAATCACGCCCACTCGCCATCATCCACCAACAGAAATTCCTTTCCACGACCAGACGCAATCACGTCCGCTCGCCATCATCCATCCACAGAAAATCCTTTCCACGACAAGACGCAATCACGTCCGCTCGCCATCATCCATCCACAGAAAATCCTTTCCACGACAAGACGGAATCACGTCCGCTCGCCATCATCCATCCACAGAAAATCCTTTCCACGACAAGACGCAATCACGTTCGCTCGCCATCATCCACCCACAGAAAATCCTTTCCACAACAAGGCGCAATCACGTCCGCTCGCCATCATCCACCAACAAAAAATCCTTTCCACGACAAGACACAATCACGTCCGCTCGCCATCATCCACCCACAGAAAATCCTTTCCACGACAAGACGCAATCACGTCCGCTCGCCATCATCCACCCACAGAAAATCCTTTCCACGACAAGACACAATCACGTCCGCTCGCCATCATCCATCCACAGAAAATCGTTTCCACGAAAAGACGAAATCACATCCGCTCGCCATCATCCACCCACAGAAAATCCTTTCCACGACCAGACGCAATCACGTCCGCTCGCCATCATCCATCCACACAAAATCCTTTCCACGACAAGACGCAATCACGTCCGCTCGCCATCATCCATCCACAGAAAATCCTTTCCACGACAAGACGCAATCACGTCCGCTCGCCATCATCCATCCACAGAAAATCCTTTCCACGACAAGACGCAATCACGTCCGCTCGCCATCATCCACCCACAGAAAATCCTTTCCACGACAAGACGCAATCACACCCGCTCGCCATCATCCACCCACAGAAAATCCTTTCCACGACCAGACGCAATCACGTCCGCTCGCCATCATCCATCCACAGAAAATCCTTTCCACGACAAGTCGCAATCACGTCCACTCGCCATCATCCACCCACAGAAAATCCTTTCCACGACAAGACGCAATCACGTCCGCTCGCCATCTTACACCCACAGAAAATCCTTTCCACGACAAGAGGCAATCACGCCCACTCGCCATCATCCACCAACAGAAAATCCTTTCAACGACAAGACGCAATCACGTCCGCTCGCCATTATCCACCCACAGAAAATCCTTTCCACGACAAGACGCAATCACGTCTGCTCGCCATCATCCAACCACAGAAAATCCTTTCCACGACAAGACGCAATCACGTCCGCTCGCCATCATCCACCCACAGAAAATCCTTTCCACGACAAGACGCAATCACGTCCGCTCGCCATCATCCACCAACAGAAAATCCTTTCCACGACAAGACGCAATCACGTCCGCTCGCCATCATCCATCCACAGAAAATCCTTTCCGCGACAAGACGCAATCTCGTCCGCTCGCCATCATCTATCCACAGAAAATCCTTTCCACGACAAGACGCAATCACGTCCGCTCACCATCATCCATCCACAGAAAATCCTTTCCACGACAAGACGCAATCACGTCCGCTCGCCATCATCCACCCACAGAAAATCCTTTCCACGACAAGAGGCAATCACGCCCACTCGCCATCATCCACCAACAGAAATTCCTTTCCACGACCAGACGCAATCACGTCCGCTCGCCATCATCCATCCACAGAAAATCCTTTCCACGACAAGACGCAATCACGTCCGCTCGCCATCATCCATCCACAGAAAATCCTTTCCACGACAAGACGGAATCACGTCCGCTCGCCATCATCCATCCACAGAAAATCCTTTCCACGACAAGACGCAATCACGTTCGCTCGCCATCATCCACCCACAGAAAATCCTTTCCACAACAAGGCGCAATCACGTCCGCTCGCCATCATCCACCAACAAAAAATCCTTTCCACGACAAGACACAATCACGTCCGCTCGCCATCATCCACCCACAGAAAATCCTTTCCACGACAAGACGCAATCACGTCCGCTCGCCATCATCCACCCACAGAAAATCCTTTCCACGACAAGACACAATCACGTCCGCTCGCCATCATCCATCCACAGAAAATCCTTTCCACGAAAAGACGAAATCACATCCGCTCGCCATCATCCACCCACAGAAAATCCTTTCCACGACCAGACGCAATCATGTCCGCTCGCCATCATCCATCCACAGAAAATCCTTTTCATGACAAGACGCAATCACGTCCGCTCGCCATCATCCACCCACAGAAAATCCTTTCCACGACAAGACGCAATCACGTCCGCTCGCCATCATCCACCAACAGAAAATCCTTTCCACGACAAGACGCAATCACGTCCGCTCGCCATCATCCATCCACAGAAAATCCTTTCCACGACAAGACGCAATCACGTCCGCTCGCCATTATCCACCCACAGAAAATCCTTTCCACGACAAGACGCAATCACGTCCGCTCGCCATCATCCACCCACAGAAAATCCTTTCCACGACAAGACGCAATCACGTCCGCTCGCCATCATCCATCCACAGAAAATCCTTTCCACGACAAGACGCAATCACGTCCGCTCGCCATCATCCATCCACAGAAAATCCTTTCCACGACAAGACGCAATCACGTC
The DNA here is from genome assembly GCA_029206835.1 of Rana muscosa. Classification (NCBI taxonomy): domain Eukaryota; kingdom Metazoa; phylum Chordata; class Amphibia; order Anura; family Ranidae; genus Rana; species Rana muscosa. Next base: position 347,322,105 of record CM055125.1, on the reverse strand, counting down.
CGCTCACCATCATCCATCCACAGAAAATCCTTTCCACGACAAGACGCAATCACGTCCGCTCGCCATCATCCACCCACAGAAAATCCTTTCCACGACAAGACGCAATCACACCCGCTCACCATCATCCACCCACAGAAAATCCTTTCCACGACAAGACGCAATCACGTCCGCTCGCCATCATCCATCCACAGAAAATCCTTTCCACAACAAGACGCAATCACGTCCGCTCGCCATCATCCACCCACAGAAAATCCTTTCCACGACAAGACGCAATCACGTCCGCTCGCCATCATCCACCCACAGAAAATCCTTTCTACGACAAGACGCAATCACGTCCGCTCGCCATCATCCATCCACAGAAAATCCTTTCCACAACAAGACGCAATCACGTCCGCTCGCCATCATCCATCCACAGAAAATCCTTTCCACGACAAGACGCAATCACACCCGCTCGCCATCATCCACCCACAGAAAATCCTTTCCACGACAAGACGCAATCACGTCCGCTCGCCATCATCCACCCACAGAAAATCCTTTCCACGACCAGACGCAATCACGTCCGCTCGCCATCATCCATCCACAGAAAATCCTTTCCACGACAAGTCGCAATCACGTCCACTCGCCATCATCCACCCACAGAAAATCCTTTCCACGACAAGACGCAATCACGTCCGCTCGCCATCATCCACCCACAGAAAATCCTTTCCACGACAAGAGGCAATCACGCCCACTCGCCATCATCCACCAACAGAAAATCCTTTCAACGACAAGACGCAATCACGTCCGCTCGCCATTATCCACCCACAGAAAATCCTTTCCACGACAAGACGTAATCACGTCTGCTCGCCATCATCCAACCACAGAAAATCCTTTCCACGACAAGACGCAATCACGTCCGCTCGCCATCATCCACCCACAGAAAATCCTTTCCACGACAAGACGCAATCACGTCCGCTCGCCATCATCCACCAACAGAAAATCCTTTCCACGACAAGACGCAATCATGTCCGCTCGCCATCATCCACCCACAGAAAATCCTTTCCACGACAACTCGCAATCACGTCCGCTCGCCATCATCCACCAACAAAAAATCCTTTCCACGACAAGACACAATCACGTCCGCTCGCCATCATCCATCCACAGAAAATCCTTTCCACGACAAGACGCAATCACGTCCGCTCGCCATCATCCATCCACAGAAAATCCTTTCCACAACAAGACGCAATCACGTCCGCTCGCCATCATCCACCCACAGAAAATCCTTTCCACGACAAGACGCAATCACGTCCGCTCGCCATCATCCACCCACAGAAAATCCTTTCCACGACAAGACACAATCACGTCCGCTCGCCATCATCCATCCACAGAAAATCCTTTCCACGAAAAGACGCAATCACATCCGCTCGCCATCATCCACCCACAGAAAATCCTTTCCACGACCAGACGCAATCATGTCCGCTCGCCATCATCCATCCACAGAAAATCCTTTTCACGACCAGACGCAATCACGTCCGCTCGCCATCATCCACCCACAGAAAATCCTTTCCACGACAAGACGCAATCACATCCACTCGCCATCATCCACCAACAGAAAATCCTTTCCACGACAAGACGCAATCACGTCCGCTCGCCATCATCCATCCACAGAAAATCCTTTCCACGACAAGACGCAATCACGTCCGCTCGCCATTATCCACCCACAGAAAATCCTTTCCACGACAAGACGCAATCACGTCCGCTCACCATCATCCACCCACAGAAAATCCTTTCCACGACAAGACGCAATCACGTCCGCTCGCCATCATCCATCCATAGAAAATCCTTTCCACGACAAGACGCAATCACGTCCGCTCGCCATCATCCATCCACAGAAAATCCTTTCCACGACAAGACGCAATCACGTCCGCTCGCCATCATCCATCCACAGAAAATCCTTTCCACGACAAGACGCAATCACGTCCGCTCGCCATCATCCATCCACAGAAAATCCTTTCCACGACAAGACGCAATCACGTCCGCTCGCCATTATCCACCCACAGAAAATCCTTTCCACGACAAGACGCAATCACGTCCGCTCACCATCATCCACCCACAGAAAATCCTTTCCACGACAAGACGCAATCACGTCCGCTCGCCATCATCCATCCATAGAAAATCCTTTCCACGACAAGACGCAATCACGTCCGCTCGCCATCATCCATCCACAGAAAATCCTTTCCACGACAAGACGCAATCACGTCCGCTCGCCATCATCCATCCACAGAAAATCCTTTCCACGACAAGACGCAATCACGTCCGCTCGCCATCATCCACCCACAGAAAATCCTTTCCACGACAAGACGCAATCACACCCGCTCGCCATCATCCACCCACAGAAAATCCTTTCCACGACCAGACGCAATCACGTCCGCTCGCCATCATCCATCCACAAAAAATCCTTTCCACGACAAGTCGCAATCACGTCCACTCGCCATCATCCACCCACAGAAAATCCTTTCCACGACAAGACGCAATCACGTCCGCTCGCCATCATCCACCCACAGAAAATCCTTTCCACGACAAGAGGCAATCACGCCCACTCGCCATCATCCACCAACAGAAAATCCTTTCAACGACAAGACGCAATCACGTCCGCTCGCCATTATCCACCCACAGAAAATCCTTTCCACGACAAGACGCAATCACGTCTGCTCGCCATCATCCAACCACAGAAAATCCTTTCCACGACAAGACGCAATCACGTCCGCTCGCCATCATCCACCCACAGAAAATCCTTTCCACGACAAGACGCAATCACGTCCGCTCGCCATCATCCACCAACAGAAAATCCTTTCCACGACAAGACGCAATCACGTCCGCTCGCCATCATCCATCCACAGAAAATCCTTTCCGCGACAAGACGCAATCTCGTCCGCTCGCCATCATCTATCCACAGAAAATCCTTTCCACGACAAGACGCAATCACGTCCGCTCACCATCATCCATCCACAGAAAATCCTTTCCACGACAAGACGCAATCACGTCCGCTCGCCATCATCCACCCACAGAAAATCCTTTCCACGACAAGAGGCAATCACGCCCACTCGCCATCATCCACCAACAGAAAATCCTTTCCACGACCAGACGCAATCACGTCCGCTCGCCATCATCCATCCACAGAAAATCCTTTCCACGACAAGACGCAATCACGTCCGCTCGCCATCATCCATCCACAGAAAATCCTTTCCACGACAAGACGGAATCACGTCCGCTCGCCATCATCCATCCACAGAAAATCCTTTCCACGACAAGACGCAATCACGTTCGCTCGCCATCATCCACCCACAGAAAATCCTTTCCACAACAAGGCGCAATCACGTCCGCTCGCCATCATTTACCCACAGAAAATCCTTTCCACAACAAGACGCAATCACGTCCGCTCGCCATCATCCACCCACAGAAAATCCTTTCCACGACAAGTCGCAATCACGTCCGCTCGCCATCATCCACCAACAAAAAATCCTTTCCACGACAAGACACAATCACGTCCGCTCGCCATCATCCATCCACAGAAAATCCTTTCCACGACAAGACGCAATCACGTCCGCTCGCCATTATCCACCCACAGAAAATCCTTTCCACGACAAGACGCAATCACGTCCGCTCGCCATCATCCATCCACAGAAAATCCTTTCCACGACAAGACGCAATCACGTCCGCTCGCCATCATCCATCCACATAAAATCCTTTCCACGACAAGACGCAATCACGTCCGCTCGCCATCATCCATCCACAGAAAATCCTTTCCACGACAAGACGCAATCACGTCCGCTCGCCATCATCCACCCACAGAAAATCCTTTCCACGACAAGATGCAATCACACACGCTCGCCATCATCCACCCACAGAAAATCCTTTCCACGACAAGACGCAATCACGTCCGCTCGCCATCATCCATCCACAGAAAATCCTTTCCACAACAAGACGCAATCACGTCCGCTCGCCATCATCCACCCACAGAAAATCCTTTCCACGACAAGACGCAATCACGTCCGCTCGCCATCATCCACCCACAGAAAATCCTTTCTACGACAAGACACAATCACGTCCGCTCGCCATCATCCATCCACAGAAAATCCTTTCCACGAAAAGACGCAATCACATCCGCTCGCCATCATCCACCCACAGAAAATCCTTTCCACGACCAGACGCAATCATGTCCGCTCGCCATCATCCATCCACAGAAAATCCTTTTCACGACAAGACGCAATCACGTCCGCTCGCCATCATCCACCCACAGAAAATCCTTTCCACGACAAGACGCAATCACGTCCGCTCGCCATCATCCACCAACAGAAAATCCTTTCCACGACAAGACGCAATCACGTCCGCTCGCCATCATCCATCCACAGAAAATCCTTTCCACGACAAGACGCAATCACGTCCGCTCACCATTATCCACCCACAGAAAATCCTTTCCACGACAAGACGCAATGACGTCCGCTCGCCATCATCCACCCACAGAAAATCCTTTCCACGACAAGACGCAATCACGTCCGCTCGCCATCATCCATCCACAGAAAATCCTTTCCACGACAAGACGCAATCACGTCCGCTCGCCATCATCCATCCACAGAAAATCCTTTCCACGACAAGACGCAATCACGTCCGCTCGCCATCATCCACCCACAGAAAATCCTTTCCACGACAAGACGCAATCACACCCGCTCGCCATCATCCACCCACAGAAAATCCTTTCCACGACAAGACGCAATCACGTCCGCTCGCCATCATCCACCCACAGAAAATCCTTTCCACGACCAGACGCAATCACGTCCGCTCGCCATCATCCATCCACAGAAAATCCTTTCCACGACAAGTCGCAATCACGTCCACTCGCCATCATCCACCCACAGAAAATCCTTTCCACGACAAGACGCAATCACGTCCGCTCGCCATCATCCACCCACAGAAAATCCTTTCCACGACAAGAGACAATCACGCCCACTCGCCATCATCCACCAACAGAAAATCCTTTCAACGACAAGACGCAATCACGTCCGCTCGCCATTATCCACCCACAGAAAATCCTTTCCACGACAAGACGCAATCACGTCTGCTCGTCATCATCCAACCACAGAAAATCCTTTCCATGACAAGACGCAATCACGTCCGCTCGCCATCATCCACCCACAGAAAATCCTTTCCACGACAAGACGCAATCACGTCCGCTCGCCATCATCCACCAACAGAAAATCCTTTCCACGACAAGACGCAATCACGTCCGCTCGCCATCATCCATCCACAGAAAATCCTTTCCGCGACAAGACGCAATCTCGTCCGCTCGCCATCATCTATCCACAGAAAATCCTTTCCACGACAAGACGCAATCACGTCCGCTCACCATCATCCATCCACAGAAAATCCTTTCCACAACAAGACGCAATCACGTCCGCTCGCCATCATCCACCCACAGAAAATCCTTTCCACGACAAGAGGCAATCACGCCCACTCGCCATCATCCACCAACAGAAAATCCTTTCCACGACCAGACGCAATCACGTCCGCTCGCCATCATCCATCCACAGAAAATCCTTTCCACGACAAGACGCAATCACGTCCGCTCGCCATCATCCATCCACAGAAAATCCTTTCCACGACAAGACGCAATCACGTCCGCTCGCCATCATCCATCCACATAAAATCCTTTCCACGACAAGACGCAATCACGTCCGCTCGCCATCATCCATCCACAGAAAATCCTTTCCACGACAAGACGCAATCACGTCCGCTCGCCATCATCCACCCACAGAAAATCCTTTCCACGACAAGATGCAATCACACACGCTCGCCATCATCCACCCACAGAAAATCCTTTCCACGACAAGACGCAATCACGTCCGCTCGCCATCATCCATCCACAGAAAATCCTTTCCACAACAAGACGCAATCACGTCCGCTCGCCATCATCCACCCACAGAAAATCCTTTCCACGACAAGACGCAATCACGTCCGCTCGCCATCATCCACCCACAGAAAATCCTTTCTACGACAAGACACAATCACGTCCGCTCGCCATCATCCATCCACAGAAAATCCTTTCCACGAAAAGACGCAATCACATCCGCTCGCCATCATCCACCCACAGAAAATCCTTTCCACGACCAGACGCAATCATGTCCGCTCGCCATCATCCATCCACAGAAAATCCTTTTCACGACAAGACGCAATCACGTCCGCTCGCCATCATCCACCCACAGAAAATCCTTTCCACGACAAGACGCAATCACGTCCGCTCGCCATCATCCACCAACAGAAAATCCTTTCCACGACAAGACGCAATCACGTCCGCTCGCCATCATCCATCCACAGAAAATCCTTTCCACGACAAGACGCAATCACGTCCGCTCACCATTATCCACCCACAGAAAATCCTTTCCACGACAAGACGCAATGACGTCCGCTCGCCATCATCCACCCACAGAAAATCCTTTCCACGACAAGACGCAATCACGTCCGCTCGCCATCATCCATCCACAGAAAATCCTTTCCACGACAAGACGCAATCACGTCCGCTCGCCATCATCCATCCACAGAAAATCCTTTCCACGACAAGACGCAATCACGTCCGCTCGCCATCATCCATCCACAGAAAATCCTTTCCACGACAAGACGCAATCACGTCCGCTCGCCATCATCCACCCACAGAAAATCCTTTCCACGACAAGACGCAATCACACCCGCTCGCCATCATCCACCCACAGAAAATCCTTTCCACGACAAGACGCAATCACGTCCGCTCGCCATCATCCACCCACAGAAAATCCTTTCCACGACCAGACGCAATCACGTCCGCTCGCCATCATCCATCCACAGAAAATCCTTTCCACGACAAGTCGCAATCACGTCCACTCGCCATCATCCACCCACAGAAAATCCTTTCCACGACAAGACGCAATCACGTCCGCTCGCCATCATCCACCCACAGAAAATCCTTTCCACGACAAGAGACAATCACGCCCACTCGCCATCATCCACCAACAGAAAATCCTTTCAACGACAAGACGCAATCACGTCCGCTCGCCATTATCCACCCACAGAAAATCCTTTCCACGACAAGACGCAATCACGTCTGCTCGCCATCATCCAACCACAGAAAATCCTTTCCATGACAAGACGCAATCACGTCCGCTCGCCATCATCCACCCACAGAAAATCCTTTCCACGACAAGACGCAATCACGTCCGCTCGCCATCATCCACCAACAGAAAATCCTTTCCACGACAAGACGCAATCACGTCCGCTCGCCATCATCCATCCACAGAAAATCCTTTCCGCGACAAGACGCAATCTCGTCCGCTCGCCATCATCTATCCACAGAAAATCCTTTCCACGACAAGACGCAATCACGTCCGCTCACCATCATCCATCCACAGAAAATCCTTTCCACAACAAGACGCAATCACGTCCGCTCGCCATCATCCACCCACAGAAAATCCTTTCCACGACAAGAGGCAATCACGCCCACTCGCCATCATCCACCAACAGAAAATCCTTTCCACGACCAGACGCAATCACGTCCGCTCGCCATCATCCATCCACAGAAAATCCTTTCCACGACAAGACGCAATCACGTCCGCTCGCCATCATCCATCCACAGAAAATCCTTTCCACGACAAGACGGAATCACGTCCGCTCGCCATCATCCATCCACAGAAAATCCTTTCCCCGACAAGGCGCAATCACGTTCGCTCGCCATCATCCACCCACAGAAAATCCTTTCCACAACAAGGCGCAATCACGTCCGCTCGCCATCATTTACCCACAGAAAATCCTTTCCACGACAAGACGCAATCACGTCCGCTCGCCATCATCCATCCACAGAAAATCCTTTCCACGACAAGACGCAATCACGTCCGCTCGCCATCATCCATCCACAGAAAATCCTTTCCACGACAAGACGCAATCACGTCCGCTCGCCATCATCCATCCACAGAAAATCCTTTCCACGACAAGACGCAATCACGTCCGCTCGCCATCATCCATCCACAGAAAATCCTTTCCACGACAAGACGCAATCACGTCCGCTCGCCATCATCCACCCACAGAAAATCCTTTCCACGACAAGACGCAATCAAACCCGCTCGCCATCATCCACCCACAGAAAATCCTTTCCACAACAAGGCGCAATCACGTCCGCTCGCCATCATTTACCCACAGAAAATCCTTTCCACAACAAGACGCAATCACGTCCGCTCGCCATCATCCACCCACAGAAAATCCTTTCCACGACAAGTCGCAATCACGTCCGCTCGCCATCATCCACCAACAAAAAATCCTTTCCACGACAAGACACAATCACGTCCGCTCGCCATCATCCATCCACAGAAAATCCTTTCCACGACAAGACGCAATCACGTCCGCTCGCCATTATCCACCCACAGAAAATCCTTTCCACGACAAGACGCAATCACGTCCGCTCGCCATCATCCATCCACAGAAAATCCTTTCCACGACAAGACGCAATCACGTCCGCTCGCCATCATCCATCCACATAAAATCCTTTCCACGACAAGACGCAATCACGTCCGCTCGCCATCATCCATCCACAGAAAATCCTTTCCACGACAAGACGCAATCACGTCCGCTCGCCATCATCCACCCACAGAAAATCCTTTCCACGACAAGATGCAATCACACACGCTCGCCATCATCCACCCACAGAAAATCCTTTCCACGACAAGACGCAATCACGTCCGCTCGCCATCATCCATCCACAGAAAATCCTTTCCACAACAAGACGCAATCACGTCCGCTCGCCATCATCCACCCACAGAAAATCCTTTCCACGACAAGACGCAATCACGTCCGCTCGCCATCATCCACCCACAGAAAATCCTTTCTACGACAAGACACAATCACGTCCGCTCGCCATCATCCATCCACAGAAAATCCTTTCCACGAAAAGACGCAATCACATCCGCTCGCCATCATCCACCCACAGAAAATCCTTTCCACGACCAGACGCAATCATGTCCGCTCGCCATCATCCATCCACAGAAAATCCTTTTCACGACAAGACGCAATCACGTCCGCTCGCCATCATCCACCCACAGAAAATCCTTTCCACGACAAGACGCAATCACGTCCGCTCGCCATCATCCACCAACAGAAAATCCTTTCCACGACAAGACGCAATCACGTCCGCTCGCCATCATCCATCCACAGAAAATCCTTTCCACGACAAGACGCAATCACGTCCGCTCACCATTATCCACCCACAGAAAATCCTTTCCACGACAAGACGCAATCACGTCCGCTCGCCATCATCCACCCACAGAAAATCCTTTCCACGACAAGACGCAATCACGTCCGCTCGCCATCATCCATCCACAGAAAATCCTTTCCACGACAAGACGCAATCACGTCCGCTCGCCATCATCCATCCACAGAAAATCCTTTCCACGACAAGACGCAATCACGTCCGCTCGCCATCATCCATCCACAGAAAATCCTTTCCACGACAAGACGCAATCACGTCCGCTCGCCATCATCCACCCACAGAAAATCCTTTCCACGACAAGACGCAATCACACCCGCTCGCCATCATCCACCCACAGAAAATCCTTTCCACGACAAGACGCAATCACGTCCGCTCGCCATCATCCACCCACAGAAAATCCTTTCCACGACCAGACGCAATCACGTCCGCTCGCCATCATCCATCCACAGAAAATCCTTTCCACGACAAGTCGCAATCACGTCCACTCGCCATCATCCACCCACAGAAAATCCTTTCCACGACAAGACGCAATCACGTCCGCTCGCCATCATCCACCCACAGAAAATCCTTTCCACGACAAGAGACAATCACGCCCACTCGCCATCATCCACCAACAGAAAATCCTTTCAACGACAAGACGCAATCACGTCCGCTCGCCATTATCCACCCACAGAAAATCCTTTCCACGACAAGACGCAATCACGTCTGCTCGCCATCATCCAACCACAGAAAATCCTTTCCACGACAAGACGCAATCACGTCCGCTCGCCATCATCCACCCACAGAAAATCCTTTCCACGACAAGACGCAATCACGTCCGCTCGCCATCATCCACCAACAGAAAATCCTTTCCACGACAAGACGCAATCACGTCCGCTCGCCATCATCCATCCACAGAAAATCCTTTCCGCGACAAGACGCAATCTCGTCCGCTCGCCATCATCTATCCACAGAAAATCCTTTCCACGACAAGACGCAATCACGTCCGCTCACCATCATCCATCCACAGAAAATCCTTTCCACAACAAGACGCAATCACGTCCGCTCGCCATCATCCACCCACAGAAAATCCTTTCCACGACAAGAGGCAATCACGCCCACTCGCCATCATCCACCAACAGAAAATCCTTTCCACGACCAGACGCAATCACGTCCGCTCGCCATCATCCATCCACAGAAAATCCTTTCCACGACAAGACGCAATCACGTCCGCTCGCCATCATCCATCCACAGAAAATCCTTTCCACGACAAGACGGAATCACGTCCGCTCGCCATCATCCATCCACAGAAAATCCTTTCCCCGACAAGGCGCAATCACGTTCGCTCGCCATCATCCACCCACAGAAAATCCTTTCCACAACAAGGCGCAATCACGTCCGCTCGCCATCATTTACCCACAGAAAATCCTTTCCACGACAAGACGCAATCACGTCCGCTCGCCATCATCCATCCACAGAAAATCCTTTCCACGACAAGACGCAATCACGTCCGCTCGCCATCATCCATCCACAGAAAATCCTTTCCACGACAAGACGCAATCACGTCCGCTCGCCATCATCCATCCACAGAAAATCCTTTCCACGACAAGACGCAATCACGTCCGCTCGCCATCATCCATCCACAGAAAATCCTTTCCACGACAAGACGCAATCACGTCCGCTCGCCATCATCCACCCACAGAAAATCCTTTCCACGACAAGACGCAATCACGCCCGCTCGCCATCATCCACCCACAGAAAATCCTTTCCACGACAAGACGCAATCACGTCCGCTCGCCATCATCCACCCACAGAAAATCCTTTCCACGACCAGACGCAATCACGTCCGCTCGCCATCATCCATCCACAGAAAATCCTTTCCACGACAAGTCGCAATCACGTCCACTCGCCATCATCCACCCACAGAAAATCCTTTCCACGACAAGACGCAATCACGTCCGCTCGCCATCATCCACCCACAGAAAATCCTTTCCACGACAAGAGGCAATCACGCCCACTCGCCATCATCCACCAACAGAAAATCCTTTCAACGACAAGACGCAATCACGTCCGCTCGCCATTATCCACCCACAGAAAATCCTTTCCACGACAAGACGCAATCACGTCTGCTCGCCATCATCCAACCACAGAAAATCCTTTCCACGACAAGACGCAATCACGTCCGCTCGCCATCATCCACCCACAGAAAATCCTTTCCACGACAAGAGGCAATCACGCCCACTCGCCATCATCCACCAACAGAAAATCCTTTCAACGACAAGACGCAATCACGTCCGCTCGCCATTATCCACCCACAGAAAATCCTTTCCACGACAAGACGCAATCACGTCTGCTCGCCATCATCCAACCACAGAAAATCCTTTCCACGACAAGACGCAATCACGTCCGCTCGCCATCATCCACCCACAGAAACTCCTTTCCACGACAAGACGCAATCACGTCCGCTCGCCATCATCCACCAACAGAAAATCCTTTCCACGACAAGACGCAATCACGTCCGCTCGCCATCATCCATCCACAGAAAATCCTTTCCGCGACAAGACGCAATCTCGTCCGCTCGCCATCATCTATCCACAGAAAATCCTTTCCACGACAAGACGCAATCACGTCCGCTCACCATCATCCATCCACAGAAAATCCTTTCCACAACAAGACGCAATCACGTCCGCTCGCCATCATCCACCCACAGAAAATCCTTTCCACGACAAGAGGCAATCACGCCCACTCGCCATCATCCACCAACAGAAAATCCTTTCCACGACCAGACGCAATCACGTCCGCTCGCCATCATCCATCCACAGAAAATCCTTTCCACGACAAGACGCAATCACGTCCGCTCGCCATCATCCATCCACAGAAAATCCTTTCCACGACAAGACGGAATCACGTCCGCTCGCCATCATCCATCCACAGAAAATCCTTTCCACGACAAGGCGCAATCACGTTCGCTCGCCATCATCCACCCACAGAAAATCCTTTCCACAACAAGGCGCAATCACGTCCGCTCGCAATCATTTACCCACAGAAAATCCTTTCCACAACAAGACGCAATCACGTCCGCTCGCCATCATCCACCCACAGAAAATCCTTTCCACGACAAGTCGCAATCACGTCCGCTCGCCATCATCCACCAACAAAAAATCCTTTCCACGACAAGACACAATCACGTCCGCCCGCCATCATCCATCCACAGAAAATCCTTTCCACGACAAGACGCAATCACGTCCGCTCGCCATCATCCATCCACAGAAAATCCTTTCCACAACAAGACGCAATCACGTCCGCTCGCCATCATCCACCCACAGAAAATCCTTTCCACGACAAGACGCAATCACGTCCGCTCGCCATCATCCACCCACAGAAAATCCTTTCCACGACAAGACACAATCACGTCCGCTCGCCATCATCCATCCACAGAAAATCCTTTCCACGACAAGACACAATCACGTCCGCTCGCCATCATCCATCCACAGAAAATCCTTTCCACGAAAAGACGCAATCACATCCGCTCGCCATCATCCACCCACAGAAAATCCTTTCCACGACCAGACGCAATCATGTCCGCTCGCCATCATCCACCCACAGAAAATCCTTTCCACGACAAGACGCAATCACATCCGCTCGCCATCATCCTCCAACAGAAAATCCTTTCCACGACAAGACGCAATCACGTCCGCTCGCCATCATCCATCCACAGAAAATCCTTTCCACGACAAGACGCAATCACGTCCGCTCGCCATTATCCACCCACAGAAAATCCTTTCCACGACAAGACGCAATCACGTCCGCTCGCCATCATCCACCCACAGAAAATCCTTTCCACGACAAGACGCAATCACGTCCGCTCGCCATCATCCATCCACAGAAAATCCTTTCCACGACAAGACGCAATCACGTCCGCTCGCCATCATCCATCCACAGAAAATCCTTTCCACGACAAGACGCAATCACGTCCGCTCGCCATCATCCATCCACAGAAAATCCTTTCCACGACAAGACGCAATCACGTCCGCTCGCCATCATCCACCCACAGAAAATCCTTTCCACGACAAGACGCAATCACACCCGCTCGCCATCATCCACCCACAGAAAATCCTTTCCACGACAAGACGCAATCACGTCTGCTCGCCATCATCCACCCACAGAAAATCCTTTCCACGACCAGACGCAATCACGTCCGCTCGCCATCATCCATCCACAGAAAATCCTTTCCACGACAAGTCGCAATCACGTCCACTCGCCATCATCCACCCACAGAAAATCCTTTCCACGACAAGACGCAATCACGTCCGCTCGCCATCATCCACCCACAGAAAATCCTTTCCACGACAAGAGGCAATCACGCCCACTCGCCATCATCCACCAACAGAAAATCCTTTCAACGACAAGACGCAATCACGTCCGCTCGCCATTATCCACCCACAGAAAATCCTTTCCACGACAAGACGCAATCACGTCTGCTCGCCATCATCCAACCACAGAAAATCCTTTCCACGACAAGACGCAATCACGTCCGCTCGCCATCATCCACCCACAGAAAATCCTTTCCACGACAAGACGCAATCACGTCCGCTCGCCATCATCCACCAACAGAAAATCCTTTCCACGACAAGACGCAATCACGTCCGCTCGCCATCATCCATCCACAGAAAATCCTTTCCGCGACAAGACGCAATCTTGTCCGCTCGCCATCATCTATCCACAGAAAATCCTTTCCACGACAAGACGCAATCACGTCCGCTCACCATCATCCATCCACAGAAAATCCTTTCCACGACAAGACGCAATCACGTCCGCTCGCCATCATCCACCCACAGAAAATCCTTTCCACGACAAGAGGCAATCACGCCCACTCGCCATCATCCACCAACAGAAAATCCTTTCCACGACCAGACGCAATCACGTCCGCTCGCCATCATCCATCCACAGAAAATCCTTTCCACGACAAGACGCAATCACGTCCGCTCGCCATCATCCATCCACAGAAAATCCTTTCCACGACAAGACGCAATCACGTCCGCTTGCCATCATCCACCCACAGAAAATCCTTTCCACGACAAGACGCAATCACATCCGCTCGCCATCATCCACCAACAGAAAATCCTTTCCACGACAAGACGCAATCACGTCCGCTCGCCATCATCCATCCACAGAAAATCCTTTCCACGACAAGACGCAATCACGTCCGCTCGCCATTATCCACCCACAGAAAATCCTTTCCACGACAAGACGCAATCACGTCCGCTCGCCATCATCCGCCCACAGAAAATCCTTTCCACGACAAGACGCAATCACGTCCGCTCGCCATCATCCATCCACAGAAAATCCTTTCCACGACAAGACGCAATCACGTCCGCTCGCCATCATCCATCCACAGAAAATCCTTTCCACGACAAGACGCAATCACGTCCGCTCGCCATCATCCATCCACAGAAAATCCTTTCCACAACAAGACGCAATCACGTCCGCTCGCCATCATCCACCCACAGAAAATCCTTTCCACGACAAGACGCAATCACACCCGCTCGCCATCATCCACCCACAGAAAATCCTTTCCACGACAAGACGCAATCACGTCTGCTCGCCATCATCCACCCACAGAAAATCCTTTCCACGACCAGACGCAATCACGTCCGCTCGCCATCATCCATCCACAGAAAATCCTTTCCACGACAAGTCGCAATCACGTCCACTCGCCATCATCCACCCACAGAAAATCCTTTCCACGACAAGACGCAATCACGTCCGCTCGCCATCATCCACCCACAGAAAATCCTTTCCACGACAAGAGGCAATCACGCCCACTCGCCATCATCCACCAACAGAAAATCCTTTCAACGACAAGACGCAATCACGTCCGCTCGCCATTATCCACCCACAGAAAATCCTTTCCACGACAAGACGCAATCACGTCTGCTCGCCATCATCCAACCACAGAAAATCCTTTCCACGACAAGACGCAATCACGTCCGCTCGCCATCATCCACTAACAGAAAATCCTTTCCACGACAAGACGCAATCACGTCCGCTCGCCATCATCCACCAACAGAAAATCCTTTCCACGACAAGACGCAATCACGTCCGCTCGCCATCATCCATCCACAGAAAATCCTTTCCGCGACAAGACGCAATCTTGTCCGCTCGCCATCATCTATCCACAGAAAATCCTTTCCACGACAAGACGCAATCACGTCCGCTCACCATCATCCATCCACAGAAAATCCTTTCCACGACAAGACGCAATCACGTCCGCTCGCCATCATCCACCCACAGAAAATCCTTTCCACGACAAGAGGCAATCACGCCCACTCGCCATCATCCACCAACAGAAAATCCTTTCCACGACCAGACGCAATCACGTCCGCTCGCCATCATCCATCCACAGAAAATCCTTTCCACGACAAGACGCAATCACGTCCGCTCGCCATCATCCATCCACAGAAAATCCTTTCCACGACAAGACGCAATCACGTCCGCTCGCCATCATCCACCCACAGAAAATCCTTTCCACGACAAGACGCAATCACGTCCACTCGCCATCATCCACCCACAGAAAATCCTTTCCACGACAAGACGCAATCACGTCCGCTCGCCATCATCCACCCACAGAAAATCCTTTCCACGACAAGAGGCAATCACGCCCACTCGCCATCATCCACCAACAGAAAATCCTTTCAACGACAAGACGCAATCACGTCCGCTCGCCATTATCCACCCACAGAAAATCCTTTCCACGACAAGACGCAATCACGTCTGCTCGCCATCATCCAACCACAGAAAATCCTTTCCACGACAAGACGCAATCACGTCCGCTCGCCATCATCCACCCACAGAAAATCCTTTCCACGACAAGACGCAATCACGTCCGCTCGCCATCATCCACCAACAGAAAATCCTTTCCACGACAAGACGCAATCACGTCCGCTCACCATCATCCATCCACAGAAAATCCTTTCCGCGACAAGACGCAATCTTGTCCGCTCGCCATCATCTATCCACAGAAAATCCTTTCCACGACAAGACGCAATCACGTCCGCTCACCATCATCCATCCACAGAAAATCCTTTCCACGACAAGACGCAATCACGTCCGCTCGCCATCATCCACCCACAGAAAATCCTTTCCACGACAAGAGGCAATCACGCCCACTCGCCATCATCCACCAACAGAAAATCCTTTCCACGACAAGACGCAATCACGTCCGCTCGCCATCATCCATCCACAGAAAATCCTTTCCACGACAAGACGCAATCACGTCCGCTCGCCATCATCCATCCACAGAAAATCCTTTCCACAACAAGACGCAATCACGTCCGCTCGCCATCATCCACCCACAGAAAATCCTTTCCACGACAAGACGCAATCACGTCCGCTCGCCATCATCCACCCACAGAAAATCCTTTCCACGACAAGACGCAATCACGTCCGCTCGCCATCATCCATCCACAGAAAATCCTTTCCACGACAAGACGCAATCACTTCCGCTCGCCATCATCCACCCACAGAAAATCCTTTCCACGACAAGTCGCAATCACATCCGCTCGCCATCATCCACCAACAAAAAATCCTTTCCACGACAAGACACAATCACGTCCGCTCTCCATCTTCCACCAACAGAAAATCCTTTCCACGACAAGACGCAATCACGTCCGCTCGCCATCATCCACCCACAGAAAATCCTTTCCACGACAAGAGGCAATCACGCCCACTCGCCATCATCCACCAACAGAAAATCCTTTCCACGACCAGACGCAATCACGTCCGCTCGCCATTATCCACCCACAGAAAATCCTTTCCACGACAAGACGCAATCACGTCTGCTCGCCATCATCCACCCACAGAAAATCCTTTCCACGACAAGACGCAATCACGTCCGCTCGCCATCATCCATCCACAGAAAATCCTTTCCACGACAAGACGCAATCACGTCCGCTCGCCATCATCCACCCACAGAAAATCCTTTCCACGACAAGAGGCAATCACGCCCACTCGCCATCATCCACCAACAGAAAATCCTTTCCAAGACCAGACGCAATCACGTCCGCTCGCCATTATCCACCCACAGAAAATCCTTTCCACGACAAGACGCAATCACGTCTGCTCGCCATCATCCATCCACAGAAAATCCTTTCCACGACAAGACGCAATCACGTCCGCTCGCCATCATCCACCCACAGAAAATCCTTTCCACGACAAGACGCAATCACGTCCGCTCGCCATCATCCACCAACAAAAAATCCTTTCCACGAGAAGACGCAATCACGTCCGCTCGCCATCATCCATCCACAGAAAATCCTTTCCGCGACAAGACACAATCACGTCCACTCGCCATCATCCATCCACAGAAAATCCTTTCCACGACAAGACGCAATCACGCCCGCTCGCCATCATCCACCCACAGAAAATCCTTTCCACGACAAGACGCAATCACGTCCGCTCGCCATCATCCATCCACAGAAAATCCTTTCCACGACAAGACGCAATCACGTCCGCTCGCCATCATCCACCTACAGAAAATTCTTTCCACGACAAGAGGCAATTACGCCCATTCACCATCATCCACCAACAGAAAATCCTTTCCACGACAAGACACAATCACGTCCGCTCGCCATCATCCACCAACAGAAAATCCTTTCCACGACAAGACGCAATCACGTCCGCTCGCCATTATCCATCCACAGAAAATCCTTTCCACGACAAGACACAATCACGTCCGCTCACCATCATCCACCCACAGAAAATCCTTTCCATGACAAGAGGCATTCACGTCCGCTCGCCATTATCCATCCACAGAAAATCCTTTCCACGACAAGACGCAATCACGCCCGCTCGCCATCATCCACCCACAGAAAATCCTTTCCACGACAAGACGCAATCACGTCCGCTCGCCATTATCCATCCACAGAAAATCCTTTCCACGACAAGACGCAATCACGCCCGCTCGCCATCATCCACCAACAGAAAATATTTTCCACGACAAGACGCAATCACGTCCGCTCACCATCATCCACCCACAGAAAATCCTTTCCACGACAAGACGCAATCACGTCCGCTCGCCATCATCCACCCACAGAAAATCATTTCCACGACAAGTCGCAATCACGTCCGCTCGCCATCATCCACCAACAAAAAATCCTTTCCACGACAAGACACAATCACGTCCGCTCGCCATCATCCATCCACAGAAAATCCTTTCCACGACAAGACGCAATCACGTCCGCTCGGCATCATCCATCCACAGAAAATCCTTTCCACGAAAAGACGCAATCACATCCGCTCGCCATCATCCACCCACAGAAAATCCTTTCCACGACCAGACGCAATCATGTCCGCTCGCCATCATCCATCCACAGAAAATCCTTTCCACGACAAGACGCAATCACGTCTGCTCGCCATCATCCATCCACAGAAAATCCTTTCCACGACAAGACGCAATCACGTCCGCTCGCCATCATCCACCAACAGAAAATCCTTTCCACGACAAGACGCAATCACGTCCGCTCGCCATCATCCATCCACAGAAAATCCTTTCCACGACAAGACGCAATCACGTCCGCTCGCCATCATCCACCCACAGAAAATTCTTTCCACGACAAGACGCAATCACGCCCGCTCGCCATCATCCACCCACAGAAAATCCTTTCCACGACAAGACGCAATCACGTCCGCTCGCCATCATCCACCCACAGAAAATCCTTTCCACGACAAGACGCAATCACGCCCACTCGCCATCATCCACCGACAGAAAATCCTTTCCACGACCAGACGCAATCACATCCGCTCGCCATTATCCACCCACAGTAAATCCTTTCCACGACAAGACGCAATCACGTCCGCTCACCATCATCCACCCACAGAAAATCCTTTCCACGACAAGACGCAATCACGTCTGCTCGCCATCATCCATCCACAGAAAATCCTTTCCACGACAAGACGCAATCACGTCCGCTCGCCATCATCCACCAACAGAAAATCCTTTCCACGACAAGACGCAATCACGTCCGCTCGCCATCATCCATCCACAGAAAATCCTTTCCACGACAAGACGCAATCACGTCCGCTCGCCATCATCCACCCACAGAAAATCCTTTCCACGACAAGACGCAATCACGCCCGCTCGCCATCATCCACCCACAGAAAATCCTTTCCACGACAAGACGCAATCACGTCTGCTCGCCATCATCCATCCACAGAAAATCCTTTCCACGACAAGACGCAATTACGTCCGCTCGCCATCATCCACCCACAGAAAATCCTTTCCACGACAAGACGCAATCACGTCCGCTCGCCATCATCCACCAACAAAAAATCCGTTCCACGACAAGACGCAATCACGTCCGCTCGCCATCATCCATCCACAGAAAATCCTTTCCGCGACAAGACGCAATCACGTCCGCTCGCCATCATCCATCCACAGAAAATCCTTTCCACGACAAGACGCAATCACGCCCGCTCGCCATCATCCACCCACAGAAAATCCTTTCCACGACAAGACGCAATCACGTCCGCTCGCCATCATCCATCCACAGAAAATTCTTTCCACGACAAGAGGCAATTACGCCCATTCACCATCATCCACCAACAGAAAATCCTTTCCACGACAAGACACAATCACGTCCGCTCGCCATCATCCATCCACAGAAAATCCTTTCCACGACAAGACGCAATCACGCCCGCTCGCCATCATCCACCCACAGAAAATCCTTTCAACGACAAGACGCAATCACGTCCGCTCGCCATCATCCACCCACAGAAAATTCTTTCCACGACAAGAGGCAATTACGCCCATTCACCATCATCCACCAACAGAAAATCCTTTCCACGACAAGACACAATCACGTCCGCTCGCCATCATCCACCAACAGAAAATCCTTTCCACGACAAGACGCAATCACGTCCGCTCGCCATCATCCACCCACAGAAAATCCTTTCCACGACAAGACGCAATCACGTCCGCTCACCATCATCCACCCACAGAAAATCCTTTCCACGACAAGAGGCAATCACGTCCGCTCGCCATCATCCACCCACAAAAAATCCTTTCCACGACAAGACGCAATCACGTCCGCTCGCCATCATCCACCCACAGAAAATCCTTTCCACGACAAGACGCAATCACGCCCACTCGCCATCATCCACCGACAGAAAATCCTTTCCACGACCAGACGCAATCACATCCGCTCGCCATTATCCACCCACAGTAAATCCTTTCCACGACAAGACGCAATCACGTCCGCTCGCCATCATCCACCCACAGAAAATCCTTTCCACGACAAGACGCAATCACGTCTGCTCGCCATCATCCATCCACAGAAAATCCTTTCCACGACAAGACGCAATCACGTCCGCTCGCCATCATCCACCAACAGAAAATCCTTTCCACGACAAGACGCAATCACGTCCGCTCGCCATCATCCATCCACAGAAAATCCTTTCCACGACAAGACGCAATCACGTCCGCTCGCCATCATCCACCCACAGAAAATCCTTTCCACGACAAGACGCAATCACGCCCGCTCGCCATCATCCACCCACAGAAAATCCTTTCCACGACAAGACGCAATCACGTCTGCTCGCCATCATCCATCCACAGAAAATCCTTTCCACGACAAGACACAATTACGTCCGCTCGCCATCATCCACCCACAGAAAATCCTTTCCACGACAAGACGCAATCACGTCCGCTCGCCATCATCCACCAACAAAAAATCCGTTCCACGACAAGACGCAATCACGTCCGCTCGCCATCATCCATCCACAGAAAATCCTTTCCGCGACAAGACGCAATCACGTCCGCTCGCCATCATCCATCCACAGAAAATCCTTTCCACGACAAGACGCAATCACGCCCGCTCGCCATCATCCACCCACAGAAAATCCTTTCCACGACAAGACGCAATCACGTCCGCTCGCCATCATCCATCCACAGAAAATTCTTTCCACGACAAGAGGCAATTACGCCCATTCACCATCATCCACCAACAGAAAATCCTTTCCACGACAAGACACAATCACATCCGCTCGCCATCATCCATCCACAGAAAATCCTTTCCACGACAAGACGCAATCACGCCCGCTCGCCATCATCCACCCACAGAAAATCCTTTCAACGACAAGACGCAATCACGTCCGCTCGCCATCATCCACCCACAGAAAATTCTTTCCACGACAAGAGGCAATTACGCCCATTCACCATCATCCACCAACAGAAAATCCTTTCCACGACAAGACACAATCACGTCCGCTCGCCATCATCCACCAACAGAAAATCCTTTCCACGACAAGACGCAATCACGTCCGCTCGCCATCATCCACCCACAGAAAATCCTTTCCACGACAAGACGCAATCACGTCCGCTCACCATCATCCACCCACAGAAAATCCTTTCCACGACAAGAGGCAATCACGTCCGCTCGCCATTATCCATCCACAGAAAATCCTTTCCACGACAAGACACAATCACGTCCGCTCACCATCATCCACCCACAGAAAATCCTTTCCACGACAAGAGGCAATCACGTCCGCTCGCCATTATCCATCCACAGAAAATCCTTTCCACGACAAGACGCAATCACGCCCGCTCGCCATAATCCACCCACAGAAAATCCTTTCCACGACAAGACGCAATCACGTCCGCTCGCCATTATCCACCCACAGAAAATCCTTTCCACGACAAGACGCAATTACGTCCGCTCGCCATCATCCACCAACAGAAAATTCTTTCCACGACAAGACACAATCACGCCCACTCGCCATCATCCACCAACAGAAAATCTTTTCCACGACAAGACGCAATCACGTCCGCTCGCCATCATCCACCCACAGAAAATCCTTTCCACGACAAGACGCAATCACGTCCGCTCGCCATCATCCACCCACAGAAAATCATTTCCACGACAAGTCGCAATCACGTCCGCTCGCCATCATCCACCAACAGAAAATCCTTTCCACGACAAGACGCAATCACGTCCGCTCGCCATCATCCATCCACAGAAAATCCTTTCCACGACAAGACGCAATCACGTCCGCTCGCCATCATCCACCCACAGAAAATCCTTTCCACGACAAGACGCAATCACGCCCGCTCGCCATCATCCACCCACAGAAAATCCTTTCCACGACAAGACGCAATCACGTCCGCTCGCCATCATCCACCCACAGAAAATCCTTTCCACGACAAGACGCAATCACGCCCACTCGCCATCATCCACCGACAGAAAATCCTTTCCACGACCAGACGCAATCACATCCGCCCGCCATTATCCACCCACAGTAAATCCTTTCCACGACAAGACGCAATCACGTCCGCTCGCCATCATCCACCCACAGAAAATCCTTTCCACGACAAGACGCAATCACGTCTGCTCGCCATCATCCATCCACAGAAAATCCTTTCCACGACAAGACGCAATCACGTCCGCTCGCCATCATCCACCAACAGAAAATCCTTTCCACGACAAGACGCAATCACGTCCGCTCGCCATCATCCATCCACAGAAAATCCTTTCCACGACAAGACGCAATCACGTCCGCTCGCCATCATCCACCCACAGAAAATCCTTTCCACGACAAGACGCAATCACGCCCGCTCGCCATCATCCACCCACAGAAAATCCTTTCCACGACAAGACGCAATCACGTCTTCTCGCCATCATCCATCCACAGAAAATCCTTTCCACGACAAGACGCAATCACGTCCGCTCGCCATCATCCACCCACAGAAAATCCTTTCCACGACAAGACGCAATCACGTCCGCTCGCCATCATCCACCAACAAAAAATCCGTTCCACGACAAGACGCAATCACGTCCGCTCGCCATCATCCATCCACAGAAAATCCTTTCCGCGACAAGACGCAATCACGTCCGCTCGCCATCATCCATCCACAGAAAATCCTTTCCACGACAAGACGCAATCACGCCCGCTCGCCATCATCCACCCACAGAAAATCCTTTCCACGACAAGACGCAATCACGTCCGCTCGCCATCATCCATCCACAGAAAATTCTTTCCACGACAAGAGGCAATTACGCCCATTCACCATCATCCACCAACAGAAAATCCTTTCCACGACAAGACACAATCACGTCCGCTCGCCATCATCCATCCACAGAAAATCCTTTCCACGACAAGACGCAATCACGCCCGCTCGCCATCATCCACCCACAGAAAATCCTTTCCACGACAAGACACAATCACGTCCGCTCGCCATCATCCACCCACAGAAAATTCTTTCCACGACAAGAGGCAATTACGCCCATTCACCATCATCCACCAACAGAAAATCCTTTCCACGACAAGACACAATCACGTCCGCTCGCCATCATCCACCAACAGAAAATCCTTTCCACGACAAGACGCAATCACGTCCGCTCGCCATCATCCACCCACAGAAAATCCTTTCCACGACAAGACGCAATCACGTCCGCTCACCATCATCCACCCACAGAAAATCCTTTCCACGACAAGAGGCAATCACGTCCGCTCGCCATTATCCATCCACAGAAAATCCTTTCCACGACAAGACACAATCACGTCCGCTCACCATCATCCACCCACAGAAAATCCTTTCCACGACAAGAGGCAATCACGTCCGCTCGCCATTATCCATCCACAGAAAATCCTTTCCACGACCAGACGCAATCACGCCTGCTCGCCATCATCCACCCACAGAAAATCCTTTCCACGACAAGACGCAATCACGTCCGCTCGCCATTATCCACCCACAGAAAATCCTTTCCACGACAAGACGCAATTACGTCCGCTCGCCATCATCCACCAACAGAAAATTCTTTCCACGACAAGACGCAATCACGCCCACTCGCCATCATCCACCAACAGAAAATCTTTTCCACGACAAGACGCAATCACGTCCGCTCGCCATCATCCACCCACAGAAAATCCTTTCCACGACAAGACGCAATCACGTCCGCTCGCCATCATCCACCCACAGAAAATCATTTCCACGACAAGTCGCAATCACGTCCGCTCGCCATCATCCACCAACAAAAAATCCTTTCCACGACAAGACACAATCACGTCCGCTCGCCATCATCCATCCACAGAAAATCCTTTCCACGACAAGACGCAATCACGTCCGCTCGCCATCATCCATCCACAGAAAATCCTTTCCACGAAAAGACGCAATCACATCCGCTCGCCATCATCCACCCACAGAAAATCCTTTCCACGACCAGACGCAATCATGTCCGCTCACCATCATCCATCCACAGAAAATCCTTTCCACGACAAGACGCAATCACGTCTGCTCGCCATCATCCATCCACAGAAAATCCTTTCCACGACAAGACGCAATCACGTCCGCTCGCCATCATCCCCCAACAGAAAATCCTTTCCACGACAAGACGCAATCACGTCCGCTCGCCATCATCCATCCACAGAAAATCCTTTCCACGACAAGACGCAATCACGTCCGCTCGCCATCATCCACCCACAGAAAATCCTTTCCACGACAAGACGCACTCACGCCCGCTCGCTATCATCCACCCACAGAAAATCCTTTCCACGACAAGACGCAATCACGTCCGCTCGCCATCATCCACCCACAGAAAATCCTTTCCACGACAAGACGCAATCACGCCCACTCGCCATCATCCACCGACAGAAAATCCTTTCCACGACCAGACGCAATCACATCCGCCCGCCATTATCCACCCACAGTAAATCCTTTCCACGACAAGACGCAATCACGTCCGCTCGCCATCATCCACCCACAGAAAATCCTTTCCACGACAAGACGCAATCACGTCTGCTCGCCATCATCCATCCACAGAAAATCCTTTCCACGACAAGACGCAATCACGTCCGCTCGCCATCATCCACCAACAGAAAATCCTTTCCACGACAAGACGCAATCACGTCCGCTCGCCATCATCCATCCACAGAAAATCCTTTCCACGACAAGACGCAATCACGTCCGCTCGCCATCATCCACCCACAGAAAATCCTTTCCACGACAAGACGCAATCACGCCCGCTCGCCATCATCCACCCACAGAAAATCCTTTCCACGACAAGACGCAATCACGTCTTCTCGCCATCATCCATCCACAGAAAATCCTTTCCACGACAAGACGCAATCACGTCCGCTCGCCATCATCCACCCACAGAAAATCCTTTCCACGACAAGACGCAATCACGTCCGCTCGCCATCATCCACCAACAAAAAATCCGTTCCACGACAAGACGCAATCACGTCCGCTCGCCATCATCCATCCACAGAAAATCCTTTCCGCGACAAGACGCAATCACGTCCGCTCGCCATCATCCATCCACAGAAAATCCTTTCCACGACAAGACGCAATCACGCCCGCTCGCCATCATCCACCCACAGAAAATCCTTTCCACGACAAGACGCAATCACGTCCGCTCGCCATCATCCATCCACAGAAAATTCTTTCCACGACAAGAGGCAATTACGCCCATTCACCATCATCCACCAACAGAAAATCCTTTCCACGACAAGACACAATCACGTCCGCTCGCCATCATCCACCAACAGAAAATCCTTTCCACGACAAGACGCAATCACGTCCGCTCGCCATCATCCACCCACAGAAAATCCTTTCCACGACAAGACGCAATCACGTCCGCTCACCATCATCCACCCACAGAAAATCCTTTCCACGACAAGAGGCAATCACGTCCGCTCGCCATTATCCATCCACAGAAAATTCTTTCCACGACAAGACACAATCACGTCCGCTCACCATCATCCACCCACAGAAAATCCTTTCCACGACAAGAGGCAATCACGTCCGCTCGCCATTATCCATCCACAGAAAATCCTTTCCACGACAAGACGCAATCACGCCCGCTCGCCATCATCCACCCACAGAAAATCCTTTCCACGACAAGACGCAATCACGTCCGCTCGCCAATATCCACCCACAGAAAATCCTTTCCACGACAAGACGCAATTACGTCCGCTCGCCATCATCCACCAACAGAAAATTCTTTCCACGACAAGACGCAATCACGCCCACTCGCCATCATCCACCAACAGAAAATCTTTTCCACGACAAGACGCAATCACGTCCGCTCGCCATCATCCACCCACAGAAAATCCTTTCCACGACAAGACGCAATCACGTCCGCTCGCCATCATCCACCCACAGAAAATCATTTCCACGACAAGTCGCAATCACGTCCGCTCGCCATCATCCACCAACAAAAAATCCTTTCCACGACAAGACACAATCACGTCCGCTCGCCATCATCCATCCACAGAAAATCCTTTCCACGACAAGACGCAATCACGTCCGCTTGCCATCATCCATCCACAGAAAATCCTTTCCACGAAAAGACGCAATCACATCCGCTCGCCATCATCCACCCACAGAAAATCCTTTCCACGACCAGACGCAATCATGTCCGCTCACCATCATCCATCCACAGAAAATCCTTTCCACGACAAGACGCAATCACGTCTGCTCGCCATCATCCATCCACAGAAAATCCTTTCCACGACAAGACGCAATCACGTCCGCTCGCCATCATCCCCCAACAGAAAATCCTTTCCACGACAAGACGCAATCACGTCCGCTCGCCATCATCCATCCACAGAAAATCCTTTCCACGACAAGACGCAATCACGTCCGCTCGCCATCATCCACCCACAGAAAATCCTTTCCACGACAAGACGCACTCACGCCCGCTCGCTATCATCCACCCACAGAAAATCCTTTCCACGACAAGACGCAATCACGTCCGCTCGCCATCATCCACCCACAGAAAATCCTTTCCACGACAAGACGCAATCACGCCCACTCGCCATCATCCACCAACAGAAAATCCTTTCCACGACCAGACGCAATCACATCCGCTCGCCATTATCCACCCACAGTAAATCCTTTCCACGACAAGACGCAATCACGTCCGCTCGCCATCATCCACCCACAGAAAATCCTTTCCACGACAAGACGCAATCACGTCTGCTCGCCATCATCCATCCACAGAAAATCCTTTCCACGACAAGACGCAATCACGTCCGCTCGCCATTATCCACCCACAGAAAATCCTTTCCACGACAAGACGCAATCACGTCTGCTTGCCATCATCCAACCACAGAAAATCCTTTCCACGACAAGACGCAATCACGTCCGCTCGCCATCATCCACCCACAGAAAATCCTTTCCATGACAAGACGCAATCACGTCCGCTCGCCATCATCCACCAACAGAAAATCCTTTCCACGACAAGACGCAATCACGTCCGCTCGCCATCATCCATCCACAGAAAATCCTTTCCGCGACAAGACGCAATCTCGTCCGCTCGCCATCATCTCTCCACAGAAAATCCTTTCCACGACAAGACGCAATCACGTCCGCTCACCATCATCCATCCACAGAAAATCCTTTCCACGACAAGACGCAATCACGTCCGCTCGCCATCATCCACCCACAGAAAATCCTTTCCACGACAAGAGGCAATCACGCCCACTCGCCATCATCCACCAACAGAAAATACTTTCCACGACCAGACGCAATCACGTCCGCTCGCCATCATCCATCCACAGAAAATCCTTTCCACGACAAGACGCAATCACGTCCGCTCGCCATCATCCATCCACAGAAAATCCTTTCCACAACAAGACGCAATCACGTCCGCTCGCCATCATCCACCCACAGAAAATCCTTTCCACGACAAGACGCAATCACGTCCGCTCGCCATCATCCACCCACAGAAAATCCTTTCCACGACAAGACGCAATCACGTCCGCTCGCCATCATCCATCCACAGAAAATCCTTTCCACGACAAGACGCAACCACTTCCGCTCGCCATCATCCACCTACAGAAAATCCTTTCCACGACAAGACGCAATCACTTCCGCTCGCCATCATCCACCCACAGAAAATCCTTTCCACGACAAGTCGCAATCACGTCCGCTCGCCATCATCCACCAACAAAAAATCCTTTCCACGACAAGACACAATCACGTCCGCTCGCCATCATCCACCAACAAAAAATCCTTTCCACGACAAGACGCAGTCACGTCCGCTCGCCATCATCCATCCACAGAAAATCCTTTCCACGACAAGACGCAATCACGTTCACTCGCCATCATCCACCCACAGAAAATCCTTTCCACGACAAGACGCAATCACGTCTGCTCGCCATCATCCATCCACAGAAAATCCTTTCCACGACAAGACGCAATCACGTCCGCTCGCCATCATCCACCCACAGAAAATCCTTTCCACGACAAGAGGCAATCACGCCCACTCGCCATCATCCACCAACAGAAAATCCTTTCCACGACCAGACGCAATCACGTCCGCTCGCCATTATCCACCCACAGAAAATCCTTTCCACGACAAGACGCAATCACGTCTGCTCGCCATCATCCATCCACAGAAAATCCTTTCCACGACAAGACGCAATCACGTCCGCTCGCCATCATCCACCCACAGAAAATCCTTTCCACGACAAGACGCAATCACGTCCGCTCGCCATCATCCACCAACAAAAAATCCTTTCCACGAGAAGACGCAATCACGTTCACTCGCCATCATCCACCCACAGAAAATCCTTTCCACGACAAGACGCAATCACGTCTGCTCGCCATCATCCATCCACAGAAAATCCTTTCCACGACAAGACGCAATCACGTCCGCTCGCCATCATCCACCCACAGAAAATCCTTTCCACGACAAGAGGCAATCACGCCCACTCGCCATCATCCACCAACAGAAAATCCTTTCCACGACCAGACGCAATCACGTCCGCTCGCCATTATCCACCCACAGAAAATCCTTTCCACGACAAGACGCAATCACGTCTGCTCGCCATCATCCATCCACAGAAAATCCTTTCCACGACAAGACGCAATCACGTCCGCTCGCCATCATCCACCCACAGAAAATCCTTTCCACGACAAGACGCAATCACGTCCGCTCGCCATCATCCACCAACAAAAAATCCTTTCCACGAGAAGACGCAATCACGTCCGCTCGCCATCATCCATCCACAGAAAATCCTTTCCGCGACAAGACACAATCACGTCCACTCGCCATCATCCATCCACAGAAAATCCTTTCCACGACAAGACGCAATCACGCCCGCTCGCCATCATCCACCCACAGAAAATCCTTTCCACGACAAGACGCAATCACGTCCGCTCGCCATCATCCATCCACAGAAAATCCTTTCCACGACAAGACGCAATCACGTCCGCTCGCCATCATCCACCCACAGAAAATTCTTTCCACGACAAGAGGCAATTACGCCCATTCACCATCATCCACCAACAGAAAATCCTTTCCACGACAAGACACAATCACGTCCGCTCGCCATCATCCACCAACAGAAAATCCTTTCCACGACAAGACGCAATCACGTCCGCTCGCCATTATCCATCCACAGAAAATCCTTTCCACGACAAGACACAATCACGTCCGCTCACCATCATCCACCCACAGAAAATCCTTTCCACGACAAGACGCAATCACGTCTGCTCGCCATCATCCATCCACAGAAAATCCTTTCCACGACAAGACGCAATCACGTCCGCTCGCCATCATCCACCCACAGAAAATCCTTTCCACGACAAGACGCAATCACGTCCGCTCGCCATCATCCACCAACAAAAAATCCTTTCCACGAGAAGACGCAATCACGTTCACTCGCCATCATCCACCCACAGAAAATCCTTTCCACGACAAGACGCAATCACGTCTGCTCGCCATCATCCATCCACAGAAAATCCTTTCCACGACAAGACGCAATCACGTCCGCTCGCCATCATCCACCCACAGAAAATCCTTTCCACGACAAGAGGCAATCACGCCCACTCGCCATCATCCACCAACAGAAAATCCTTTCCACGACCAGACGCAATCACGTCCGCTCGCCATTATCCACCCACAGAAAATCCTTTCCACGACAAGACGCAATCACGTCTGCTCGCCATCATCCATCCACAGAAAATCCTTTCCACGACAAGACGCAATCACGTCCGCTCGCCATCATCCACCCACAGAAAATCCTTTCCACGACAAGACGCAATCACGTCCGCTCGCCATCATCCACCAACAAAAAATCCTTTCCACGAGAAGACGCAATCACGTCCGCTCGCCATCATCCATCCACAGAAAATCCTTTCCGCGACAAGACACAATCACGTCCACTCGCCATCATCCATCCACAGAAAATCCTTTCCACGACAAGACGCAATCACGCCCGCTCGCCATCATCCACCCACAGAAAATCCTTTCCACGACAAGACGCAATCACGTCCGCTCGCCATCATCCATCCACAGAAAATCCTTTCCACGACAAGACGCAATCACGTCCGCTCGCCATCATCCACCCACAGAAAATTCTTTCCACGACAAGAGGCAATTACGCCCATTCACCATCATCCACCAACAGAAAATCCTTTCCACGACAAGACACAATCACGTCCGCTCGCCATCATCCACCAACAGAAAATCCTTTCCACGACAAGACGCAATCACGTCCGCTCGCCATTATCCATCCACAGAAAATCCTTTCCACGACAAGACACAATCACGTCCGCTCACCATCATCCACCCACAGAAAATCCTTTCCACGACAAGAGGCAATCACGTCCGCTCGCCATTATCCATCCACAGAAAATCCTTTCCACGACAAGACGCAATCACGCCCGCTCGCCATCATCCACCCACAGAAAATCCTTTCCACGACAAGACGCAATCACGTCCGCTCGCCATTATCCATCCACAGAAAATCCTTTCCACGACAAGACGCAATCACGCCCGCTCGCCATCATCCACCAACAGAAAATCTTTTCCACGACAAGACGCAATCACGTCCGCTCACCATCATCCACCCACAGAAAATCCTTTCCACGACAAGACGCAATCACGTCCGCTCGCCATCATCCACCCACAGAAAATCATTTCCACGACAAGTCGCAATCACGTCCGCTCGCCATCATCCACCAACAAAAAATCCTTTCCACGACAAGACACAATCACGTCCGCTCGCCATCATCCATCCACAGAAAATCCTTTCCACGACAAGACGCAATCACGTCCGCTCGGCATCATCCATCCACAGAAAATCCTTTCCACGAAAAGACGCAATCACATCCGCTCGCCATCATCCACCCACAGAAAATCCTTTCCACGACCAGACGCAATCATGTCCGCTCGCCATCATCCATCCACAGAAAATCCTTTCCACGACAAGACGCAATCACGTCTGCTCGCCATCATCCATCCACAGAAAATCCTTTCCACGACAAGACGCAATCACGTCCGCTCGCCATCATCCACCAACAGAAAATCCTTTCCACGACAAGACGCAATCACGTCCGCTCGCCATCATCCATCCACAGAAAATCCTTTCCACGACAAGACGCAATCACGTCCGCTCGCCATCATCCACCCACAGAAAATCCTTTCCACGACAAGACGCGATCACGCCCGCTCGCCATCATCCACCCACAGAAAATCCTTTCCACGACAAGACGCAATCACGTCTGCTCGCCATCATCCATCCACAGAAAATCCTTTCCACGACAAGACGCAATCACGTCCGCTCGCCATCATCCACCAACAGAAAATCCTTTCCACGACAAGACGCAATCACGTCCGCTCGCCATCATCCATCCACAGAAAATCCTTTCCACGACAAGACGCAATCACGTCCGCTCGCCATCATCCACCCACAGAAAATCCTTTCCACGACAAGACGCAATCACGCCCGCTCGCCATCATCCACCCACAGAAAATCCTTTCCACGACAAGACGCAATCACGTTTGCTCGCCATCATCCATCCACAGAAAATCCTTTCCACGACAAGACGCAATCACGTCCGCTCGCCATCATCCACCCACAGAAAATCCTTTCCACGACAAGACGCAATCACGTCCGCTCGCCATCATCCACCAACAAAAAATCCGTTCCACGACAAGACGCAATCACGTCCGCTCGCCATCATCCATCCACAGAAAATCCTTTCCGCGACAAGACGCAATCACGTCCGCTCGCCATCATCCATCCACAGAAAATCCTTTCCACGACAAGACGCAATCACGCCCGCTCGCCATCATCCACCCACAGAAAATCCTTTCCACGACAAGACGCAATCACGTCCGCTCGCCATCATCCATCCACAGAAAATTCTTTCCACGACAAGAGGCAATTACGCCCATTCACCATCATCCACCAACAGAAAATCCTTTCCACGACAAGACACAATCACGTCCGCTCGCCATCATCCATCCACAGAAAATCCTTTCCACGACAAGACGCAATTACGCCCGCTCGCCATCATCCACCCACAGAAAATCCTTTCAACGACAAGACGCAATCACGTCCGCTCGCCATCATCCACCCACAGAAAATTCTTTCCACGACAAGAGGCAATTACGCCCATTCACCATCATCCACCAACAGAAAATCCTTTCCACGACAAGACACAATCACATCCGCTCGCCATCATCCACCAACAGAAAATCCTTTCCACGACAAGACGCAATCACGTCCGCTCGCCATCATCCACCCACAGAAAATCCTTTCCACGACAAGACGCAATCACGTCCGCTCACCATCATCCACCCACAGAAAATCCTTTCCACGACAAGAGGCAATCACGTCCGCTCGCCATTATCCATCCACAGAAAATCCTTTCCACGACAAGACACAATCACGTCCGCTCACCATCATCCACCCACAGAAAATCCTTTCCACGACAAGGGGCAATCACGTCCGCTCGCCATTATCCATCCACAGAAAATCCTTTACACGACAAGACGCAATCACGCCCGCTCGCCATCATCCACCCACAGAAAATCCTTTCCACGACAAGACGCAATCACGTCCGCTCGCCATTATCCACCCACAGAAAATCCTTTCCACGACAAGACGCAATTACGTCCGCTCGCCATCATCCACCAACAGAAAATTCTTTCCACGACAAGACGCAATCACGCCCACTCGCCATCATCCACCAACAGAAAATCTTTTCCACGACAAGACGCAATCACGTCCGCTCGCCATCATCCACCCACAGAAAATCCTTTCCACGACAAGACACAATCACGTCCGCTCGCCATCATCCACCCACAGAAAATCATTTCCACGACAAGTCGCAATCACGTCCGCTCGCCATCATCCACCAACAGAAAATCCTTTCCACGACAAGACGCAATCACGTCCGCTCGCCATCATCCATCCACAGAAAATCCTTTCCACGACAAGACGCAATCACGTCTGCTCGCCATCATCCACCCACAGAAAATCCTTTCCACGACAAGACGCAATCACGCCCGCTCGCCATCATCCACCCACAGAAAATCCTTTCCACGACAAGACGCAATCACGTCCGCTCGCCATCATCCACCCACAGAAAATCCTTTCCACGACAAGACGCAATCACGCCCACTCGCCATCATCCACCGACAGAAAATCCTTTCCACGACCAGACGCAATCACATCCGCTCGCCATTATCCACCCACAGTAAATCCTTTCCACGACAAGACGCAATCACGTCCGCTCGCCATCATCCACCCACAGAAAATCCTTTCCACGACAAGACGCAATCACGTCTGCTCGCCATCATCCATCCACAAAAAATCCTTTCCACGACAAGACGCAATCACGTCCGCTCGCCATCATCCACCAACAGAAAATCCTTTCCACGACAAGACGCAATCACGTCCGCTCGCCATCATCCATCCACAGAAAATCCTTTCCACGACAAGACGCAATCACGTCCGCTCGCCATCATCCACCCACAGAAAATCCTTTCCACGACAAGACGCAATCACGCCCGCTCGCCATCATCCACCCACAGAAAATCCTTTCCACGACAAGACGCAATCACGTCTGCTCGCCATCATCCATCCACAGAAAATCCTTTCCACGACAAGACGCAATCACGTCCGCTCGCCATCATCCACCCACAGAAAATCCTTTCCACGACAAGACGCAATCACGTCCGCTCGCCATCATCCACCAACAAAAAATCCGTTCCACGACAAGACGCAATCACGTCCGCTCGCCATCATCCATCCACAGAAAATCCTTTCCGCGACAAGACGCAATCACGTCCGCTCGCCATCATCCATCCACAGAAAATCCTTTCCGCGACAAGACGCAATCACGTCCGCTCGCCATCATCCATCCACAGAAAATCCTTTCCACGACAAGACGCAATCACGCCCGCTCGCCATCATCCACCCACAGAAAATCCTTTCCACGACAAGACGCAATCACGTCCGCTCGCCATCATCCATCCACAGAAAATTCTTTCCACGACAAGAGGCAATTACGCCCATTCACCATCATCCACCAACAGAAAATCCTTTCCACGACAAGACACAATCACGTCCGCTCGCCATCATCCATCCACAGAAAATCCTTTCCACGACAAGACGCAATCACGCCCGCTCGCCATCATCCACCCACAGAAAATCCTTTCCACGACAAGACGCAATCACGTCCGCTCGCCATCATCCACCCACAGAAAATTCTTTCCACGACAAGAGGCAATTACGCCCATTCACCATCATCCACCAACAGAAAATCCTTTCCACGACAAGACACAATCACGTCCGCTCGCCATCATCCACCAACAGAAAATCCTTTCCACGACAAGACGCAATCACGTCCGCTCGCCATCATCCACCCACAGAAAATCCTTTCCACGACAAGACGCAATCACGTCCGCTCACCATCATCCACCCACAGAAAATCCTTTCCACGACAAGAGGCAATCACGTCCGCTCGCCATTATCCATCCACAGAAAATCCTTTCCACGACAAGACACAATCACGTCCGCTCACCATCATCCACCCACAGAAAATCCTTTCCACGACAAGAGGCAATCACGTCCGCTCGCCATTATCCATCCACAGAAAATCCTTTCCACGACAAGACGCAATCACGCCCGCTCGCCATCATCCACCCACAGAAAATCCTTTCCACGACAAGACGCAATCACGTCCGCTCGCCATTATCCACCCACAGAAAATCCTTTCCACGACAAGACGCAATTACGTCCGCTCGCCATCATCCACCAACAGAAAATTCTTTCCACGACAAGACGCAATCACGCCCACTCGCCATCATCCACCAACAGAAAATTCTTTCCACGACAAGACGCAATCACGTCCGCTCGCCATCATCCACCCACAGAAAATCCTTTCCACGACAAGACGCAATCACGTCCGCTCACCATCATCCACCCACAGAAAATCCTTTCCACGACAAGAGGCAATCACGTCCGCTCGCCATTATCCATCCACAGAAAATCCTTTCCACAACAAGACACAATCACGTCCGCTCACCATCATCCACCCACAGAAAATCCTTTCCACGACAAGAGGCAATCACGTCCGCTTGCCATTATCCATCCACAGAAAATCCTTTCCACGACAAGACACAATCACGTCCGCTCGCCATCATCCATCCACAGAAAATCCTTTCCACGACAAGACGCAATCACGTCCGCTCGCCATCATCCATCCACAGAAAATCCTTTCCACGAAAAGACGCAATCACATCCGCTCGCCATCATCCACCCACAGAAAATCCTTTCCACGACCAGACGCAATCATGTCCGCTCACCATCATCCATCCACAGAAAATCCTTTCCACGACAAGACGCAATCACGTCTGCTCGCCATCATCCATCCACAGAAAATCCTTTCCACGACAAGACGCAATCACGTCCGCTCGCCATCATCCCCCAACAGAAAATCCTTTCCACGACAAGACGCAATCACGTCCGCTCGCCATCATCCATCCACAGAAAATCCTTTCCACGACAAGACGCAATCACGTCCGCTCGCCATCATCCACCCACAGAAAATCCTTTCCACGACAAGACGCAATCACGCCCGCTCGCTATCATCCACCCACAGAAAATCCTTTCCACGACAAGACGCAATCACGTCCGCTCGCCATCATCCACCCACAGAAAATCCTTTCCACGACAAGACGCAATCACGCCCACTCGCCATCATCCACCAACAGAAAATCCTTTCCACGACCAGACGCAATCACATCCGCTCGCCATTATCCACCCACAGTAAATCCTTTCCACGACAAGACGCAATCACGTCCGCTCGCCATCATCCACCCACAGAAAATCCTTTCCACGACAAGACGCAATCACGTCTGCTCGCCATCATCCATCCACAGAAAATCCTTTCCACGACAAGACGCAATCACGTCCGCTCGCCATCATCCACCAACAGAAAATCCTTTCCACGACAAGACGCAATCACGTCCGCTCGCCATCATCCACCCACAGAAAATCCTTTCCACGACAAGACGCAATCACGTCCGCTCACCATCATCCACCCACAGAAAATCCTTTCCACGACAAGAGGCAATCACGTCCGCTCGCCATTATCCATCCACAGAAAATCCTTTCCACGACAAGACACAATCACGTCCGCTCACCATCATCCACCCACAGAAAATCCTTTCCACGACAAGAGGCAATCACGTCCGCTCGCCATTATCCATCCACAGAAAATCCTTTCCACGACCAGACGCAATCACGCCTGCTCGCCATCATCCACCCACAGAAAATCCTTTCCACGACAAGACGCAATCACGTCCGCTCGCCATTATCCACCCACAGAAAATCCTTTCCACGACAAGACGCAATTACGTCCGCTCGCCATCATCCACCAACAGAAAATTCTTTCCACGACAAGACGCAATCACGCCCACTCGCCATCATCCACCAACAGAAAATCTTTTCCACGACAAGACGCAATCACGTCCGCTCGCCATCATCCACCCACAGAAAATCCTTTCCACGACAAGACGCAATCACGTCCGCTCGCCATCATCCACCCACAGAAAATCATTTCCACGACAAGTCGCAATCACGTCCGCTCGCCATCATCCACCAACAAAAAATCCTTTCCACGACAAGACACAATCACGTCCGCTCGCCATCATCCATCCACAGAAAATCCTTTCCACGACAAGACGCAATCACGTCCGCTCGCCATCATCCATCCACAGAAAATCCTTTCCACGAAAAGACGCAATCACATCCGCTCGCCATCATCCACCCACAGAAAATCCTTTCCACGACCAGACGCAATCATGTCCGCTCACCATCATCCATCCACAGAAAATCCTTTCCACGACAAGACGCAATCACGTCTGCTCGCCATCATCCATCCACAGAAAATCCTTTCCACGACAAGACGCAATCACGTCCGCTCGCCATCATCCCCCAACAGAAAATCCTTTCCACGACAAGACGCAATCACGTCCGCTCGCCATCATCCATCCACAGAAAATCCTTTCCACGACAAGACGCAATCACGTCCGCTCGCCATCATCCACCCACAGAAAATCCTTTCCACGACAAGACGCACTCACGCCCGCTCGCTATCATCCACCCACAGAAAATCCTTTCCACGACAAGACGCAATCACGTCCGCTCGCCATCATCCACCCACAGAAAATCCTTTCCACGACAAGACGCAATCACGCCCACTCGCCATCATCCACCGACAGAAAATCCTTTCCACGACCAGACGCAATCACATCCGCCCGCCATTATCCACCCACAGTAAATCCTTTCCACGACAAGACGCAATCACGTCCGCTCGCCATCATCCACCCACAGAAAATCCTTTCCACGACAAGACGCAATCACGTCTGCTCGCCATCATCCATCCACAGAAAATCCTTTCCACGACAAGACGCAATCACGTCCGCTCGCCATCATCCACCAACAGAAAATCCTTTCCACGACAAGACGCAATCACGTCCGCTCGCCATCATCCATCCACAGAAAATCCTTTCCACGACAAGACGCAATCACGTCCGCTCGCCATCATCCACCCACAGAAAATCCTTTCCACGACAAGACGCAATCACGCCCGCTCGCCATCATCCACCCACAGAAAATCCTTTCCACGACAAGACGCAATCACGTCTTCTCGCCATCATCCATCCACAGAAAATCCTTTCCACGACAAGACGCAATCACGTCCGCTCGCCATCATCCACCCACAGAAAATCCTTTCCACGACAAGACGCAATCACGTCCGCTCGCCATCATCCACCAACAAAAAATCCGTTCCACGACAAGACGCAATCACGTCCGCTCGCCATCATCCATCCACAGAAAATCCTTTCCGCGACAAGACGCAATCACGTCCGCTCGCCATCATCCATCCACAGAAAATCCTTTCCACGACAAGACGCAATCACGCCCGCTCGCCATCATCCACCCACAGAAAATCCTTTCCACGACAAGACGCAATCACGTCCGCTCGCCATCATCCATCCACAGAAAATTCTTTCCACGACAAGAGGCAATTACGCCCATTCACCATCATCCACCAACAGAAAATCCTTTCCACGACAAGACACAATCACGTCCGCTCGCCATCATCCACCAACAGAAAATCCTTTCCACGACAAGACGCAATCACGTCCGCTCGCCATCATCCACCCACAGAAAATCCTTTCCACGACAAGACGCAATCACGTCCGCTCACCATCATCCACCCACAGAAAATCCTTTCCACGACAAGAGGCAATCACGTCCGCTCGCCATTATCCATCCACAGAAAATTCTTTCCACGACAAGACACAATCACGTCCGCTCACCATCATCCACCCACAGAAAATCCTTTCCACGACAAGAGGCAATCACGTCCGCTCGCCATTATCCATCCACAGAAAATCCTTTCCACGACAAGACGCAATCACGCCCGCTCGCCATCATCCACCCACAGAAAATCCTTTCCACGACAAGACGCAATCACGTCCGCTCGCCAATATCCACCCACAGAAAATCCTTTCCACGACAAGACGCAATTACGTCCGCTCGCCATCATCCACCAACAGAAAATTCTTTCCACGACAAGACGCAATCACGCCCACTCGCCATCATCCACCAACAGAAAATCTTTTCCACGACAAGACGCAATCACGTCCGCTCGCCATCATCCACCCACAGAAAATCCTTTCCACGACAAGACGCAATCACGTCCGCTCGCCATCATCCACCCACAGAAAATCATTTCCACGACAAGTCGCAATCACGTCCGCTCGCCATCATCCACCAACAAAAAATCCTTTCCACGACAAGACACAATCACGTCCGCTCGCCATCATCCATCCACAGAAAATCCTTTCCACGACAAGACGCAATCACGTCCGCTTGCCATCATCCATCCACAGAAAATCCTTTCCACGAAAAGACGCAATCACATCCGCTCGCCATCATCCACCCACAGAAAATCCTTTCCACGACCAGACGCAATCATGTCCGCTCACCATCATCCATCCACAGAAAATCCTTTCCACGACAAGACGCAATCACGTCTGCTCGCCATCATCCATCCACAGAAAATCCTTTCCACGACAAGACGCAATCACGTCCGCTCGCCATCATCCCCCAACAGAAAATCCTTTCCACGACAAGACGCAATCACGTCCGCTCGCCATCATCCATCCACAGAAAATCCTTTCCACGACAAGACGCAATCACGTCCGCTCGCCATCATCCACCCACAGAAAATCCTTTCCACGACAAGACGCACTCACGCCCGCTCGCTATCATCCACCCACAGAAAATCCTTTCCACGACAAGACGCAATCACGTCCGCTCGCCATCATCCACCCACAGAAAATCCTTTCCACGACAAGACGCAATCACGCCCACTCGCCATCATCCACCAACAGAAAATCCTTTCCACGACCAGACGCAATCACATCCGCTCGCCATTATCCACCCACAGTAAATCCTTTCCACGACAAGACGCAATCACGTCCGCTCGCCATCATCCACCCACAGAAAATCCTTTCCACGACAAGACGCAATCACGTCTGCTCGCCATCATCCATCCACAGAAAATCCTTTCCACGACAAGACGCAATCACGTCCGCTCGCCATTATCCACCCACAGAAAATCCTTTCCACGACAAGACGCAATCACGTCTGCTTGCCATCATCCAACCACAGAAAATCCTTTCCACGACAAGACGCAATCACGTCCGCTCGCCATCATCCACCCACAGAAAATCCTTTCCATGACAAGACGCAATCACGTCCGCTCGCCATCATCCACCAACAGAAAATCCTTTCCACGACAAGACGCAATCACGTCCGCTCGCCATCATCCATCCACAGAAAATCCTTTCCGCGACAAGACGCAATCTCGTCCGCTCGCCATCATCTCTCCACAGAAAATCCTTTCCACGACAAGACGCAATCACGTCCGCTCACCATCATCCATCCACAGAAAATCCTTTCCACGACAAGACGCAATCACGTCCGCTCGCCATCATCCACCCACAGAAAATCCTTTCCACGACAAGAGGCAATCACGCCCACTCGCCATCATCCACCAACAGAAAATCCTTTCCACGACCAGACGCAATCACGTCCGCTCGCCATCATCCATCCACAGAAAATCCTTTCCACGACAAGACGCAATCACGTCCGCTCGCCATCATCCATCCACAGAAAATCCTTTCCACAACAAGACGCAATCACGTCCGCTCGCCATCATCCACCCACAGAAAATCCTTTCCACGACAAGACGCAATCACGTCCGCTCGCCATCATCCACCCACAGAAAATCCTTTCCACGACAAGACGCAATCACGTCCGCTCGCCATCATCCATCCACAGAAAATCCTTTCCACGACAAGACGCAACCACTTCCGCTCGCCATCATCCACCTACAGAAAATCCTTTCCACGACAAGACGCAATCACTTCCGCTCGCCATCATCCACCCACAGAAAATCCTTTCCACGACAAGTCGCAATCACGTCCGCTCGCCATCATCCACCAACAAAAAATCCTTTCCACGACAAGACACAATCACGTCCGCTCGCCATCATCCACCAACAAAAAATCCTTTCCACGACAAGACGCAGTCACGTCCGCTCGCCATCATCCATCCACAGAAAATCCTTTCCACGACAAGACGCAATCACGTTCACTCGCCATCATCCACCCACAGAAAATCCTTTCCACGACAAGACGCAATCACGTCTGCTCGCCATCATCCATCCACAGAAAATCCTTTCCACGACAAGACGCAATCACGTCCGCTCGCCATCATCCACCCACAGAAAATCCTTTCCACGACAAGAGGCAATCACGCCCACTCGCCATCATCCACCAACAGAAAATCCTTTCCACGACCAGACGCAATCACGTCCGCTCGCCATTATCCACCCACAGAAAATCCTTTCCACGACAAGACGCAATCACGTCTGCTCGCCATCATCCATCCACAGAAAATCCTTTCCACGACAAGACGCAATCACGTCCGCTCGCCATCATCCACCCACAGAAAATCCTTTCCACGACAAGACGCAATCACGTCCGCTCGCCATCATCCACCAA
Organism: Rana muscosa; assembly: GCA_029206835.1. Lineage (NCBI taxonomy): Eukaryota > Metazoa > Chordata > Amphibia > Anura > Ranidae > Rana > Rana muscosa. The sequence continues at coordinate 347,280,477 of CM055125.1, read as the reverse complement.
CAAAAAATCCTTTCCACGAGAAGACGCAATCACGTCCGCTCGCCATCATCCATCCACAGAAAATCCTTTCCGCGACAAGACACAATCACGTCCACTCGCCATCATCCATCCACAGAAAATCCTTTCCACGACAAGACGCAATCACGCCCGCTCGCCATCATCCACCCACAGAAAATCCTTTCCACGACAAGACGCAATCACGTCCGCTCGCCATCATCCATCCACAGAAAATCCTTTCCACGACAAGACGCAATCACGTCCGCTCGCCATCATCCACCCACAGAAAATTCTTTCCACGACAAGAGGCAATTACGCCCATTCACCATCATCCACCAACAGAAAATCCTTTCCACGACAAGACACAATCACGTCCGCTCGCCATCATCCACCAACAGAAAATCCTTTCCACGACAAGACGCAATCACGTCCGCTCGCCATTATCCATCCACAGAAAATCCTTTCCACGACAAGACACAATCACGTCCGCTCACCATCATCCACCCACAGAAAATCCTTTCCACGACAAGAGGCAATCACGTCCGCTCGCCATTATCCATCCACAGAAAATCCTTTCCACGACAAGACGCAATCACGCCCGCTCGCCATCATCCACCCACAGAAAATCCTTTCCACGACAAGACGCAATCACGTCCGCTCGCCATTATCCATCCACAGAAAATCCTTTCCACGACAAGACGCAATCACGCCCGCTCGCCATCATCCACCAACAGAAAATCTTTTCCACGACAAGACGCAATCACGTCCGCTCACCATCATCCACCCACAGAAAATCCTTTCCACGACAAGACGCAATCACGTCCGCTCGCCATCATCCACCCACAGAAAATCATTTCCACGACAAGTCGCAATCACGTCCGCTCGCCATCATCCACCAACAAAAAATCCTTTCCACGACAAGACACAATCACGTCCGCTCGCCATCATCCATCCACAGAAAATCCTTTCCACGACAAGACGCAATCACGTCCGCTCGGCATCATCCATCCACAGAAAATCCTTTCCACGAAAAGACGCAATCACATCCGCTCGCCATCATCCACCCACAGAAAATCCTTTCCACGACCAGACGCAATCATGTCCGCTCGCCATCATCCATCCACAGAAAATCCTTTCCACGACAAGACGCAATCACGTCTGCTCGCCATCATCCATCCACAGAAAATCCTTTCCACGACAAGACGCAATCACGTCCGCTCGCCATCATCCACCAACAGAAAATCCTTTCCACGACAAGACGCAATCACGTCCGCTCGCCATCATCCATCCACAGAAAATCCTTTCCACGACAAGACGCAATCACGTCCGCTCGCCATCATCCACCCACAGAAAATCCTTTCCACGACAAGACGCAATCACGCCCGCTCGCCATCATCCACCCACAGAAAATCCTTTCCACGACAAGACGCAATCACGTCTGCTCGCCATCATCCATCCACAGAAAATCCTTTCCACGACAAGACGCAATCACGTCCGCTCGCCATCATCCACCAACAGAAAATCCTTTCCACGACAAGACGCAATCACGTCCGCTCGCCATCATCCATCCACAGAAAATCCTTTCCACGACAAGACGCAATCACGTCCGCTCGCCATCATCCACCCACAGAAAATCCTTTCCACGACAAGACGCAATCACGCCCGCTCGCCATCATCCACCCACAGAAAATCCTTTCCACGACAAGACGCAATCACGTTTGCTCGCCATCATCCATCCACAGAAAATCCTTTCCACGACAAGACGCAATCACGTCCGCTCGCCATCATCCACCCACAGAAAATCCTTTCCACGACAAGACGCAATCACGTCCGCTCGCCATCATCCACCAACAAAAAATCCGTTCCACGACAAGACGCAATCACGTCCGCTCGCCATCATCCATCCACAGAAAATCCTTTCCGCGACAAGACGCAATCACGTCCGCTCGCCATCATCCATCCACAGAAAATCCTTTCCACGACAAGACGCAATCACGCCCGCTCGCCATCATCCACCCACAGAAAATCCTTTCCACGACAAGACGCAATCACGTCCGCTCGCCATCATCCATCCACAGAAAATTCTTTCCACGACAAGAGGCAATTACGCCCATTCACCATCATCCACCAACAGAAAATCCTTTCCACGACAAGACACAATCACGTCCGCTCGCCATCATCCATCCACAGAAAATCCTTTCCACGACAAGACGCAATTACGCCCGCTCGCCATCATCCACCCACAGAAAATCCTTTCAACGACAAGACGCAATCACGTCCGCTCGCCATCATCCACCCACAGAAAATTCTTTCCACGACAAGAGGCAATTACGCCCATTCACCATCATCCACCAACAGAAAATCCTTTCCACGACAAGACACAATCACATCCGCTCGCCATCATCCACCAACAGAAAATCCTTTCCACGACAAGACGCAATCACGTCCGCTCGCCATCATCCACCCACAGAAAATCCTTTCCACGACAAGACGCAATCACGTCCGCTCACCATCATCCACCCACAGAAAATCCTTTCCACGACAAGAGGCAATCACGTCCGCTCGCCATTATCCATCCACAGAAAATCCTTTCCACGACAAGACACAATCACGTCCGCTCACCATCATCCACCAACAGAAAATCTTTTCCACGACAAGACGCAATCACGTCCGCTCACCATCATCCACCCACAGAAAATCCTTTCCACGACAAGACGCAATCACGTCCGCTCGCCATCATCCATCCACAGAAAATCCTTTCCACGACAAGACGCAATCACGTCCGCTCGCCATCATCCACCCACAGAAAATCCTTTCCACGACAAGACGCAATCACGCCCGCTCGCCATCATCCACCCACAGAAAATCCTTTCCACGACAAGACGCAATCACGTTTGCTCGCCATCATCCATCCACAGAAAATCCTTTCCACGACAAGACGCAATCACGTCCGCTCGCCATCATCCACCCACAGAAAATCCTTTCCACGACAAGACGCAATCACGTCCGCTCGCCATCATCCACCAACAAAAAATCCGTTCCACGACAAGACGCAATCACGTCCGCTCGCCATCATCCATCCACAGAAAATCCTTTCCGCGACAAGACGCAATCACGTCCGCTCGCCATCATCCATCCACAGAAAATCCTTTCCACGACAAGACGCAATCACGCCCGCTCGCCATCATCCACCCACAGAAAATCCTTTCCACGACAAGACGCAATCACGTCCGCTCGCCATCATCCATCCACAGAAAATTCTTTCCACGACAAGAGGCAATTACGCCCATTCACCATCATCCACCAACAGAAAATCCTTTCCACGACAAGACACAATCACGTCCGCTCGCCATCATCCATCCACAGAAAATCCTTTCCACGACAAGACGCAATTACGCCCGCTCGCCATCATCCACCCACAGAAAATCCTTTCAACGACAAGACGCAATCACGTCCGCTCGCCATCATCCACCCACAGAAAATTCTTTCCACGACAAGAGGCAATTACGCCCATTCACCATCATCCACCAACAGAAAATCCTTTCCACGACAAGACACAATCACATCCGCTCGCCATCATCCACCAACAGAAAATCCTTTCCACGACAAGACGCAATCACGTCCGCTCGCCATCATCCACCCACAGAAAATCCTTTCCACGACAAGACGCAATCACGTCCGCTCACCATCATCCACCCACAGAAAATCCTTTCCACGACAAGAGGCAATCACGTCCGCTCGCCATTATCCATCCACAGAAAATCCTTTCCACGACAAGACACAATCACGTCCGCTCACCATCATCCACCCACAGAAAATCCTTTCCACGACAAGGGGCAATCACGTCCGCTCGCCATTATCCATCCACAGAAAATCCTTTACACGACAAGACGCAATCACGCCCGCTCGCCATCATCCACCCACAGAAAATCCTTTCCACGACAAGACGCAATCACGTCCGCTCGCCATTATCCACCCACAGAAAATCCTTTCCACGACAAGACGCAATTACGTCCGCTCGCCATCATCCACCAACAGAAAATTCTTTCCACGACAAGACGCAATCACGCCCACTCGCCATCATCCACCAACAGAAAATCTTTTCCACGACAAGACGCAATCACGTCCGCTCGCCATCATCCACCCACAGAAAATCCTTTCCACGACAAGACACAATCACGTCCGCTCGCCATCATCCACCCACAGAAAATCATTTCCACGACAAGTCGCAATCACGTCCGCTCGCCATCATCCACCAACAGAAAATCCTTTCCACGACAAGACGCAATCACGTCCGCTCGCCATCATCCATCCACAGAAAATCCTTTCCACGACAAGACGCAATCACGTCTGCTCGCCATCATCCACCCACAGAAAATCCTTTCCACGACAAGACGCAATCACGCCCGCTCGCCATCATCCACCCACAGAAAATCCTTTCCACGACAAGACGCAATCACGTCCGCTCGCCATCATCCACCCACAGAAAATCCTTTCCACGACAAGACGCAATCACGCCCACTCGCCATCATCCACCGACAGAAAATCCTTTCCACGACCAGACGCAATCACATCCGCTCGCCATTATCCACCCACAGTAAATCCTTTCCACGACAAGACGCAATCACGTCCGCTCGCCATCATCCACCCACAGAAAATCCTTTCCACGACAAGACGCAATCACGTCTGCTCGCCATCATCCATCCACAAAAAATCCTTTCCACGACAAGACGCAATCACGTCCGCTCGCCATCATCCACCAACAGAAAATCCTTTCCACGACAAGACGCAATCACGTCCGCTCGCCATCATCCATCCACAGAAAATCCTTTCCACGACAAGACGCAATCACGTCCGCTCGCCATCATCCACCCACAGAAAATCCTTTCCACGACAAGACGCAATCACGCCCGCTCGCCATCATCCACCCACAGAAAATCCTTTCCACGACAAGACGCAATCACGTCTGCTCGCCATCATCCATCCACAGAAAATCCTTTCCACGACAAGACGCAATCACGTCCGCTCGCCATCATCCACCCACAGAAAATCCTTTCCACGACAAGACGCAATCACGTCCGCTCGCCATCATCCACCAACAAAAAATCCGTTCCACGACAAGACGCAATCACGTCCGCTCGCCATCATCCATCCACAGAAAATCCTTTCCGCGACAAGACGCAATCACGTCCGCTCGCCATCATCCATCCACAGAAAATCCTTTCCGCGACAAGACGCAATCACGTCCGCTCGCCATCATCCATCCACAGAAAATCCTTTCCACGACAAGACGCAATCACGCCCGCTCGCCATCATCCACCCACAGAAAATCCTTTCCACGACAAGACGCAATCACGTCCGCTCGCCATCATCCATCCACAGAAAATTCTTTCCACGACAAGAGGCAATTACGCCCATTCACCATCATCCACCAACAGAAAATCCTTTCCACGACAAGACACAATCACGTCCGCTCGCCATCATCCATCCACAGAAAATCCTTTCCACGACAAGACGCAATCACGCCCGCTCGCCATCATCCACCCACAGAAAATCCTTTCCACGACAAGACGCAATCACGTCCGCTCGCCATCATCCACCCACAGAAAATTCTTTCCACGACAAGAGGCAATTACGCCCATTCACCATCATCCACCAACAGAAAATCCTTTCCACGACAAGACATAATCACGTCCGCTCGCCATCATCCACCAACAGAAAATCCTTTCCACGACAAGACGCAATCACGTCCGCTCGCCATCATCCACCCACAGAAAATCCTTTCCACGACAAGACGCAATCACGTCCGCTCACCATCATCCACCCACAGAAAATCCTTTCCACGACAAGAGGCAATCACGTCCGCTCGCCATTATCCATCCACAGAAAATCCTTTCCACGACAAGACACAATCACGTCCGCTCACCATCATCCACCCACAGAAAATCCTTTCCACGACAAGAGGCAATCACGTCCGCTCGCCATTATCCATCCACAGAAAATCCTTTCCACGACAAGACGCAATCACGCCCGCTCGCCATCATCCACCCACAGAAAATCCTTTCCACGACAAGACGCAATCACGTCCGCTCGCCATTATCCACCCACAGAAAATCCTTTCCACGACAAGACGCAATTACGTCCGCTCGCCATCATCCACCAACAGAAAATTCTTTCCACGACAAGACGCAATCACGCCCACTCGCCATCATCCACCAACAGAAAATTCTTTCCACGACAAGACGCAATCACGTCCGCTCGCCATCATCCACCCACAGAAAATCCTTTCCACGACAAGACGCAATCACGTCCGCTCACCATCATCCACCCACAGAAAATCCTTTCCACGACAAGAGGCAATCACGTCCGCTCGCCATTATCCATCCACAGAAAATCCTTTCCACAACAAGACACAATCACGTCCGCTCACCATCATCCACCCACAGAAAATCCTTTCCACGACAAGAGGCAATCACGTCCGCTTGCCATTATCCATCCACAGAAAATCCTTTCCACGACAAGACACAATCACGTCCGCTCGCCATCATCCATCCACAGAAAATCCTTTCCACGACAAGACGCAATCACGTCCGCTCGCCATCATCCATCCACAGAAAATCCTTTCCACGAAAAGACGCAATCACATCCGCTCGCCATCATCCACCCACAGAAAATCCTTTCCACGACCAGACGCAATCATGTCCGCTCACCATCATCCATCCACAGAAAATCCTTTCCACGACAAGACGCAATCACGTCTGCTCGCCATCATCCATCCACAGAAAATCCTTTCCACGACAAGACGCAATCACGTCCGCTCGCCATCATCCCCCAACAGAAAATCCTTTCCACGACAAGACGCAATCACGTCCGCTCGCCATCATCCATCCACAGAAAATCCTTTCCACGACAAGACGCAATCACGTCCGCTCGCCATCATCCACCCACAGAAAATCCTTTCCACGACAAGACGCAATCACGCCCGCTCGCTATCATCCACCCACAGAAAATCCTTTCCACGACAAGACGCAATCACGTCCGCTCGCCATCATCCACCCACAGAAAATCCTTTCCACGACAAGACGCAATCACGCCCACTCGCCATCATCCACCAACAGAAAATCCTTTCCACGACCAGACGCAATCACATCCGCTCGCCATTATCCACCCACAGTAAATCCTTTCCACGACAAGACGCAATCACGTCCGCTCGCCATCATCCACCCACAGAAAATCCTTTCCACGACAAGACGCAATCACGTCTGCTCGCCATCATCCATCCACAGAAAATCCTTTCCACGACAAGACGCAATCACGTCCGCTCGCCATCATCCACCAACAGAAAATCCTTTCCACGACAAGACGCAATCACGTCCGCTCGCCATCATCCACCCACAGAAAATCCTTTCCACGACAAGACGCAATCACGCCCGCTCGCCATCATCCATCCACAGAAAATCCTTTCCACGACAAGACGCAATCACGCCCGCTCGCCATCATCCACCCACAGAAAATCCTTTCCACGACAAGACGCAATCACGTCCGCTCGCCATTATCCACCCACAGAAAATCCTTTCCACGACAAGACGCATTTACGTCCGCTCGCCATCATCCACCAACAGAAAATTCTTTTCACGACAAGATGCAATCACGCCCGCTCGCCATCATCCACCAACAGAAAATCTTTTCCACGACAAGACGCAATCATGTCCGCTCGCCATCATCCACCCACAGAAAATCCTTTCCACGACAAGACGCAATCACGTCCGCTCGCCATCATCCACCCACAGAAAATCATTTCCACGACAAGTCGCAATCACATCCGCTCGCCATCATCCACCAACAAAAAATCCTTTCCACGACAAGACACAATCACGTCCGCTCGCCATCATCCATCCACAGAAAATCCTTTCCACGACAAGACGCAATCACGTCCGCTCGCCATCATCCATCCACAGAAAATCCTTTCCACGAAAAGACGCAATCACATCCGCTCGCCATCATCCACCCACAGAAAATCCTTTCCACGACCAGACGCAATCATGTCCGCTCACCATCATCCATCCACAGAAAATCCTTTCCACGACAAGATGCAATCACGTCTGCTCGCCATCATCCATCCACAGAAAATCCTTTCCACGACAAGACGCAATCACGTCCGCTCGCCATCATCCACCAACAGAAAATCCTTTCCATGACAAGACGCAATCACGTCCGCTCGCCATCATCCATCCACAGAGAATCCTTTCCACGACAAGACGCAATCACGTCCGCTCGCCATCATCCACCCACAGAAAATCCTTTCCACGACAAGACGCAATCACGCCCGCTCGCTATCATCCACCCACAGAAAATCCTTTCCACGACAAGACGCAATCACGTCCGCTCGCCATCATCCACCCACAGAAAATCCTTTCCACGACAAGACGCAATCACGCCCACTCGCCATCATCCACCAACAGAAAATCCTTTCCACGACCAGACGCAATCACATCCGCTCGCCATTATCCACCCACAGTAAATCCTTTCCACGACAAGACGCAATCACGTCCGCTCGCCATCATCCACCCACAGAAAATCCTTTCCACGACAAGACGCAATCACGTCTGCTCGCCATCATCCATCCACAGAAAATCCTTTCCACGACAAGACGCAATCACGTCCGCTCGCCATCATCCACCAACAGAAAATCCTTTCCACGACAAGACGCAATCACGTCCGCTCGCCATCATCCATCCACAGAAAATCCTTTCCACGACAAGACGCAATCACGTTCGCTCGCCATCATCCACCCACAGAAAATCCTTTCCACGACAAGACGCAATCACGTCCGCTCGCCATCATCCACCCACAGAAAATCCTTTCCACGACAAGACGCAATCACGTCCGTTCGCCATCATCCACCCACAGAAATTCCTTTCCACGACCAGACGCAATCACGTCCGCTTTCCATCATCCACCCACAGAAAATTCTTTCCACGACAAGAGGCAATTACGCCCATTCACCATCATCCACCAACAGAAAATCCTTTCCACGACAAGACATAATCACGCCCGCTCGCCATTATCCACCCACAGAAAATCCTTTCCACGACAAGACGCAATTACGTCCGCTCGCCATCATCCACCAACAGAAAATTCTTTCCACGACAATACGCAATCACGCCCACTCGCCATCATCCACCAACAGAAAATCTTTTCCACGACAAGACGCAATCACGTCCGCTCGCCATCATCCACCCACAGAAAATCCTTTCCACGACAAGACGCAATCACGTCCGCTCACCATCATCCACCCACAGAAAATCCTTTCCACGACAAGAGGCAATCACGTCCGCTCGCCATTATCCATCCACAGAAAATCCTTTCCACAACAAGACACAATCACGTCCGCTCACCATCATCCACCCACAGAAAATCCTTTCCACGACAAGAGGCAATCACGTCCGCTCGCCATTATCCATCCACAGAAAATCCTTTCCACGACAAGACACAATCACGTCCGCTCGCCATCATCCATCCACAGAAAATCCTTTCCACGACAAGACGCAATCACGTCCGCTCACCATCATCCATCCACAGAAAATCCTTTCCACGAAAAGACGCAATCACATCCGCTCGCCATCATCCACCCACAGAAAATCCTTTCCACGACCAGACGCAATCATGTCCGCTCACCATCATCCATCCACAGAAAATCCTTTCCACGACAAGACGCAATCACGTCTGCTCGCCATCATCCATCCACAGAAAATCCTTTCCACGACAAGACGCAATCACGTCCGCTCGCCATCATCCCCCAACAGAAAATCCTTTCCACGACAAGACGCAATCACGTCCGCTCGCCATCATCCATCCACAGAAAATCCTTTCCACGACAAGACGCAATCACGTCCGCTCGCCATCATCCACCCACAGAAAATCCTTTCCACGACAAGACGCAATCATGCCCGCTCGCTATCATCCACCCACAGAAAATCCTTTCCACGACAAGACGCAATCACGTCCGCTCGCCATCATCCACCCACAGAAAATCCTTTCCACGACAAGACGCAATCACGTCCGCTCGCCATCATCCACCCACAGAAAATCCTTTCCACGACAAGACGCAATCACGTCCGCTCGCCATCATCCACCCACAGAAAATCCTTTCCACGACAAGACGCAATCACGTCCGCTCACCATCATCCACCCACAGAAAATCCTTTCCACGACAAGAGGCAATCACGTCCGCTCGCCATTATCCATCCACAGAAAATCCTTTCCACAACAAGACACAATCACGTCCGCTCACCATCATCCACCCACAGAAAATCCTTTCCACGACAAGAGGCAATCACGTCCGCTTGCCATTATCCATCCACAGAAAATCCTTTCCACGACAAGACACAATCACGTCCGCTCGCCATCATCCATCCACAGAAAATCCTTTCCACGACAAGACGCAATCACGTCCGCTCGCCATCATCCATCCACAGAAAATCCTTTCCACGAAAAGACGCAATCACATCCGCTCGCCATCATCCACCCACAGAAAATCCTTTCCACGACCAGACGCAATCATGTCCGCTCACCATCATCCATCCACAGAAAATCCTTTCCACGACAAGACGCAATCACGTCTGCTCGCCATCATCCATCCACAGAAAATCCTTTCCACGACAAGACGCAATCACGTCCGCTCGCCATCATCCCCCAACAGAAAATCCTTTCCACGACAAGACGCAATCACGTCCGCTCGCCATCATCCATCCACAGAAAATCCTTTCCACGACAAGACGCAATCACGTCCGCTCGCCATCATCCACCCACAGAAAATCCTTTCCACGACAAGACGCAATCACGCCCGCTCGCTATCATCCACCCACAGAAAATCCTTTCCACGACAAGACGCAATCACGTCCGCTCGCCATCATCCACCCACAGAAAATCCTTTCCACGACAAGACGCAATCACGCCCACTCGCCATCATCCACCAACAGAAAATCCTTTCCACGACCAGACGCAATCACATCCGCTCGCCATTATCCACCCACAGTAAATCCTTTCCACGACAAGACGCAATCACGTCCGCTCGCCATCATCCACCCACAGAAAATCCTTTCCACGACAAGACGCAATCACGTCCGCTCGCCATCATCCACCCACAGAAAATCCTTTCCACGACAAGACGCAATCACGTCTGCTCGCCATCATCCATCCACAGAAAATCCTTTCCACGACAAGACGCAATCACGTCCGCTCGCCATCATCCACCAACAGAAAATCCTTTCCACGACAAGATGCAATCACGTCCGCTCGCCATCATCCACCCACAGAAAATCCTTTCCACGACAAGACGCAATCACGCCCGCTCGCCATCATCCACCCACAGAAAATCCTTTCCACGACAAGACGCAATCACGTCCGCTCGCCATTATCCACCCACAGAAAATCCTTTCCACGACAAGACGCATTTACGTCCGCTCGCCATCATCCACCAACAGAAAATTCTTTTCACGACAAGACGCAATCACGCCCGCTCGCCATCATCCACCAACAGAAAATCTTTTCCACGACAAGACGCAATCATGTCCGCTCGCCATCATCCACCCACAGAAAATCCTTTCCACGACAAGACGCAATCACGTCCGCTCGCCATCATCCACCCACAGAAAATCATTTCCACGACAAGTCGCAATCACGTCCGCTCGCCATCATCCACCAACAAAAAATCCTTTCCACGACAAGACACAATCACGTCCGCTCGCCATCATCCATCCACAGAAAATCCTTTCCACGACAAGACGCAATCACGTCCGCTCGCCATCATCCATCCACAGAAAATCCTTTCCACGAAAAGACGCAATCACATCCGCTCGCCATCATCCACCCACAGAAAATCCTTTCCACGACCAGACGCAATCATGTCCGCTCACCATCATCCATCCACAGAAAATCCTTTCCACGACAAGATGCAATCACGTCTGCTCGCCATCATCCATCCACAGAAAATCCTTTCCACGACAAGACGCAATCACGTCCGCTCGCCATCATCCACCAACAGAAAATCCTTTCCATGACAAGACGCAATCACGTCCGCTCGCCATCATCCATCCACAGAGAATCCTTTCCACGACAAGACGCAATCACGTCCGCTCGCCATCATCCACCCACAGAAAATCCTTTCCACGACAAGACGCAATCACGCCCGCTCGCTATCATCCACCCACAGAAAATCCTTTCCACGACAAGACGCAATCACGTCCGCTCGCCATCATCCACCCACAGAAAATCCTTTCCACGACAAGACGCAATCACGCCCACTCGCCATCATCCACCAACAGAAAATCCTTTCCACGACCAGACGCAATCACATCCGCTCGCCATTATCCACCCACAGTAAATCCTTTCCACGACAAGACGCAATCACGTCCGCTCGCCATCATCCACCCACAGAAAATCCTTTCCACGACAAGACGCAATCACGTCTGCTCGCCATCATCCATCCACAGAAAATCCTTTCCACGACAAGACGCAATCACGTCCGCTCGCCATCATCCACCAACAGAAAATCCTTTCCACGACAAGACGCAATCACGTCCGCTCGCCATCATCCATCCACAGAAAATCCTTTCCACGACAAGACGCAATCACGTTCGCTCGCCATCATCCACCCACAGAAAATCCTTTCCACGACAAGACGCAATCACGTCCGCTCGCCATCATCCACCCACAGAAAATCCTTTCCACGACAAGAAGCAATCACGTCCGCTCGCCATCATCCACCCACAGAAATTCCTTTCCACGACCAGACGCAATCACGTCCGCTTTCCATCATCCACCCACAGAAAATTCTTTCCACGACAAGAGGCAATTACGCCCATTCACCATCATCCACCAACAGAAAATCCTTTCCACGACAAGACATAATCACGCCCGCTCGCCATTATCCACCCACAGAAAATCCTTTCCACGACAAGACGCAATTACGTCCGCTCGCCATCATCCACCAACAGAAAATTCTTTCCACGACAATACGCAATCACGCCCACTCGCCATCATCCACCAACAGAAAATCTTTTCCACGACAAGACGCAATCACGTCCGCTCGCCATCATCCACCCACAGAAAATCCTTTCCACGACAAGACGCAATCACGTCCGCTCACCATCATCCACCCACAGAAAATCCTTTCCACGACAAGAGGCAATCACGTCCGCTCGCCATTATCCATCCACAGAAAATCCTTTCCACAACAAGACACAATCACGTCCGCTCACCATCATCCACCCACAGAAAATCCTTTCCACGACAAGAGGCAATCACGTCCGCTCGCCATTATCCATCCACAGAAAATCCTTTCCACGACAAGACACAATCACGTCCGCTCGCCATCATCCATCCACAGAAAATCCTTTCCACGACAAGACGCAATCACGTCCGCTCACCATCATCCATCCACAGAAAATCCTTTCCACGAAAAGACGCAATCACATCCGCTCGCCATCATCCACCCACAGAAAATCCTTTCCACGACCAGACGCAATCATGTCCGCTCACCATCATCCATCCACAGAAAATCCTTTCCACGACAAGACGCAATCACGTCTGCTCGCCATCATCCATCCACAGAAAATCCTTTCCACGACAAGACGCAATCACGTCCGCTCGCCATCATCCCCCAACAGAAAATCCTTTCCACGACAAGACGCAATCACGTCCGCTCGCCATCATCCATCCACAGAAAATCCTTTCCACGACAAGACGCAATCACGTCCGCTCGCCATCATCCACCCACAGAAAATCCTTTCCACGACAAGACGCAATCATGCCCGCTCGCTATCATCCACCCACAGAAAATCCTTTCCACGACAAGACGCAATCACGTCCGCTCGCCATCATCCACCCACAGAAAATCCTTTCCACGACAAGACGCAATCACGCCCACTCGCCATCATCCACCAACAGAAAATCCTTTCCACGACCAGACGCAATCACATCCGCTCGCCATTATCCACCCACAGTAAATCCTTTCCACGACAAGACGCAATCACGTCCGCTCGCCATCATCCACCCACAGAAAATCCTTTCCACGACAAGACGCAATCACGTCTGCTCGCCATCATCCATCCACAGAAAATCCTTTCCACGACAAGACGCAATCACGTCCGCTCGCCATCATCCACCAACAGAAAATCCTTTCCACGACAAGACGCACTCACGTCCGCTCGCCATCATCCACCCACAGAAAATCCTTTCCACGACAAGACGCAATCACGTCCGCTCGCCATCATCCATCCACAGAAAATCCTTTCCACGACAAGACGCAATCACGCCCGCTCGCCATCATCCACCCACAGAAAATCCTTTCCACGACAAGACGCAATCACGTCCGCTCGCCATTATCCACCCACAGAAAATCCTTTCCACGACAAGACGCAATTACGTCCGCTCGCCATCATCCACCAACAGAAAATTCTTTCCACGACAAGACGCAATCACGCCCGCTCGCCATCATCCACCAACAGAAAATCTTTTCCACGACAAGACGCAATCACGTCCGCTCGCCATCATCCACCCACAGAAAATCCTTTCCACGACAAGACGCAATCACGTCCGCTCGCCATCATCCACCCACAGAAAATCATTTCCACGACAAGTCGCAATCACGTCCGCTCGCCATCATCCACCAACAAAAAATCCTTTCCACGACAAGACACAATCACGTCTGCTCGCCATCATCCATCCACAGAAAATCCTTTCCACGACAAGATGCAATCACGTCCGCTCGCCATCATCCATCCACAGAAAATCCTTTCCACGAAAAGACGCAATCACATCCGCTCGCCATCATCCACCCACAGAAAATCCTTTCCACGACCAGACGCAATCATGTCCGCTCACCATCATCCATCCACAGAAAATCCTTTCCACGACAAGATGCAATCACGTCTGCTCGCCATCATCCATCCACAGAAAATCCTTTCCACGACAAGACGCAATCACGTCCGCTCGCCATCATCCACCAACAGAAAATCCTTTCCATGACAAGACGCAATCACGTCCGCTCGCCATCATCCATCCACAGAAAATCCTTTCCACGACAAGACGCAATCACGTCCGCTCGCCATCATCCACCCACAGAAAATCCTTTCCACGACAAGACGCAATCACGCCCGCTCGCTATCATCCACCCACAGAAAATCCTTTCCACGACAAGACGCAATCACGTCCGCTCGCCATCATCCACCCACAGAAAATCCTTTCCACGACAAGACGCAATCACGCCCACTCGCCATCATCCACCAACAGAAAATCCTTTCCACGACCAGACGCAATCACATCCGCTCGCCATTATCCACCCACAGTAAATCCTTTCCACGACAAGACGCAATCACGTCCGCTCGCCATCATCCACCCACAGAAAATCCTTTCCACGACAAGACGCAATCACGTCTGCTCGCCATCATCCATCCACAGAAAATCCTTTCCACGACAAGACGCAATCACGTCCGCTCGCCATCATCCACCAACAGAAAATCCTTTCCACGACAAGACGCAATCACGTCCGCTCGCCATCATCCATCCACAGAAAATCCTTTCCACGACAAGACGCAATCACGTTCGCTCGCCATCATCCACCCACAGAAAATCCTTTCCACGACAAGACGCAATCACGTCCGCTCGCCATCATCCACCCACAGAAAATCCTTTCCACGACAAGACGCAATCACGTCCGCTCGCCATCATCCACCCACAGAAAATCCTTTCCACGACCAGACGCAATCACGTCCGCTTTCCATCATCCACCCACAGAAAATTCTTTCCACGACAAGAGGCAATTACGCCCATTCACCATCATCCACCAACAGAAAATCCTTTCCACGACAAGACACAATCACGTCCGCTCGCCATAATCCACCAGCAGAAAATCCTTTCCACGACAAGACGCAATCACGTCCGCTCGCCATCATCCACCCACAGAAAATCCTTTCCACGACAAGACGCAATCACGTCCGCTCACCATCATCCACCCACAGAAAATCCTTTCCACGACAAGAGGCAATCACGTCCGCTCGCCATTATCCATCCACAGAAAATCCTTTCCACGACAAGACACAATCACGGCCGCTCACCATCATCCACCTACAGAAAATCCTTTCCACGACAAGAGGCAATCACGTCCGCTCGCCATTATCCATCCACAGAAAATCCTTTCCACGACAAGACGCAATCACGCCCGCTCGCCATCATCCACCCACAGAAAATCATTTCCACGACAAGACGCAATCACGTCCGCTCGCCATTGTCCATCCACAGAAAATCCTTTCCACGACAAGACGCAATTACGTCCGCTCGCCATCATCCACCAACAGAAAATTCTTTCCACGACAAGACGCAATCACGCCCGCTCGCCATCATCCACCAACAGAAAATCTTTTCCACGACAAGACGCAATCACGTCCGCTCGCCATCATCCACCCACAGAAAATCCTTTCCACGACAAGACGCAATCACGTCCGCTCGCCATCATCCACCCACAGAAAATCCTTTCCACGACAAGTCGCAATCACGTCCGCTCGCCATCATCCACCAACAAAAAATCCTTTCCACGACAAGACACAATCACGTCTGCTCGCCATCATCCATCCACAGAAAATCCTTTCCACGACAAGACGCAATCACGTCCGCTCGCCATCATCCATCCACAGAAAATCCTTTCCACGAAAAGACGCAATCACATCCGCTCGCCATCATCCACCCACAGAAAATCCTTTCCACGACCAGACGCAATCATGTCCGCTCACCATCATCCATCCACAGAAAATCCTTTCCACGACAAGATGCAATCACGTCTGCTCGCCATCATCCATCCACAGAAAATCCTTTCCACGACAAGACGCAATCACGTCCGCTCGCCATCATCCACCAACAGAAAATCCTTTCCATGACAAGACGCAATCACGTCCGCTCGCCATCATCCATCCACAGAAAATCCTTTCCACGACAAGACGCAATCACGTCCGCTCGCCATCATCCACCCACAGAAAATCCTTTCCACGACAAGACGCAATCACGCCCGCTCGCTATCATCCACCCACAGAAAATCCTTTCCACGACAAGACGCAATCACGTCCGCTCACCATCATCCACCCACAGAAAATCCTTTCCACGACAAGACGCAATCACGCCCACTCGCCATCATCCACCAACAGAAAATCCTTTCCACGACCAGACGCAATCACATCCGCTCGCCATTATCCACCCACAGTAAATCCTTTCCACGACAAGACGCAATCACGTCCGCTCGCCATCATCCACCCACAGAAAATCCTTTCCACGACAAGACGCAATCACGTCTGCTCGCCATCATCCATCCACAGAAAATCCTTTCCACGACAAGACGCAATCACGTCCGCTCGCCATCATCCACCAACAGAAAATCCTTTCCACGACAAGACGCAATCACGTCCGCTCGCCATCATCCATCCACAGAAAATCCTTTCCACGAGAAGACGCAATCACGTTCGCTCGCCATCATCCACCCACAGAAAATCCTTTCCACGACAAGACGCAATCACGTCCGCTCGCCATCATCCACCCACAGAAAATCCTTTCCACGACAAGACGCAATCACGTCCGCTCGCCATCATCCACCCACAGAAAATCCTTTCCACGACCAGACGCAATCACGTCCGCTTTCCATCATCCACCCACAGAAAATTCTTTCCACGACAAGAGGCAATTACGCCCATTCACCATCATCCACCAACAGAAAATCCTTTCCACGACAAGACACAATCACGTCCGCTCGCCATAATCCACCAGCAGAAAATCCTTTCCACGACAAGACGCAATCACGTCCGCTCGCCATCATCCACCCACAGAAAATCCTTTCCACGACAAGACGCAATCACGTCCGCTCACCATCATCCACCCACAGAAAATCCTTTCCACGACAAGAGGCAATCACGTCCGCTCGCCATTATCCATCCACAGAAAATCCTTTCCACGACAAGACACAATCACGGCCGCTCACCATCATCCACCTACAGAAAATCCTTTCCACGACAAGAGGCAATCACGTCCGCTCGCCATTATCCATCCACAGAAAATCCTTTCCACGACAAGACGCAATCACGCCCGCTCGCCATCATCCACCCACAGAAAATCATTTCCACGACAAGACGCAATCACGTCCGCTCGCCATTGTCCATCCACAGAAAATCCTTTCCACGACAAGACGCAATTACGTCCGCTCGCCATCATCCACCAACAGAAAATTCTTTCCACGACAAGACGCAATCACGCCCGCTCGCCATCATCCACCAACAGAAAATCTTTTCCACGACAAGACGCAATCACGTCCGCTCGCCATCATCCACCCACAGAAAATCCTTTCCACGACAAGACGCAATCACGTCCGCTCGCCATCATCCACCCACAGAAAATCCTTTCCACGACAAGTCGCAATCACGTCCGCTCGCCATCATCCACCAACAAAAAATCCTTTCCACGACAAGACACAATCACGTCCGCTCGCCATCATCCATCCACAGAAAATCCTTTCCACGACAAGACGCAATCACGTCCGCTCGCCATCATCCATCCACAGAAAATCCTTTCCACAACAAGACGCAATCACGTCCGCTCGCCATCATCCACCCACAGAAAATCCTTTCCACGACAAGACGCAATCACGTCCGCTCGCCATCATCCACCCACAGAAAATCCTTTCCACGACAAGACACAATCACGTCGGCTCGCCATCATCCATCCACAGAAAATCCTTTCCACGAAAAGACGCAATCACATCCGCTCGCCATCATCCACCCACAGAAAATCCTTTCCACGACCAGACGCAAACATGTCCGCACGCCATCATCCATCCACAGAAAATCCTTTCCACGACAAGACGCAATCACGTCCGCTCGCCATCATCCACCCACAGAAAATCCTTTCCACGACAAGACGCAATCACGTCCGCTCGCCATCATCCACCAACAGAAAATCCTTTCCACGACAAGACGCAATCACGTCTGCTCGCCATCATCCATCCACAGAAATTCCTTTCCACGACAAGACGCAATCACGTCCGCTCGCCATCATCCACCAACAGAAAATCCTTTCCACGACAAGACGCAATCACGTCCGCTCGCCATCATCCATCCACAGAAAATCCTTTCCACGACAAGACGCAATCACGTCCGCTCGCCATCATCCATCCACAGAAAATCCTTTCCACGACAAGACGCAATCACGCCCGCTCGCCATCATCCACCCACAGAAAATCCTTTCCACGACAAGACGCAATCACGTCCGCTCGCCATCATCCACCCACAGAAAATCCTTTCCACGACCAGACGCAATCACGTCTGCTCGCCATCATCCATCCACAGAAAATCCTTTCCACGACAAGTCGCAATCACGTCCACTCGCCATCATCCACCCACAGAAAATCCTTTCCACGACAAGACGCAATCACGTCCGCTCGCCATCATCCATCCACAGAAAATCCTTTCCACGACAAGACGCAATCACATCCACTCGCCATCATCCACCCACAGAAAATCCTTTCCACGACAAGAGGCAATCACGCCCACTCGCCATCATCCACCAACAGAAAATCCTTTCCACGACCAGACGCAATCACGTCCGCTCGCCATTATCCACCCACAGAAAATCCTTTCCACGACAAGACGCAATAACGTCTGCTCGCCATCATCCATCCACAGAAAATCCTTTCCACGACAAGACGCAATCACGTCCGCTCGCCATCATCCATCCACAGAAAATCCTTTCCACGACAAGACGCAATCACGCACGCTCGCCATCATCCACCCACAGAAAATCCTTTCCACGACAAGACGCAATCACGTCCGCTCGCCATCATCCATCCACAGAAAATCCTTTCCACGACAAGACGCAATCACGTCCGCTCGCCATCATCCACCCACAGAAAATTATTTCCACGACAAGAGGCAATCACGCCCATTCACCATCATCCACCAACAGAAAATCCTTTCCACGACAAGACACAATCACGTCCGCTCGCCATCATCCACCCACAGAAAATACTTTCCACGACAAGACGCAATCACGTCCGCTCGCCATCATCCACCCACAGAAAATCCTTTCCACGACAAGAGGCAATCACGCCCACTCGCCATCATCCACCAACAGAAAATCCTTTCCACGACCAGACGCAATCACGTCCGCTCGCCATTATCCACCCACAGAAAATCCTTTCCACGACAAGACGCAATCACGTCTGCTCGCCATCATCCATCCACAGAAAATCCTTTCCACGACAAGACGCAATCCTGTCCGCTCGCCATCATCCACCCACAGAAAATCCTTTCCACGACAAGACGCAATCACGTCCTCTCGCCATCATCCACCAACAGAAAATCCTTTCCACGACAAGACGCAATCACGTCCGCTCGCCATCATCCACCCACAGAAAATCCTTTCCACGACAAGACGCAATCACGTCCGCTCACCATCATCCACCAACAGAAAATCCTTTCCACGACAAGACGCAATCACGTCCGCTCGCCATCATCCACCCACAGAAAATCCTTTCCACGACCAGACGCAATCACGTCTGCTCGCCATCATCCATCCACAGAAAATCCTTTCCACGACAAGTCGCAATCACGTCCACTCGCCATCATCCACCCACAGAAAATCCTTTCCACAACAAGACGCAATCACGTCCGCTCGCCATCATCCATCCACAGAAAATCCTTTCCACGACAAGACGCAATCACGTCCACTCGCCATCATCCACCCACAGAAAATCCTTTCCACGACAAGAGGCAATCACGCCCACTCGCCATCATCCACCAACAGAAAATCCTTTCCACGACCAGACGCAATCACGTCCGCTCGCCATTATCCACCCACAGAAAATCCTTTCCACGACAAGACGCAATCACGTCTGCTCGCCATCATCCATCCACAGAAAATCCTTTCCACGACAAGACGCAATCATGTCCGCTCGCCATCATCCACTCACAGAAAATCCTTTCCACGACAAGACGCAATCACGTCCTCTCGCCATCATCCACCAACAGAAAATCCTTTCCACGACAAGACGCAATCACGTCCGCTCGCCATCATCCACCCACAGAAAATCCTTTCCACGACAAGACGCAATCACGTCCGCTCGCCATCATCCACCAACAGAAAATCCTTTCCACGACAAGACGCAATCACGTCCGCTCGCCATCATCCATCCACAGAAAATCCTTTCCGCGACAAGACGCAATCACGTCCGCTCGCCATCATCCATCCACAGAAAATCCTTTCCACGACAAGACGCAATCACGCACGCTCGCCATCATCCACCCACAGAAAATCCTTTCCACGACAAGACGCAATCACGTCCGCTCGCCATCATCCATCCACAGAAAATCCTTTCCACGACAAGACGCAATCACGTCCGCTCGCCATCATCCACCCACAGAAAATTCTTTCCACGACAAGAGGCAATCACGCCCATTCACCATCATCCACCAACAGAAAATCCTTTCCACGACAAGACACAATCACGTCCGCTCGCCATCATCCACCCACAGAAAATACTTTCCACGACAAGACGCAATCACGTCCGCTCGCCATCATCCACCCACAGAAAATCCTTTCCACGACAAGAGGCAATCACGCCCACTCGCCATCATCCACCAACAGAAAATCCTTTCCACGACAAGACACAATCACGTCCGCTCGCCATAATCCACCAGCAGAAAATCCTTTCCACGACAAGACGCAATCACGTCCGCTCGCCATCATCCACCCACAGAAAATCCTTTCCACGACAAGACGCAATCACGTCCGCTCACCATCATCCACCCACAGAAAATCCTTTCCACGACAAGAGGCAATCACGTCCGCTCGCCATTATCCATCCACAGAAAATCCTTTCCACGACAAGACACAATCACGGCCGCTCACCATCATCCACCTACAGAAAATCCTTTCCACGACAAGAGGCAATCACGTCCGCTCGCCATTATCCATCCACAGAAAATCCTTTCCACGACAAGACGCAATCACGCCCGCTCGCCATCATCCACCCACAGAAAATCATTTCCACGACAAGACGCAATCACGTCCGCTCGCCATTGTCCATCCACAGAAAATCCTTTCCACGACAAGACGCAATTACGTCCGCTCGCCATCATCCACCAACAGAAAATTCTTTCCACGACAAGACGCAATCACGCCCGCTCGCCATCATCCACCAACAGAAAATCTTTTCCACGACAAGACGCAATCACGTCCGCTCGCCATCATCCACCCACAGAAAATCCTTTCCACGACAAGACGCAATCACGTCCGCTCGCCATCATCCACCCACAGAAAATCCTTTCCACGACAAGTCGCAATCACGTCCGCTCGCCATCATCCACCAACAAAAAATCCTTTCCACGACAAGACACAATCACGTCCGCTCGCCATCATCCATCCACAGAAAATCCTTTCCACGACAAGACGCAATCACGTCCGCTCGCCATCATCCATCCACAGAAAATCCTTTCCACAACAAGACGCAATCACGTCCGCTCGCCATCATCCACCCACAGAAAATCCTTTCCACGACAAGACGCAATCACGTCCGCTCGCCATCATCCACCCACAGAAAATCCTTTCCACGACAAGACACAATCACGTCGGCTCGCCATCATCCATCCACAGAAAATCCTTTCCACGAAAAGACGCAATCACATCCGCTCGCCATCATCCACCCACAGAAAATCCTTTCCACGACCAGACGCAAACATGTCCGCACGCCATCATCCATCCACAGAAAATCCTTTCCACGACAAGACGCAATCACGTCCGCTCGCCATCATCCACCCACAGAAAATCCTTTCCACGACAAGACGCAATCACGTCCGCTCGCCATCATCCACCAACAGAAAATCCTTTCCACGACAAGACGCAATCACGTCTGCTCGCCATCATCCATCCACAGAAATTCCTTTCCACGACAAGACGCAATCACGTCCGCTCGCCATCATCCACCAACAGAAAATCCTTTCCACGACAAGACGCAATCACGTCCGCTCGCCATCATCCATCCACAGAAAATCCTTTCCACGACAAGACGCAATCACGTCCGCTCGCCATCATCCATCCACAGAAAATCCTTTCCACGACAAGACGCAATCACGCCCGCTCGCCATCATCCACCCACAGAAAATCCTTTCCACGACAAGACGCAATCACGTCCGCTCGCCATCATCCACCCACAGAAAATCCTTTCCACGACCAGACGCAATCACGTCTGCTCGCCATCATCCATCCACAGAAAATCCTTTCCACGACAAGTCGCAATCACGTCCACTCGCCATCATCCACCCACAGAAAATCCTTTCCACGACAAGACGCAATCACGTCCGCTCGCCATCATCCATCCACAGAAAATCCTTTCCACGACAAGACGCAATCACGTCCACTCGCCATCATCCACCCACAGAAAATCCTTTCCACGACAAGAGGCAATCACGCCCACTCGCCATCATCCACCAACAGAAAATCCTTTCCACGACCAGACGCAATCACGTCCGCTCGCCATTATCCACCCACAGAAAATCCTTTCCACGACAAGACGCAATCACGTCTGCTCGCCATCATCCATCCACAGAAAATCCTTTCCATGACAAGACGCAATCATGTCCGCTCGCCATCATCCACTCACAGAAAATCCTTTCCACGACAAGACGCAATCACGTCCTCTCGCCATCATCCACCAACAGAAAATCCTTTCCACGACAAGACGCAATCACGTCCGCTCGCCATCATCCACCCACAGAAAATCCTTTCCACGACAAGACGCAATCACGTCCGCTCGCCATCATCCACCAACAGAAAATCCTTTCCACGACAAGACGCAATCACGTCCGCTCGCCATCATCCACCCACAGAAAATCCTTTCCACGACAAGACGCAATCACGTCCGCTCGCCATCATCCACCAACAGAAAATCCTTTCCACGACAAGACGCAATCACGTCCGCTCGCCATCATCCATCCACAGAAAATCCTTTCCGCGACAAGACGCAATCACGTCCGCTCGCCATCATCCATCCACAGAAAATCCTTTCCACGACAAGACGCAATCACGCACGCTCGCCATCATCCACCCACAGAAAATCCTTTCCACGACAAGACGCAATCACGTCCGCTCGCCATCATCCATCCACAGAAAATCCTTTCCACGACAAGACGCAATCACGTCCACTCGCCATCATCCACCCACAGAAAATTATTTCCACGACAAGAGGCAATCACGCCCATTCACCATCATCCACCAACAGAAAATCCTTTCCACGACAAGACACAATCACGTCCGCTCGCCATCATCCACCCACAGAAAATACTTTCCACGACAAGACGCAATCACGTCCGCTCGCCATCATCCACCAACAGAAAATCCTTTCCACGACAAGACGCAATCACGTCCGCTCGCCATCATCCATCCACAGAAAATCCTTTCCGCGACAAGACGCAATCACGTCCGCTCGCCATCATCCATCCACAGAAAATCCTTTCCACGACAAGACGCAATCACGCACGCTCGCCATCATCCACCCACAGAAAATCCTTTCCACGACAAGACGCAATCACGTCCGCTCGCCATCATCCATCCACAGAAAATCCTTTCCACGACAAGACGCAATCACGTCCGCTCGCCATCATCCACCCACAGAAAATTATTTCCACGACAAGAGGCAATCACGCCCATTCACCATCATCCACCAACAGAAAATCCTTTCCACGACAAGACACAATCACGTCCGCTCGCCATCATCCACCCACAGAAAATACTTTCCACGACAAGACGCAATCACGTCCGCTCGCCATCATCCACCCACAGAAAATCCTTTCCACGACAAGAGGCAATCACGCCCACTCGCCATCATCCACCAACAGAAAATCCTTTCCACGACCAGACGCAATCACGTCCGCTCGCCATTATCCACCCACAGAAAATCCTTTCCACGACAAGACGCAATCACGTCTGCTCGCCATCATCCATCCACAGAAAATCCTTTCCACGACAAGACGCAATCCTGTCCGCTCGCCATCATCCACCCACAGAAAATCCTTTCCACGACAAGACGCAATCACGTCCTCTCGCCATCATCCACCAACAGAAAATCCTTTCCACGACAAGACGCAATCACGTCCGCTCGCCATCATCCACCCACAGAAAATCCTTTCCACGACAAGACGCAATCACGTCCGCTCACCATCATCCACCAACAGAAAATCCTTTCCACGACAAGACGCAATCACGTCCGCTCGCCATCATCCACCCACAGAAAATCCTTTCCACGACCAGACGCAATCACGTCTGCTCGCCATCATCCATCCACAGAAAATCCTTTCCACGACAAGTCGCAATCACGTCCACTCGCCATCATCCACCCACAGAAAATCCTTTCCACAACAAGACGCAATCACGTCCGCTCGCCATCATCCATCCACAGAAAATCCTTTCCACGACAAGACGCAATCACGTCCACTCGCCATCATCCACCCACAGAAAATCCTTTCCACGACAAGAGGCAATCACACCCACTCGCCATCATCCACCAACAGAAAATCCTTTCCACGACCAGACACAATCACGTCCGCTCGCCATTATCCACCCACAGAAAATCCTTTCCACGACAAGACGCAATCACGTCTGCTCGCCATCATCCATCCACAGAAAATCCTTTCCACGACAAGACGCAATCATGTCCGCTCGCCATCATCCACTCACAGAAAATCCTTTCCACGACAAGACGCAATCACGTCCTCTCGCCATCATCCACCAACAGAAAATCCTTTCCACGACAAGACGCAATCACGTCCGCTCGCCATCATCCACCCACAGAAAATCCTTTCCACGACAAGACGCAATCACGTCCGCTCGCCATCATCCACCAACAGAAAATCCTTTCCACGACAAGACGCAATCACGTCCGCTCGCCATCATCCACCCACAGAAAATCCTTTCCACGACAAGACGCAATCACGTCCGCTCGCCATCATCCACCAACAGAAAATCCTTTCCACGACAAGACGCAATCACGTCCGCTCGCCATCATCCATCCACAGAAAATCCTTTCCGCGACAAGACGCAATCACGTCCGCTCGCCATCATCCATCCACAGAAAATCCTTTCCACGACAAGACGCAATCACGCACGCTCGCCATCATCCACCCACAGAAAATCCTTTCCACGACAAGACGCAATCACGTCCGCTCGCCATCATCCATCCACAGAAAATCCTTTCCACGACAAGACGCAATCACGTCCGCTCGCCATCATCCACCCACAGAAAATTCTTTCCACGACAAGAGGCAATCACGCCCATTCACCATCATCCACCAACAGAAAATCCTTTCCACGACAAGACACAATCACGTCCGCTCGCCATCATCCACCCACAGAAAATACTTTCCACGACAAGACGCAATCACGTCCGCTCGCCATCATCCACCCACAGAAAATCCTTTCCACGACAAGAGGCAATCACGCCCACTCGCCATCATCCACCAACAGAAAATCCTTTCCACGACCAGACGCAATCACGTCCGCTCGCCATTATCCACCCACAGAAAATCCTTTCCACGACAAGACGCAATCACGTCTGCTCGCCATCATCCATCCACAGAAAATCCTTTCCACGACAAGACGCAATCATGTCCGCTCGCCATCATCCACCCACAGAAAATCCTTTCCACGACAAGACGCAATCACGTCCTCTCGCCATCATCCACCAACAGAAAATCCTTTCCACGACAAGACGCAATCACGTCCGCTCGTCATCATCCACCCACAGAAAATCCTTTCCACGACAAGACGCAATCACGTCCGCTCGCCATCATCCACCAACAGAAAATCCTTTCCACGACAAGACGCAATCACGTCCGCTCGCCATCATCCACCCACAGAAAATCCTTTCCACGACAAGACGCAATCACGTCCGCTCGCCATCATCCACCAACAGAAAATCCTTTCCGCGACAAGACGCAATCACGTCCGCTCGCCATCATCCATCCACAGAAAATCCTTTCCGCGACAAGACGCAATCACGTCCGCTCGCCATCATCCATCCACAGAAAATCCTTTCCACGACAAGACGAAATCACGCCCGCTCGCCATCATCCACCCACAGAAAATCCTTTCCACGACAAGACGCAATCACGTCCGCTCGCCATCATCCATCCACAGAAAATCCTTTCCACGACAAGACGCAATCACGTCCGCTCGCCATCATCCACCCACAGAAAATTCTTTCCACGACAAGAGGCAATCACGCCCATTCACCATCATCCACCAACAGAAAATCCTTTCCACGACAAGACACAATCACGTCCGCTCGCCATCATCCACCCACAGAAAATCCTTTCCACGACAAGACGCAATCACGTCCGCTCGCCATCATCCACCCACAGAAAATCCTTTCCACGACAAGAGGCAATCACGCCCACTCGCCATCATCCACCAACAGAAAATCCTTTCCACGACCAGACGCAATCACGTCCGCTCGCCATTATCCACCCACAGAAAATCCTTTCCACGACAAGACGCAATCACGTCTGCTCGCCATCATCCATCCACAGAAAATCCTTTCCACGACAAGACGCAATCATGTCCGCTCGCCATCATCCACCCACAGAAAATCCTTTCCACGACAAGACGCAATCACGTCCTCTCGCCATCATCCACCAACAGAAAATCCTTTCCACGACAAGACGCAATCACGTCCGCTCGCCATCATCCACCCACAGAAAATCCTTTCCACGACAAGACGCAATCACGTCCGCTCGCCATCATCCACCAACAGAAAATCCTTTCCACGACAAGACGCAATCACGTCCGCTCGCCATCATCCACCCACAGAAAATCCTTTCCACGACAAGACGCAATCACGTCCGCTCGCCATCATCCACCAACAGAAAATCCTTTCCACGACAAGACGCAATCACGTCCGCTCGCCATCATCCATCCACAGAAAATCCTTTCCGCGACAAGACGCAATCACGTCCGCTCGCCATCATCCATCTACAGAAAATCCTTTCCACGACAAGACGAAATCACGCCCGCTCGCCATCATCCACCCACAGAAAATCCTTTCCACGACAAGACGCAATCACGTCCGCTCGCCATCATCCATCCACAGAAAATCCTTTCCACGACAAGACGCAATCACGTCCGCTCGCCATCATCCACCCACAGAAAATTCTTTCCACGACAAGAGGCAATCACGCCCATTCACCATCATCCACCAACAGAAAATCCTTTCCACGACAAGACACAATCACGTCCGCTCGCCATCATCCACCCACAGAAAATCCTTTCCACGACAAGACGCAATCACGTCCGCTCGCCATCATCCACCAACAGAAAATCCTTTCCACGACAAGACGCAATCACATCCGCTCGCCATCATCCACCAACAGAAAATCCTTTCCACGACAAGACGCAATCACGTCCGCTCGCCATCATCCATCCACAGAAAATCCTTTCCACGACAAGACGCAATCACGTACGCTCGCCATCATCCACCCACAGAAAATCCTTTCCACGACAAGAGGCAATCACGCCCACTAGCCATCATCCACCAACAGAAAATCCTTTCCACGACCAGACGCAATCACGTCCGCTCGCCATCATCCATCCACAGAAAATCCTTTCCACGACAAGACGCAATCACGTCCACTCGCCATCATCCATCCACAGAAAATCCTTTCCACAACAAGACACAATCACGTCCGTTCGCCATCATCCACCCACAGAAAATCCTTTCCACGACAAGACGCAATCACGTCCGCTCGCCATCATCCACCCACAGAAAATCCTTTCCACGACAAGACGCAATAACGTCCGCTCGCCATCATCCATCCACAGAAAATCCTTTCCACGACAAGACGCAATCACTTCCGCTCGCCATCATCCACCCACAGAAAATCCTTTCCACGACAAGTCGCAATCACGTCCGCTCGCCATCATCCACCAACAAAAAATCCTTTCCACGACAAGACACAATCACGTCCGCTCGCCATCATCAACCAACAGAAAATCCTTTCCACGACAAGACGCAATCACGTCCGCTCGCCATCATCCATCCACAGAAAATCCTTTCCACGACAAGACGCAATCACGTCCGCTCGCCATTATCCACCCACAGAAAATCCTTTCCACGAAAAGACGCAATCACGTCCGCTCGCCATCATCCACCCACAAAAAATCCTTTCCACGACAAGACGCAATCACGTCCGCCCGCCATCATCCATCCACAGAAAATCCTTTCCACGACAAGACGCAATCACATCCGCTCGCAATCATCCACCCACAGAAAATCCTTTCCACGACCAGACGCAATCATGTCCGCTCGCCATCATCCATCCACAGAAAATCCTTTCCACGACAAGTCGCAATCACGTCCACTCGCAATCATCCACCCACAGAAATTACTTTCCACGACAAGACGCAATCACGTCTGCTCGCCATCATCCATCCACAGAAAATCCTTTCCACGACAAGACGCAATCACGTCCGCTCGCCATCATCCACCCACAGAAAATCCTTTCCACGACAAGAGGCAATCACGCCCACTCGCCATCATCCACCAACAGAAAATCCTTTCCACGACCAGACGCAATCATGTCCGCTCGCCATTATCCACCCACAGAAAATCCTTTCCACGACAAGACGCAATCACGTCTGCTCGCCATCATCCATCCACAGAAAATCCTTTCCACGACAAGACGCAATCACGTCCGCTCGCCATCATCCACCAACAGAAAATCCTTTCCACGACAAGACGCAATCACGTCCGCTCGCCATCATCCATCCACAGAAAATCCTTTCCACGACAAGACGCAATCACGTCCGCTCGCTATCATCCACCCACAGAAAATCCTTTCCACGACAAGACGCAATCACGCCCGCTCGCCATCATCCACCCACAGAAAATCCTTTCCACGACAAGACGCAATCACGTCCGCTCGCCATCATCCACCCACAGAAAATCCTTTCCACGACCAGACGCAATCACGTCCGCTCGCCATCATCCATCCACAGAAAATCCTTTCCACGACAAGTTGCAATCACGTCCACTCGCCATCATCCACCCACAGAAAATCCTTTCCACGACAAGACGCAATCACGTCCGCTCGCCATCATCCATCCACAGAAAATCCTTTCCACGACAAGACCCAATCACGTCCGCTCGCCATCATCCATCCACAGAAAATCCTTTCCACGACAAGACGCAATCACGCCCGCTCGCCATCATCCACCCACAGAAAATCCTTTCCACGACAAGAGGCAATCACGCCCACTCGCCATCATCCACCAACAGAAAATCCTTTCCACGACCAGACGCAATCACGTCTGCTCGCCCTTAATCCACCCACAGAAAAACCTTTCCACGACAAGACGCAATAACGTCCGCTCGCCATCATCCATCCACAGAAAATCCTTTCCACGACAAGACGCAATCACGTCCGCTCGCCATCATCCACCCACAGAAAATTCTTTCCACGACAAGAGGCAATCACGCCCATTCACCATCATCCACCCACAGAAAATCCTTTCCACGACCAGACGCAATCACGTCCGCTCGCCATTATCCACCCACAGAAAATCCTTTCCACGACAAGACGCAATCACGTCCGCTCGCCATCATCCATCCACAGAAAATCCTTTCCACGACAAGTCGCAATCACGTCCGCTCGCCATCATCCACCCACAGAAAATCCTTTCCACGACAAGACGCAATCACGTCCGCTCGCCATCATCCACCAACAAAAAATCCGTTCCACGACAAGACACAATCACGTCCGCTCGCCATCATCCATCCACAGAAAAACCTTTCCGCGACAAGACGCAATCACGTCCGCTCGCCATCATCCATCCACAGAAAATCCTTTCCACGACAAGACGCAATCACGCCCGCTCGCCATCATCCACCCACAGAAAATCCTTTCCACGACAAGACGCAATCACGTCCGCTCGCCATCATCCATCCACAGAAAATTCTTTCCACGACAAGAGGCAATTACGCCCATTCACCATCATCCACCAACAGAAAATCCTTTCCACGACAAGACACAATCACGTCCGCTCGCCATCATCCATCCACAGAAAATCCTTTCCACGACAAGACGCAATCACGCCCGCTCGCCATCATCCACCCACAGAAAATCCTTTCCACGACAAGACGCAATCACGTCCGCTCGCCATCATCCACCCACAGAAAATTCTTTCCACGACAAGAGGGAATTACGCCCATTCACCATCATCCACCAACAGAAAATCCTTTCCACGACAAGACACAATCACGTCCGCTCGCCATCATCCACCAACAGAAAATCCTTTCCACGACAAGACGCAATCACGTCCGCTCGCCATCATCCACCCACAGAAAATCCTTTCCACGACAAGACGCAATCACGTCCGCTCACCATCATCCACCCACAGAAAATCCTTTCCACGACAAGAGGCAATCACGTCCGCTCGCCATTATCCATCCACAGAAAATCCTTTCCACGACAAGACACAATCACGTCCGCTCACCATCATCCACCCACAGAAAATCCTTTCCACGACAAGACGCAATAACGTCCGCTCGCCATCATCCATCCACAGAAAATCCTTTCCACGACAAGACGCAATCACTTCCGCTCGCCATCATCCACCCACAGAAAATCCTTTCCACGACAAGTCGCAATCACGTCCGCTCGCCATCATCCACCAACAAAAAATCCTTTCCACGACAAGACACAATCACGTCCGCTCGCCATCATCCACCAACAGAAAATCCTTTCCACGACAAGACGCAATCACGTCCGCTCGCCATCATCCATCCACAGAAAATCCTTTCCACGACAAGACGCAATCACGTCCGCTCGCCATTATCCACCCACAGAAAATCCTTTCCACGAAAAGACGCAATCACGTCCGCTCGCCATCATCCACCCACAAAAAATCCTTTCCACGACAAGACGCAATCACGTCCGCCCGCCATCATCCATCCACAGAAAATCCTTTCCACGACAAGACGCAATCACATCCGCTCGCAATCATCCACCCACAGAAAATCCTTTCCACGACCAGACGCAATCATGTCCGCTCGCCATCATCCATCCACAGAAAATCCTTTCCACGACAAGTCGCAATCACGTCCACTCGCAATCATCCACCCACAGAAATTACTTTCCACGACAAGACGCAATCACGTCTGCTCGCCATCATCCATCCACAGAAAATCCTTTCCACGACAAGACGCAATCACGTCCGCTCGCCATCATCCACCCACAGAAAATCCTTTCCACGACAAGAGGCAATCACGCCCACTCGCCATCATCCACCAACAGAAAATCCTTTCCACGACCAGACGCAATCATGTCCGCTCGCCATTATCCACCCACAGAAAATCCTTTCCACGACAAGACGCAATCACGTCTGCTCGCCATCATCCATCCACAGAAAATCCTTTCCACGACAAGACGCAATCACGTCCGCTCGCCATCATCCACCAACAGAAAATCCTTTCCACGACAAGACGCAATCACGTCCGCTCGCCATCATCCATCCACAGAAAATCCTTTCCACGACAAGACGCAATCACGTCCGCTCGCTATCATCCACCAACAGAAAATCCTTTCCACGACAAGACGCAATCACGCCCGCTCGCCATCATCCACCCACAGAAAATCCTTTCCACGACAAGACGCATTCACGTCCGCTCGCCATCATCCACCCACAGAAAATCCTTTCCACGACCAGACGCAATCACGTCCGCTCGCCATCATCCATCCACAGAAAATCCTTTCCACGACAAGTTGCAATCACGTCCACTCGCCATCATCCACCCACAGAAAATCCTTTCCACGACAAGACGCAATCACGTCCGCTCGCCATCATCCATCCACAGAAAATCCTTTCCACGACAAGACCCAATCACGTCCGCTCGCCATCATCCATCCACAGAAAATCCTTTCCACGACAAGACGCAATCACGCCCGCTCGCCATCATCCACCCACAGAAAATCCTTTCCACGACAAGAGGCAATCACGCCCACTCGCCATCATCCACCAACAGAAAATCCTTTCCACGACCAGACGCAATCACGTCTGCTCGCCCTTAATCCACCCACAGAAAATCCTTTCCACGACAAGACGCAATAACGTCCGCTCGCCATCATCCATCCACAGAAAATCCTTTCCACGACAAGACGCAATCACGTCCGCTCGCCATCATCCACCCACAGAAAATTCTTTCCACGACAAGAGGCAATCACGCCCATTCACCATCATCCACCCACAGAAAATCCTTTCCACGACCAGACGCAATCACGTCCGCTCGCCATTATCCACCCACAGAAAATCCTTTCCACGACAAGACGCAATCACGTCCGCTCGCCATCATCCATCCACAGAAAATCCTTTCCACGACAAGACGCAATCACGTCCGCTCGCCATCATCCACCCACAGAAAATCCTTTCCACGACAAGACGCAATCACTTCCGCTCGCCATCATCCACCCACAGAAAATCCTTTTCACGACAAGACGCAATCACTTCCGCTCGCCATCATCCACCCACAGAAAATCCTTTCCACGACAAGTCGCAATCACGTCCGCTCGCCATCATCCACCAACAAAAAATCCTTTCCACGACAAGATGCAATCACGTCCGCTCGCCATCATCCATCCACAGAAAATCCTTTCCACGACAAGTCGCAATCACGTCCGCTCGCCATCATCCACCCACAGAAAATCCTTTCCACGACAAGATGCAATCACGTCCGCTCGCCATCATCCACCAACAAAAAATCCGTTCCACGACAAGACACAATCACGTCCGCTCGCCATCATCCATCCACAGAAAAACCTTTCCGCGACAAGACGCAATCACGTCCGCTCGCCATCATCCATCCACAGAAAATCCTTTCCACGACAAGACGCAATCACGCCCGCTCGCCATCATCCACCCACAGAAAATCCTTTCCACGACAAGACGCAATCACGTCCGCTCGCCATCATCCACCCACAGAAAATCCTTTCCACGACAAGACGCAATCACGTCCGCTCGCCATCATCCACCCACAGAAAATCATTTCCACGACAACTCGCAATCACGTCCGCTCGCCATCATCCACCAACAAAAAATCCTTTCCACAACAAGACACAATCACGTCCGCTCGCCATCATCCATCCACAGAAAATCCTTTCCACGACAAGACGCAATCACGTCCGCTCGCCATCATCCATCCACAGAAAATCCTTTCCACGAAAAGACGCAATCACATCCGCTCGCCATCATCCACCCACAGAAAATCCTTTCTACGACCAGACGCAATCATGTCCGCTCACCATCATCCATCCACAGAAAATCCTTTCCACGACAAGACGCAATCACGTTTGCTCGCCATCATCCATCCACAGAAAATCCTTTCCACGACAGGACGCAATCACGTCTGCTCGCCATCATCCATCCACAGAAAATCCTTTCCACGACAAGACGCAATCACGTCCGCTCGCCATCATCCACCCACAGAAAATCCTTTCCACGACAAGACGCAATCACGCCCGCTCGCTATCATCCACCCACAGAAAATCCTTTCCACGACAAGACGCAATCACGTCCGCTCGCCATTATCCACCCACAGAAAATCCTTTCCACGACAAGACGCAATTACGTCCGCTCGCCATCATCCACCAACAGAAAATTCTTTCCACGACAAGACGCAATCACGCCCGCTCGCCATCATCCACCAACAGAAAATCTTTTCCACGACAAGACGCAATCACGTCCGCTCGCCATCATCCACCCACAGAAAATCCTTTCCACGACAAGACGCAATCACGTCCGCTCGCCATCATCCACCCACAGAAAATCATTTCCACGACAAGTCGCAATCACGTCCGCTCGCCATCATCCACCAACAAAAAATCCTTTCCACGACAAGACACAATCACGTCCGCTCGCCATCATCCATCCACAGAAAATCCTTTCCACGACAAGACGCAATCACGTCCGCTCGCCATCATCCATCCACAGAAAATCCTTTCCACGAAAAGACGCAATCACATCCGCTCGCCATCATCCACCCACAGAAAATCCTTTCCACGACCAGACGCAATCATGTCCGCTCACCATCATCCATCCACAGAAAATCCTTTCCACGACAAGATGCAATCACGTCTGCTCGCCATCATCCATCCACAGAAAATCCTTTCCACGACAAGACGCAATCACGTCCGCTCGCCATCATCCACCAACAGAAAATCCTTTCCACGACAAGACGCAATCACGTCCGCTCGCCATCATCCATCCACAGAAAATCCTTTCCACGACAAGACGCAATCACGTCCGCTCGCCATCATCCACCCACAGAAAATCCTTTCCACGACAAGACGCAATCACGCCCGCTCGCTATCATCCACCCACAGAAAATCCTTTCCACGACAAGACGCAATCACGTCCGCTCGCCATCATCCACCCACAGAAAATCCTTTCCACGACAAGACGCAATCACGCCCACTCGCCATCATCCACCAACAGAAAATCCTTTCCACGACCAGACGCAATCACATCCGCTCGCCATTATCCACCCACAGTAAATCCTTTCCACGACAAGACGCAATCACGTCCGCTCGCCATCATCCACCCACAGAAAATCCTTTCCACGACAAGACGCAATCACGTCTGCTCGCCATCATCCATCCACAGAAAATCCTTTCCACGACAAGTCGCAATCACGTCCGCTCGCCATCATCCACCCACAGAAAATCCTTTCCACGACAAGATGCAATCACGTCCGCTCGCCATCATCCACCAACAAAAAATCCGTTCCACGACAAGACACAATCACGTCCGCTCGCCATCATCCATCCACAGAAAAACCTTTCCGCGACAAGACGCAATCACGTCCGCTCGCCATCATCCATCCACAGAAAATCCTTTCCACGACAAGACGCAATCACGCCCGCTCGCCATCATCCACCCACAGAAAATCCTTTCCACGACAAGACGCAATCACGTCCGCTCGCCATCATCCACCCACAGAAAATCCTTTCCACGACAAGACGCAATCACGTCCGCTCGCCATCATCCACCCACAGAAAATCATTTCCACGACAACTCGCAATCACGTCCGCTCGCCATCATCCACCAACAAAAAATCCTTTCCACAACAAGACACAATCACGTCCGCTCGCCATCATCCATCCACAGAAAATCCTTTCCACGACAAGACGCAATCACGTCCGCTCGCCATCATCCATCCACAGAAAATCCTTTCCACGAAAAGACGCAATCACATCCGCTCGCCATCATCCACCCACAGAAAATCCTTTCTACGACCAGACGCAATCATGTCCGCTCACCATCATCCATCCACAGAAAATCCTTTCCACGACAAGACGCAATCACGTTTGCTCGCCATCATCCATCCACAGAAAATCCTTTCCACGACAGGACGCAATCACGTCTGCTCGCCATCATCCATCCACAGAAAATCCTTTCCACGACAAGACGCAATCACGTCCGCTCGCCATCATCCACCCACAGAAAATCCTTTCCACGACAAGACGCAATCACGCCCGCTCGCTATCATCCACCCACAGAAAATCCTTTCCACGACAAGACGCAATCACGTCCGCTCGCCATTATCCACCCACAGAAAATCCTTTCCACGACAAGACGCAATTACGTCCGCTCGCCATCATCCACCAACAGAAAATTCTTTCCACGACAAGACGCAATCACGCCCGCTCGCCATCATCCACCAACAGAAAATCTTTTCCACGACAAGACGCAATCACGTCCGCTCGCCATCATCCACCCACAGAAAATCCTTTCCACGACAAGACGCAATCACGTCCGCTCGCCATCATCCACCCACAGAAAATCATTTCCACGACAAGTCGCAATCACGTCCGCTCGCCATCATCCACCAACAAAAAATCCTTTCCACGACAAGACACAATCACGTCCGCTCGCCATCATCCATCCACAGAAAATCCTTTCCACGACAAGACGCAATCACGTCCGCTCGCCATCATCCATCCACAGAAAATCCTTTCCACGAAAAGACGCAATCACATCCGCTCGCCATCATCCACCCACAGAAAATCCTTTCCACGACCAGACGCAATCATGTCCGCTCACCATCATCCATCCACAGAAAATCCTTTCCACGACAAGATGCAATCACGTCTGCTCGCCATCATCCATCCACAGAAAATCCTTTCCACGACAAGACGCAATCACGTCCGCTCGCCATCATCCACCAACAGAAAATCCTTTCCACGACAAGACGCAATCACGTCCGCTCGCCATCATCCATCCACAGAAAATCCTTTCCACGACAAGACGCAATCACGTCCGCTCGCCATCATCCACCCACAGAAAATCCTTTCCACGACAAGACGCAATCACGCCCGCTCGCTATCATCCACCCACAGAAAATCCTTTCCACGACAAGACGCAATCACGTCCGCTCGCCATCATCCACCCACAGAAAATCCTTTCCACGACAAGACGCAATCACGCCCACTCGCCATCATCCACCAACAGAAAATCCTTTCCACGACCAGACGCAATCACATCCGCTCGCCATTATCCACCCACAGTAAATCCTTTCCACGACAAGACGCAATCACGTCCGCTCGCCATCATCCACCCACAGAAAATCCTTTCCACGACAAGACGCAATCACGTCTGCTCGCCATCATCCATCCACAGAAAATCCTTTCCACGACAAGACGCAATCACGTCCGCTCGCCATCATCCACCAACAGAAAATCCTTTCCACGACAAGACGCAATCACGTCCGCTCGCCATCATCCATCCACAGAAAATCCTTTCCACGACAAGACACAATCACGTCCGCTCGCCATCATCCACCCACAGAAAATCCTTTCCACGACAAGACGCAATCACGCCCGCTCGCTATCATCCACCCACAGAAAATCCTTTCCACGACAAGAGGCAATCACGCCCACTCGCCATCATCCACCAACAGAAAATCCTTTCCACGACCAGACGCAATCACGTCCGCTCGCCATTATCCACCCACAGAAAATCCTTTCCACGACAAGACGCAATCACGTCTGCTCGCCATCATCCATCCACAGAAAATCCTTTCCACGACAAGACGCAATCACGTCCGCTCGCCATCATCCACCAACAGAAAATCCTTTCCACGACAAGACGCAATCACGTCCGCTCGCCATCATCCATCCACAGAAAATCCTTTCCACGACAAGACGCAATCACGTCCGCTCGCTATCATCCACCCACAGAAAATCCTTTCCACGACAAGACGCAATCACGCCCGCTCGCCATCATCCACCCACAGAAAATCCTTTCCACGACAAGACGCAATCACGTCCGCTCGCCATCATCCACCCACAGAAAATCCTTTCCACGACCAGACGCAATCACGTCCGCTCGCCATCATCCATCCACAGAAAATCCTTTCCACGACAAGTTGCAATCACGTCCACTCGCCATCATCCACCCACAGAAAATCCTTTCCACGACAAGACGCAATCACGTCCGCTCGCCATCATCCATCCACAGAAAATCCTTTCCACGACAAGACCCAATCACGTCCGCTCGCCATCATCCATCCACAGAAAATCCTTTCCACGACAAGACGCAATCACGCCCGCTCGCCATCATCCACCCACAGAAAATCCTTTCCACGACAAGAGGCAATCACGCCCACTCGCCATCATCCACCAACAGAAAATCCTTTCCACGACCAGACACAATCACGTCTGCTCGCCATTATCCACCCACAGAAAATCCTTTCCACGACAAGACGCAATAATGTCCGCTCGCCATCATCCATCCACAGAAAATCCTTTCCAGGACAAGACGCAATCACGTCCGCTCGCCATCATCCACCCACAGAAAATTCTTTCCACGACAAGAGGCAATCACGCCCATTCACCATCATCCACCCACAGAAAATCCTTTCCACGACCAGACGCAATCACGTCCGCTCGCCATTATCCACCCACAGAAAATCCTTTCCACGACAAGACGCAATCACGTCCGCTCGCCATCATCCATCCACAGAAAATCCTTTCCACGACAAGACGCAATCACGTCCGCTCGCCATCATCCACCCACAGAAAATCCTTTCCATGACAAGACGCAATCACTTCCGCTCGCCATCATCCACCCACAGAAAATCCTTTTCACGACAAGACGCAATCACTTCCGCTCGCCATCATCCACCCACAGAAAATCCTTTCCACGACAAGTCGCAATCACGTCCGCTCGCCATCATCCACCAACAAAAAATCCTTTCCACGACAAGATGCAATCACGTCCGCTCGCCATCATCCATCCACAGAAAATCCTTTCCACGACAAGTCGCAATCACGTCCGCTCGCCATCATCCACCCACAGAAAATCCTTTCCACGACAAGACGCAATCACGTCCGCTCGCCATCATCCACCAACAAAAAATCCGTTCCACGACAAGACACAATCACGTCCGCTCGCCATCATCCATCCACAGAAAAACCTTTCCGCGACAAGACGCAATCACGTCCACTCGCCATCATCCATCCACAGAAAATCCTTTCCACGACAAGACGCAATCACGCCCGCTCGCCATCATCCACCCACAGAAAATCCTTTCCACGACAAGACGCAATCACGTCCGCTCGCCATCATCCATCCACAGAAAATTCTTTCCACGACAAGAGGCAATTACGCCCATTCACCATCATCCACCAACAGAAAATCCTTTCCACGACAAGACACAATCACGTCCGCTCGCCATCATCCATCCACAGAAAATCCTTTCCACGACAAGACGCAATCACGCCCGCTCGCCATCATCCACCCACAGAAAATCCTTTCCACGACAAGACGCAATCACGTCCGCTCGCCATCATCCACCCACAGAAAATTCTTTCCACGACAAGAGGCAATTACGCCCATTCACCATCATCCACCAACAGAAAATCCTTTCCACGACAAGACACAATCACGTCCGCTCGCCATCATCCACCAACAGAAAATCCTTTCCACGACAAGACGCAATCACGTCCGCTCAACATCATCCACCCACAGAAAATCCTTTCCACGACAAGACGCAATCACGTCCGCTCACCATCATCCACCCACAGAAAATCCTTTCCACGACAAGAGGCAATCACGTCCGCTCGCCATTATCCATCCACAGAAAATCCTTTCCACGACAAGAGGCAATCACGTCCGCTCGCCATCATCCACCCACAGAAAATCCTTTCCACGACAAGTCGCAATCACGTCCGCTCGCCATCATCCACCAACAAAAAATCCTTTCCACGACAAGATGCAATCACGTCCGCTCGCCATCATCCATCCACAGAAAATCCTTTCCACGACAAGTCGCAATCACGTCCGCTCACCATCATCCACCCACAGAAAATCCTTTCCACGACAAGACGCAATCACGTCCGCTCGCCATCATCCACCAACAAAAAATCCGTTCCACGACAAGACACAATCACGTCCGCTCGCCATCATCCATCCACAGAAAAACCTTTCCGCGACAAGACGCAATCACGTCCGCTCGCCATCATCCATCCACAGAAAATCCTTTCCACGACAAGACGCAATCACGCCCGCTCGCCATCATCCACCCACAGAAAATCCTTTCCACGACAAGACGCAATCACGTCCGCTCGCCATCATCCATCCACAGAAAATTCTTTCCACGACAAGAGGCAATTACGCCCATTCACCATCATCCACCAACAGAAAATCCTTTCCACGACAAGACACAATCACGTCCGCTCGCCATCATCCATCCACAGAAAATCCTTTCCACGACAAGACGCAATCACGCCCGCTCGCCAT
Organism: Rana muscosa; assembly: GCA_029206835.1. Classification (NCBI taxonomy): domain Eukaryota; kingdom Metazoa; phylum Chordata; class Amphibia; order Anura; family Ranidae; genus Rana; species Rana muscosa. Next base: position 347,239,605 of record CM055125.1, on the reverse strand, counting down.
CATCCACCCACAGAAAATCCTTTCCACGACAAGACGCAATCACGTCCGCTCGTCATCATCCACCCACAGAAAATTCTTTCCACGACAAGAGGCAATTACGCCCATTCACCATCATCCACCAACAGAAAATCCTTTCCACGACAAGACACAATCACGTCCGCTCGCCATCATCCACCAACAGAAAATCCTTTCCACGACAAGACGCAATCACGTCCGCTCAACATCATCCACCCACAGAAAATCCTTTCCACGACAAGACGCAATCACGTCCGCTCACCATCATCCACCCACAGAAAATCCTTTCCACGACAAGAGGCAATCACGTCCGCTCGCCATTATCCATCCACAGAAAATCCTTTCCACGACAAGACACAATCACGTCCGCTCACCATCATCCACCCACAGAAAATCCTTTCCACGACAAGACGCAATCACGTCCGCTCGCCATCATCCACCCACAGAAAATCCTTTCCACGACAAGACGCAATCACGCCCGCTCGCTATCATCCACCCACAGAAAATCCTTTCCACGACAAGACGCAATCACGTCCGCTCGCCATTATCCACCCACAGAAAATCCTTTCCACGACAAGACGCAATTACGTCCGCTCGCCATCATCCACCAACAGAAAATTCTTTCCACGACAAGACGCAATCACGCCCGCTCGCCATCATCCACCAACAGAAAATCTTTTCCACGACAAGACGCAATCACGTCCGCTCGCCATCATCCACCCACAGAAAATCCTTTCCACGACATGACGCAATCACGTCCGCTCGCCATCATCCACCCACAGAAAATCATTTCCACGACAAGTCGCAATCACGTCCGCTCGCCATCATCCACCAACAAAAAATCCTTTCCACGACAAGACACAATCACGTCCGCTCGCCATCATCCATCCACAGAAAATCCTTTCCACGACAAGACGCAATCACGTCCGCTCGCCATCATCCATCCACAGAAAATCCTTTCCACGAAAAGACGCAATCACATCCGCTCGCCATCATCCACCCACAGAAAATCCTTTCCACGACCAGACGCAATCATGTCCGCTCACCATCATCCATCCACAGAAAATCCTTTCCACGACAAGATGCAATCACGTCTGCTCGCCATCATCCATCCACAGAAAATCCTTTCCACGACAAGACGCAATCACGTCCGCTCGCCATCATCCACCAACAGAAAATCCTTTCCACGACAAGACGCAATCACGTCCGCTCGCCATCATCCATCCACAGAAAATCCTTTCCACGACAAGACGCAATCACGTCCGCTCGCCATCATCCACCCACAGAAAATCCTTTCCACGACAAGACGCAATCACGCCCGCTCGCTATCATCCACCCACAGAAAATCCTTTCCACGACAAGACGCAATCACGTCCGCTCGCCATCATCCACCCACAGAAAATCCTTTCCACGACAAGACGCAATCACGCCCACTCGCCATCATCCACCAACAGAAAATCCTTTCCACGACCAGATGCAATCACATCCGCTCGCCATTATCCACCCACAGTAAATCCTTTCCACGACAAGACGCAATCACGTCCGCTCGCCATCATCCACCCACAGAAAATCCTTTCCACGACAAGACGCAATCACGTCTGCTCGCCATCATCCATCCACAGAAAATCCTTTCCACGACAAGACGCAATCACGTCCGCTCGCCATCATCCACCCACAGAAAATCCTTTCCACGACAAGACGCAATCACGCCCGCTCGCCATCATCCACCCACAGAAAATCCTTTCCACGACAAGACGCAATCACGTCCGCTCGCCATCATCCACCCACAGAAAATCCTTTCCACGACCAGACGCAATCACGTCTGCTCGCCATCATCCATCCACAGAAAATCCTTTCCACTACAAGACGCAATCACGTCCGCTCGCCATCATCCACCAACAGAAAATCCTTTCCACGACAAGACGCAATCACGTCCGCTCGCCATCATCCATCCACAGAAAATCCTTTCCACGACAAGACGCAATCACGTCCGCTCGCCATCATCCACCCACAGAAAATCCTTTCCACGACAAGACGCAATCACGCCCGCTCGCTATCATCCACCCACAGAAAATCCTTTCCACGACAAGACGCAATCACGTCCGCTCGCCATCATCCACCCACAGAAAATCCTTTCCACGACAAGACGCAATCATGCCCACTCACCATCATCCACCAACAGAAAATCCTTTCCACGACCAGACGCAATCACATCCGCTCGCCATTATCCACCCACAGTAAATCCTTTCCACGACAAGACGCAATCACGTCCGTTCGCCATCATCCACCCACAGAAAATCCTTTCCACGACAAGACGCAATCACGTCTGCTCGCCATCATCCATCCACAGAAAATCCTTTCCACGACAAGACGCAATCACGTCCGCTCGCCATCATCCACCCACAGAAAATCCTTTCCACGACAAGACGCAATCACGCCCGCTCGCCATCATCCACCCACAGAAAATCCTTTCCACGACAAGACGTAATCACGTCCGCTCGCCATCATCCACCCACAGAAAATCCTTTCCACGACCAGACGCAATCACGTCCGCTCGCCATCATCCACCCACAGAAAATTCTTTCCACGACAAGAGGCAATTACGCCCATTCACCATCATCCACCAACAGAAAATGCTTTCCACGACAAGACAAAATCACGTCCGCTCACCATCATCCACCCACAGAAAATCCTTTCCACGAAAAGAGGCAATCACGTCCGCTCGCCATTATCCATCCACAGAAAATCCTTTCCACGACAAGACACAATCACGTCCGCTCACCATCATCCACCCACAGAAAATCCTTTCCACGACAAGAGGCAATCACGTCCGCTCGCCATTATCCATCCACAGAAAATCCTTTCCATGACAAGACGCAATCACGCCCGCTCGCCATCATCCACCCACAGAAAATCATTTCCACGACAAGACACAATCACGTCCGCTCGCCATTATCCATCCACAGAAAATCCTTTCCACGACAAGACGCAATTACGTCCGCTCGCCATCATCCACCAACAGAAAATTCTTTCCACGACAAGACGCAATCACGCACGCTCGCCATCATCCACCAACAGAAAATCTTTTCCACGACAAGACGCAATCACGTCCGCTCGCCATCATCCACCCACAGAAAATCCTTTCCACGACAAGACGCAATCACGTCCGCTCGCCATCATCCACCCACAGAAAATCCTTTCCACGACAAGTCGCAATCACGTCCGCTCGCCATCATCCACCAACAAAAAATCCTTTCCACGACAAGACACAATCACGTCCGCTCGCCATCATCCATCCACAGAAAATCCTTTCCACGACAAGACGCAATCACGTCCGCTCGCCATCATCCATCCACAGAAAATCCTTTCCACAACAAGACGCAATCACGTCCGCTCGCCATCATCCACCCACAGAAAATCCTTTCCACGACAAGACGCAATCACGTCCGCTCGCCATCATCCACCCACAGAAAATCCTTTCCACGAAAAGACACAATCACGTCCGCTCGACATCATCCATCCACAGAAAATCCTTTCCACGAAAAGACGCAATCACATCCGCTCGCCATCATCCACCCACAGAAAATCCTTTCCACGACCAGACGCAAACATGTCCGCACGCCATCATCCATCCACAGAAAATCCTTTCCACGACAAGACGCAATCACGTCCGCTCGCCATCATCCACCCACAGAAAATCCTTTCCACGACAAGACGCAATCACGTCCGCTCGCCATCATCCACCAACAGAAAATCCTTTCCACGACAAGACGCAATCACGTCCGCTCGCCATCATCCATCCACAGAAAATCCTTTCCACGACAAGACACAATCACGTCCGCTCGCCATTATCCACCCACAGAAAATCCTTTCCACGACAAGACGCAAACACGTCCGCTTGCCATCATCCACCCACAGAAAATCCTTTCCACGACAAGACGCAATCACGTCTGCTCGCCATCATCCATCCACAGAAATTCCTTTCCACGACAAGACGCAATCACGTCCGCTAGCCATCATCCACCAACAGAAAATCCTTTCCACGACAAGACGCAATCACGTCCGCTCGCCATCATCCATCCACAGAAAATCCTTTCCACGACAAGACGCAATCACGTCCGCTCGCCATCATCCATCCACAGAAAATCCTTTCCACGACAAGACGCAATCACGCCCGCTCGCCATCATCCACCCACAGAAAATCCTTTCCACGACAAGACGCAATCACGTCCGCTCGCCATCATCCACCCACAGAAAATCCTTTCCACGACCAGACGCAATCACGTCTGCTCGCCATCATCCATCCACAGAAAATCCTTTCCACGACAAGTCGCAATCACGTCCACTCGCCATCATCCACCCACAGAAAATCCTTTCCACGACAAGACGCAATCACGTCCGCTCGCCATCATCCATCCACAGAAAATCCTTTCCACGACAAGACGCAATCACGTCCACTCGCCATCATCCACCCACAGAAAATCCTTTTCACGACAAGAGGCAATCACGCCCACTCGCCATCATCCACCAACAGAAAATCCTTTCCACGACCAGACGCAATCACGTCCGCTCGCCATTATCCACCCACAGAAAATCCTTTCCACGACAAGACGCAATCACGTCTGCTCGCCATCATCCATCCACAGAAAATCCTTTCCACGACAAGACGCAATCATGTCCGCTCGCCATCATCCACCCACAGAAAATCCTTTCCACGACAAGACGCAATCACGTCCGCTCACCATCATCCACCCACAGAAAATCCTTTCCACGACAAGACACAATCACGTCCGCTCGCCATTATCCACCCACAGAAAATCCTTTCCACGACAAGACGCAATCACGCCCGCTCGCTATCATCCACCCACAGAAAATCCTTTCCACGACAAGACGCAATCACGTCCGCTCGCCATCATCCACCCACAGAAAATCCTTTCCACGACAAGACGCAATCACGCCCACTCGCCATCATCCACCAACAGAAAATCCTTTCCACGACCAGACGCAATCACATCCGCTCGCCATTATCCACCCACAGTAAATCCTTTCCACGACAAGACGCAATCACGTCCGCTCGCCATCATCCACCCACAGAAAATCCTTTCCACGACAAGACGCAATCACGTCTGCTCGCCATCATCCATCCACAGAAAATCCTTTCCACGACAAGACGCAATCACGTCCGCTCGCCATCATCCACCCACAGAAAATCCTTTCCACGACAAGACGCAATCACGCCCGCTCGCCATCATCCACCCACAGAAAATCCTTTCCACGACAAGACGCAATCACGTCCGCTCGCCATCATCCACCCACAGAAAATCCTTTCCACGACCAGACGCAATCACGTCCGCTCGCCATCATCCACCCACAGAAAATTCTTTCCACGACAAGAGGCAATTACGCCCATTCACCATCATCCACCAACAGAAAATGCTTTCCACGACAAGACACAATCACGTCCGCTCACCATCATCCACCCACAGAAAATCCTTTCCACGACAAGAGGCAATCACGTCCGATCGCCATTATCCATCCACAGAAAATCCTTTCCACGACAAGACACAATCACGTCCGCTCACCATCATCCACCCACAGAAAATCCTTTCCACGACAAGAGGCAATCACGTCCGCTCGCCATTATCCATCCACAGAAAATCCTTTCCATGACAAGACGCAATCACGCCCGCTCGCCATCATCCACCCACAGAAAATCATTTCCACGACAAGACGCAATCACGTCCGCTCGCCATTATCCATCCACAGAAAATCCTTTCCACGACAAGACGCAATTACGTCCGCTCGCCATCATCCACCAACAGAAAATTCTTTCCACGACAAGACGCAATCACGCCCGCTCGCCATCATCCACCAACAGAAAATCTTTTCCACGACAAGACGCAATCACGTCCGCTCGCCATCATCCACCCACAGAAAATCCTTTCCACGACAAGATGCAATCACGTCCGCTCGCCATCATCCACCCACAGAAAATCCTTTCCACGACAAGTCGCAATCACGTCCGCTCGCCATCATCCACCAACAAAAAATCCTTTCCACGACAAGACACAATCACGTCCGCTCGCCATCATCCATCCACAGAAAATCCTTTCCACGACAAGACGCAATCACGTCCGCTCGCCATCATCCATCCACAGAAAATCCTTTCCACAACAAGACGCAATCACGTCCGCTCGCCATCATCCACCCACAGAAAATCCTTTCCACGACAAGACGCAATCACGTCCGCTCGCCATCATCCACCCACAGAAAATCCTTTCCACGACAAGACACAATCACGTCCGCTCGCCATCATCCATCCACAGAAAATCCTTTCCACGAAAAGACGCAATCACATCCGCTCGCCATCATCCACCCACAGAAAATCCTTTCCACGACCAGACGCAAACATGTCCGCACGCCATCATCCATCCACAGAAAATCCTTTCCACGACAAGACGCAATCACGTCCGCTCGCCATCATCCACCCACAGAAAATCCTTTCCACGACAAGACGCAATCACGTCCGCTCGCCATCATCCACCAACAGAAAATCCTTTCCACGACAAGACGCAATCACGTCCGCTCGCCATCATCCATCCACAGAAAATCCTTTCCACGACAAGACACAATCACGTCCGCTCGCCATTATCCACCCACAGAAAATCCTTTCCACGACAAGACGCAAACACGTCCGCTCGCCATCATCCACCCACAGAAAATCCTTTCCACGACAAGACGCAATCACGTCTGCTCGCCATCATCCATCCACAGAAATTCCTTTCCACAACAAGACGCAATCACGTCCGCTAGCCATCATCCACCAACAGAAAATCCTTTCCACGACAAGACACAATCACGTCCGCTCGCCATCATCCATCCACAGAAAATCCTTTCCACGACAAGACGCAATCACGTCCGCTCGCCATCATCCATCCACAGAAAATCCTTTCCACGACAAGACGCAATCACGCCCGCTCGCCATCATCCACCCACAGAAAATCCTTTCCACGACAAGACGCAATCACGTCCACTCGCCATCATCCACCCACAGAAAATCCTTTCCACGACAAGAGGCAATCACGCCCACTCGCCATCATCCACCAACAGAAAATCCTTTCCACGACCAGACGCAATCACGTCCGCTCGCCATTATCCACCCACAGAAAATCCTTTCCACGACAAGACGCAATCACGTCTGCTCGCCATCATCCATCCACAGAAAATCCTTTCCACGACAAGACGCAATCATGTCCGCTCGCCATCATCCACCCACAGAAAATCCTTTCCACGACAAGACGCAATCACGTCCTCTCGCCATCATCCACCAACAGAAAATCCTTTCCACGACAAGACGCAATCACGTCCGCTCGCCATCATCCACCCACAGAAAATCCTTTCCACGACAAGACGCAATCACGCCCGCTCGCCATCATCCACCCACAGAAAATCCTTTCCACGACAAGACGCAATCACGTCCGCTCGCCATTATCCACCCACAGAAAATCCTTTCCACGACAAGACGCAATTACGTCCGCTCGCCATCATCCACCAACAGAAAATTCTTTCCACGACAAGACGCAATCACGCCCGCTCGCCATCATCCACCAACAGAAAATCTTTTCCACGACAAGACGCAATCACGTCCGCTCGCCATCATCCACCCACAGAAAATCCTTTCCACGACAAGACGCAATCACGTCCGCTCGCCATCATCCACCCACAGAAAATCATTTCCACGACAAGTCGCAATCACGTCCGCTCGCCATCATCCACCAACAAAAAATCCTTTCCACGACAAGACACAATCACGTCCGCTCGCCATCATCCATCCACAGAAAATCCTTTCCACGACAAGACGCAATCACGTCCGCTCGCCATCATCCATCCACAGAAAATCCTTTCCACGAAAAGACGCAATCACATCCGCTCGCCATCATCCACCCACAGAAAATCCTTTCCACGACCAGACGCAATCATGTCCGCTCACCATCATCCATGCACAGAAAATCCTTTCCACGACAAGATGCAATCACGTCTGCTCGCCATCATCCATCCACAGAAAATCCTTTCCACGACAAGACGCAATCACGTCTGCTCGCCATCATCCACCAACAGAAAATCCTTTCCACGACAAGACGCAATCACGTCCGTTCGCCATCATCCATCCACAGAAAATCCTTTCCACGACAAGACGCAATCACGTCCGCTCGCCATCATCCACCCACAGAAAATCCTTTCCACGACAAGACGCAATCACGCCCGCTCGCTATCATCCACCCACAGAAAATCCTTTCCACGACAAGACGCAATCACGTCCGCTCGCCATCATCCACCCACAGAAAATCCTTTCCACGACAAGATGCAATCACGTCCGCTCGCCATCATCCACCCACAGAAAATCCTTTCCACGACAAGACGCAATCACGTCCGCTCACCATCATCCACCCACAGAAAATCATTTCCACGACAAGTCGCAATCACGTCCACTCGCCATCATCCACCAACAAAAAATCCTTTCCACGACAAGACACAATCACGTCCGCTCGCCATCATCCATCCACAGAAAATCCTTTCCACGACAAGACGCAATCACGTCCGCTCGCCATCATCCATCCACAGAAAATCCTTTCCACGAAAAGACGCAATCACATCCGCTCGCCATCATCCACCCACAGAAAATCCTTTCCACGACCAGACGCAATCATGTCCGCTCACCATCATCCATCCACAGAAAATCCTTTCCACGACAAGATGCAATCACGTCTGCTCGCCATCATCCATCCACAGAAAATCCTTTCCACGACAAGACGCAATCACGTCTGCTCGCCATCATCCACCAACAGAAAATCCTTTCCACGAAAAGACGCAATCACGTCCGCTCGCCATCATCCATCCACAGAAAATCCTTTCCACGACAAGACGCAATCACGTCCGCTCGCCATCATCCACCCACAGAAAATCCTTTCCACGACAAGACGCAATCACGCCCGCTCGCTATCATCCACCCACAGAAAATCCTTTCCACGACAAGACGCAATCACGTCCGCTCGCCATCATCCACCCACAGAAAATCCTTTCCACGACAAGACGCAATCACGCCCACTCGCCATCATCCACCAACAGAAAATCCTTTCCACGACCAGACGCAATCACATCCGCTCGCCATTATCCACCCACAGTAAATCCTTTCCACGACAAGACGCAATCACGTCCGCTCGCCATCATCCACCCACAGAAAATCCTTTCCACGACAAGACGCAATCACGTCTGCTCGCCATCATCCATCCACAGAAAATCCTTTCCACGACAAGACGCAATCACGTCCGCTCGCCATCATCCACCCACAGAAAATCCTTTCCACGACAAGACGCAATCACGCCCGCTCGCCATCATCCACCCACAGAAAATCCTTTCCACGACAAGACGCAATCACGTCCGCTCGCCATCATCCACCCACAGAAAATCCTTTCCACGACCAGACGCAATCACGTCTGCTCGCCATCATCCACCCACAGAAAATTATTTCCACGACAAGAGGCAATTACGCCCATTCACCATCATCCACCAACAGAAAATGCTTTCCACGACAAGACACAATCACGTCCGCTCGCCATCATCCACCAACAGAAAATCCTTTCCACGACAAGACGCAATCACGTCCGCTCGCCATCATCCACCCACAGAAAATCCTTTCCACGACAAGACGCAATCACGTCCGCTCACCATCATCCACCCACAGAAAATCCTTTCCACGACAAGAGGCAATCACGTCCGCTCGCCATTATCCATCCACAGAAAATCCTTTCCACGACAAGACACAATCACGTCCGCTCACCATCATCCACCCACAGAAAATCCTTTCCACGACAAGAGGCAATCACGTCCGCTCGCCATTATCCATCCACAGAAAATCCTTTCCATGACAAGACGCAATCACGCCCGCTCGCCATCATCCACCCACAGAAAATCATTTCCACGACAAGACGCAATCACGTCCGCTCGCCATTATCCATCCACAGAAAATCCTTTCCACGACAAGACGCAATTACGTCCGCTCGCCATCATCCACCAACAGAAAATTCTTTCCACGACAAGACGCAATCACGCCCGCTCGCCATCATCCACCAACAGAAAATCTTTTCCACGACAAGACGCAATCACGTCCGCTCGCCATCATCCACCCACAGAAAATCCTTTCCACGACAAGACGCAATCACGTCCGCTCGCCATCATCCACCCACAGAAAATCCTTTCCACGACAAGTCGCAATCACGTCCGCTCGCCATCATCCACCAACAAAAAATCCTTTCCACGACAAGACACAATCACGTCCGCTCGCCATCATCCATCCACAGAAAATCCTTTCCACGACAAGACGCAATCACGTCCGCTCGCCATCATCCATCCACAGAAAATCCTTTCCACAACAAGACGCAATCACGTCCGCTCGCCATCATCCACCCACAGAAAATCCTTTCCACGACAAGACGCAATCACGTCCGCTCGCCATCATCCACCCACAGAAAATCCTTTCCACGACAAGACACAATCACGTCCGCTCGCCATCATCCATCCACAGAAAATCCTTTCCACGAAAAGACGCAATCACGTCCGCTCGCCATCATCCACCCACAGAAAATCCTTTCCACGACCAGACGCAAACATGTCCGCACGCCATCATCCATCCACAGAAAATCCTTTCCACGACAAGACGCAATCACGTCCGCTCGCCATCATCCACCCACAGAAAATCCTTTCCACGACAAGACGCAATCACGTCCGCTCGCCATCATCCACCAACAGAAAATCCTTTCCACGACAAGACGCAATCACGTCCGCTCGCCATCATCCATCCACAGAAAATCCTTTCCACGACAAGACACAATCACGTCCGCTCGCCATTATCCACCCACAGAAAATCCTTTCCACGACAAGACGCAAACACGTCCGCTCGCCATCATCCACCCACAGAAAATCCTTTCCACGACAAGACGCAATCACGTCTGCTCGCCATCATCCATCCATAGAAATTCCTTTCCACGACAAGACGCAATCACGTCCGCTAGCCATCATCCACCAACAGAAAATCCTTTCCACGACAAGACGCAATCACGTCCGCTCGCCATCATCCATCCACAGAAAATCCTTTCCACGACAAGACGCAATCACGTCTGCTCGCCATCATCCATCCACAGAAAATCCTTTCCACGACAAGACGCAATCATGTCCGCTCGCCATCATCCACCCACAGAAAATCCTTTCCACGACAAGACGCAATCACGCCCGCTCGCTATCATCCACCCACAGAAAATCCTATCCACGACAAGACGCAATCACGTCCGCTCGCCATCATCCACCCACAGAAAATCCTTTCCACGACAAGACGCAATCACGCCCACTCGCCATAATCATCTACCAACAGAAAATCCTTTCCACGACCAGACGCAATCACATCCGCTCGCCATTATCCACCCACAGTAAATCCTTTCCACGACAAGACGCAATCACGTCCGCTCGCCATCATCCACCCACAGAAAATCCTTTCCACGACAAGACGCAATCACGTCTGCTCGCCATCATCCATCCACAGAAAATCCTTTCCACGACAAGACGCAATCACGTCCGCTCGCCATCATCCACCCACAGAAAATCCTTTCCACGACAAGACGCAATCACGCCCGCTCGCCATCATCCACCCACAGAAAATCCTTTCCACGACAAGACGCAATCACGTCCGCTCGCCATCATCCACCCACAGAAAATCCTTTCCACGACCAGACGCAATCACGTCCGCTCGCCATCATCCACCCACAGAAAATTCTTTCCACGACAAGAGGCAATTACGCCCATTCACCATCATCCACCAACAGAAAATGCTTTCCACGACAAGACACAATCACGTCTGCTCGCCATCATCCACCAACAGAAAATCCTTTCCACGACAAGACGCAATCACGTCCGCTCGCCATCATCCACCCACAGAAAATCCTTTCCACGACAAGACGCAATCACGTCCGCTCACCATCATCCACCCACAGAAAATCCTTTCCACGACAAGAGGCAATCACGTCCGCTCGCCATTATCCATCCACAGAAAATCCTTTCCACGACAAGACACAATCACGTCCGCTCACCATCATCCACCCACAGAAAATCCTTTCCACGACAAGAGGCAATCACGTCCGCTCGCCATTATCCATCCACAGAAAATCCTTTCCATGACAAGACGCAATCACGCCCGCTCGCCATCATCCACCCACAGAAAATCATTTCCACGACAAGACGCAATCACGTCCGCTCGCCATTATCCATCCACAGAAAATCCTTTCCACGACAAGACGCAATTACGTCCGCTCGCCATCATCCACCAACAGAAAATTCTTTCCACGACAAGACGCAATCACACCCGCTCGCCATCATCCACCAACAGAAAATCTTTTCCACGACAAGACGCAATCACGTCCGCTCGCCATCATCCACCCACAGAAAATCCTTTCCACGACAAGACGCAATCACGTCCGCTCGCCATCATCCACCCACAGAAAATCCTTTCCACGACAAGTCGCAATCACGTCCGCTCGCCATCATCCACCAACAAAAAATCCTTTCCACGACAAGACACAATCACGTCCGCTCGCCATCATCCATCCACAGAAAATCCTTTCCACAACAAGACGCAATCACGTCCGCTCGCCATCATCCACCCACAGAAAATCCTTTCCACGACAAGACGCAATCACGTCCGCTCGCCATCATCCACCCACAGAAAATCCTTTCCACGACAAGACACAATCACGTCCGCTCGCCATCATCCATCCACAGAAAATCCTTTCCACGAAAAGACGCAATCACATCCGCTCGCCATCATCCACCCACAGAAAATCCTTTCCACGACCAGACGCAAACATGTCCGCATGCCATCATCCATCCACAGAAAATCCTTTCCACGACAAGACGCAATCACGTCCGCTCGCCATCATCCACCCACAGAAAATCCTTTCCACGACAAGACGCAATCACGTCCGCTCGCCATCATCCACCAACAGAAAATCCTTTCCACGACAAGACGCAATCACGTCCGCTCGCCATCATCCATCCACAGAAAATCCTTTCCACGACAAGACACAATCACGTCCGCTCGCCATTATCCACCCACAGAAAATCCTTTCCACGACAAGACGCAATCACGTCCGCTCGCCATCATCCACCCACAGAAAATCCTTTCCACGACAAGACGCAATCACGCCCGCTCGCCATCATCCACCCACAGAAAATCCTTTCCACGACAAGACGCAATCACGTCCGCTCGCCATCATCCACCCACAGAAAATCCTTTCCACGACCAGACGCAATCACGTCTGCTCGCCATCATCCATCCACAGAAAATCCTTTCCACGACAAGTCGCAATCACGTCCACTCGCCATCATCCACCCACAGAAAATCCTTTCCACGACAAGACGCAATCACGTCCGCTCGCCATCATCCATCCACAGAAAATCCTTTCCACGACAAGACGCAATCACGTCCACTCGCCATCATCCACCCACAGAAAATCCTTTCCACGACAAGAGGCAATCACGCCCACTCGCCATCATCCACCAACAGAAAATCCTTTCCACGACCAGACGCAATCACGTCCGCTCGCCATTATCCACCCACAGAAAATCCTTTCCACGACAAGACGCAATCACGTCTGCTCGCCATCATCCATCCACAGAAAATCCTTTCCACGACAAGACGCAATCATGTCCGCTCGCCATCATCCACCCACAGAAAATCCTTTCCACGACAAGACGCAATCACGCCCGCTCGCTATCATCCACCCACAGAAAATCCTATCCACGACAAGACGCAATCACGTCCGCTCGCCATCATCCACCCACAGAAAATCCTTTCCACGACAAGACGCAATCACGCCCACTCGCCATCATCCACCAACAGAAAATCCTTTCCACGACCAGACGCAATCACATCCGCTCGCCATTATCCACCCACAGTAAATCCTTTCCACGACAAGACGCAATCACGTCCGCTCGCCATCATCCACCCACAGAAAATCCTTTCCACGACAAGACGCAATCACGTCTGCTCGCCATCATCCATCCACAGAAAATCCTTTCCACGACAAGACGCAATCACGTCCGCTCGCCATCATCCACCCACAGAAAATCCTTTCCACGACAAGACGCAATCACGCCCGCTCGCCATCATCCACCCACAGAAAATCCTTTCCACGACAAGACGCAATCACGTCCGCTCGCCATCATCCACCCACAGAAAATCCTTTCCACGACCAGACGCAATCACGTCCGCTCGCCATCATCCACCCACAGAAAATTCTTTCCACGACAAGAGGCAATTACGCCCATTCACCATCATCCACCAACAGAAAATGCTTTCCACGACAAGACACAATCACGTCTGCTCGCCATCATCCACCAACAGAAAATCCTTTCCACGACAAGACGCAATCACGTCCGCTCGCCATCATCCACCCACAGAAAATCCTTTCCACGACAAGACGCAATCACGTCCGCTCGCCATCATCCACCCACAGAAAATCCTTTCCACGACAAGACGCAATCACGTCCGCTCGCCATCATCCACCCACAGAAAATCCTTTCCACGACAAGACACAATCACGTCCGCTCGCCATCATCCATCCACAGAAAATCCTTTCCACGAAAAGACGCAATCACATCCGCTCGCCATCATCCACCCACAGAAAATCCTTTCCACGACCAGACGCAAACATGTCCGCACGCCATCATCCATCCACAGAAAATCCTTTCCACGACAAGACGCAATCACGTCCGCTCGCCATCATCCACCCACAGAAAATCCTTTCCACGACAAGACGCAATCACGTCCGCTCGCCATCATCCACCAACAGAAAATCCTTTCCACGACAAGACGCAATCACGTCCGCTCGCCATCATCCATCCACAGAAAATCCTTTCCACGACAAGACACAATCTCGTCCGCTCGCCATTATCCACCCACAGAAAATCCTTTCCACGACAAGACGCAAACACGTCCGCTCGCCATCATCCACCCACAGAAAATCCTTTCCACGACAAGGCGCAATCACGTCTGCTCGCCATCATCCATCCACAGAAATTCCTTTCCACGACAAGACGCAATCACGTCCGCTAGCCATCATCCACCAACAGAAAATCCTTTCCACGACAAGACGCAATCACGTCCGCTCGCCATCATCCATACACAGAAAATCCTTTCCACGACAAGACGCAATCACGTCCGCTCGCCATCATCCATCCACAGAAAATCCTTTCCACGACAAGACGCAATCACGCCCGCTCGCCATCATCCACCCACAGAAAATCCTTTCCACGACAAGACGCAATCACGTCCGCTCGCCATCATCCACCCACAGAAAATCCTTTCCACGACCAGACGCAATCACGTCTGCTCGCCATCATCCATCCACAGAAAATCCTTTCCACGACAAGTCGCAATCACGTCCACTCGCCATCATCCACCCACAGAAAATCCTTTCCACGACAAGACGCAATCACGTCCGCTCGCCATCATCCATCCACAGAAAATCCTTTCCACGACAAGACGCAATCACGTCCACTCGCCATCATCCACCCACAGAAAATCCTTTCCACGACAAGAGGCAATCACGCCCACTCGCCATCATCCACCAACAGAAAATCCTTTCCACGACCAGACGCAATCACGTCCGCTCGCCATTATCCACCCACAGAAAATCCTTTCCACGACAAGACGCAATCACGTCCGCTCGCCATCATCCATCCACAGAAAATCCTTTCCACGACAAGACGCAATCATGTCCGCTCGCCATCATCCACCCACAGAAAATCCTTTCCACGACAAGACGCAATCACGTCCTCTCGCCATCATCCACCAACAGAAAATCCTTTCCACGACAAGACGCAATCACGTCCTCTCGCCATCATCCACCAACAGAAAATCCTTTCCACGACAAGACGCAATCACGTCCGCTCGCCATCATCCACCCACAGAAAATCCTTTCCACGACAAGACGCAATCACGCCCGCTCGCCATCATCCATCCACAGAAAATCCTTTCCACGACCAGACACAATCACGTCCGCTCGCCATTATCCACCCACAGAAAATCCTTTCCACGACAAGACGCAATTACGTCCGCTCGCCATCATCCACCAACAGAAAATTCTTTCCACGACAAGACGCAATCACGCCCGCTCGCCATCATCCACCAACAGAAAATCTTTTCCACGACAAGACGCAATCACGTCCGCTCGCCATCATCCACCCACAGAAAATCCTTTCCACGACAAGACGCAATCACGTCCGCTCGCCATCATCCACCCACAGAAAATCATTTCCACGACAAGTCGCAATCACGTCCGCTCGCCATCATCCACCAACAAAAAATCCTTTCCACGACAAGACACAATCACGTCCGCTCGCCATCATCCATCCACAGAAAATCCTTTCCACGACAAGACGCAATCACGTCCGCTCGCCATCATCCATCCACAGAAAATCCTTTCCACGAAAAGACGCAATCACGTCCGCTCGCCATCATCCACCCACAGAAAATCCTTTCCACGACAAGACGCAATCACGCCCGCTCGCTATCATCCACCCACAGAAAATCCTTTCCACGACAAGACGCAATCACGTCCGCTCGCCATCATCCACCCACAGAAAATCCTTTCCACGACAAGACGCAATCACGTCCGCTCGCCATCATCCATCCACAGAAAATCTTTTCCACGAAAAGACGCAATCACATCCGCTCGCCATCATCCACCCACAGAAAATCCTTTCCACGACCAGACGCAAACATGTCCGCACGCCATCATCCATCCACAGAAAATCCTTTCCACGACAAGACGCAATCACGTCCGCTCGCCATCATCCACCCACAGAAAATCCTTTCCACGACAAGACGCAATCACGTCCGCTCGCCATCATCCACCAACAGAAAATCATTTCCACGACAAGACGCAATCACGTCCGCTCGCCATCATCCATCCACAGAAAATCCTTTCCACGACAAGACACAATCACGTCCGCTCGCCATTATCCACCCACAGAAAATCCTTTCCACGACAAGACGCAAACACGTCCGCTCGCCATCATCCACCCACAGAAAATCCTTTCCACGACAAGACGCAATCACGTCTGCTCGCCATCATCCATCCACAGAAATTCCTTTCCACGACAAGACGCAATCACGTCCGCTAGCCATCATCCACCAACAGAAAATCCTTTCCACGACAAGACGCAATCACGTCCGCTCGCCATCATCCATCCACAGAAAATCCTTTCCACGACAAGACGCATTCACGTCCGCTCGCCATCATCCATCCACAGAAAATCCTTTCCACGACAAGACGCAATCACGCCCGCTCGCCATCATCCACCCACAGAAAATCCTTTCCACGACAAGACGCAATCACGTCCGCTCGCCATCATCCACCCACAGAAAATCCTTTCCACGACCAGACGCAATCACGTCTGCTCGCCATCATCCATCCACAGAAAATCCTTTCCACGACAAGTCGCAATCACGTCCACTCGCCATCATCCACCCACAGAAAATCCTTTCCACGACAAGACGCAATCACGTCCGCTCGCCATCATCCATCCACAGAAAATCCTTTCCACGACAAGACGCAATCACGTCCACTCGCCATCATCCACCCACAGAAAATCCTTTCCACGACAAGAGGCAATCACGCCCACTCGCCATCATCCACCAACAGAAAATCCTTTCCACGACCAGACGCAATCACGTCCGCTCGCCATTATCCACCCACAGAAAATCCTTTCCACGACAAGACGCAATCACGTCCGCTCGCCATCATCCATCCACAGAAAATCCTTTCCACGACAAGACGCAATCATGTCCGCTCGCCATCATCCACCCACAGAAAATCCTTTCCACGACAAGACGCAATCACGTTCTCTCGCCATCATCCACCAACAGAAAATCCTTTCCACGACAAGACGCAATCACGTCCTCTCGCCATCATCCACCAACAGAAAATCCTTTCCACGACAAGACGCAATCACGTCCGCTCGCCATCATCCACCCACAGAAAATCCTTTCCACGACAAGACGCAATCACGCCCGCTCGCCATCATCCATCCACAGAAAATCCTTTCCACGACCAGACGCAATCACGTCCGCTCGCCATTATCCACCCACAGAAAATCCTTTCCACGACAAGACGCAATTACGTCCGCTCGCCATCATCCACCAACAGAAAATTCTTTCCACGACAAGACGCAATCACGCCCGCTCGCCATCATCCACCAACAGAAAATCTTTTCCACGACAAGACGCAATCACATCCGCTCGCCATCATCCACCCACAGAAAATCCTTTCCACGACAAGACGCAATCACGTCCGCTCGCCATCATCCACCCACAGAAAATCATTTCCACGACAATTCGCAATCACGTCCGCTCGCCATCATCCACCAACAAAAAATCCTTTCCACGACAAGACACAATCACGTCCGCTCGCCATCATCCATCCACAGAAAATCCTTTCCACGACAAGACGCAATCACGTCCGCTCGCCATCATCCATCCACAGAAAATCCTTTCCACGAAAAGACGCAATCACGTCCGCTCACCATCATCCACCCACAGAAAATCCTTTCCACGACAAGACGCAATCACGCCCGCTCGCTATCATCCACCCACAGAAAATCCTTTCCACGACAAGACGCAATCACGTCCGCTCGCCATCATCCACCCACAGAAAATCCTTTCCACGACAAGACGCAATCACGCCCACTCGCCATCATCCACCAACAGAAAATCCTTTCCACGACCAGACGCAATCACATCCGCTCGCCATTATCCACCCACAGTAAATCCTTTCCACGACAAGACGCAATCACGTCCGCTCGCCATCATCCACCCACAGAAAATCCTTTCCACGACAAGACGCAATCACGTCTGCTCGCCATCATCCATCCACAGAAAATCCTTTCCATGACAAGACGCAATCACGTCCGCTCGCCATCATCCACCCACAGAAAATCCTTTCCACGACAAGACGCAATCACGCCCGCTCGCCATCATCCACCCACAGAAAATCCTTTCCACGACAAGACGCAATCACGTCCGCTCGCCATCATCCACCCACAGAAAATCCTTTCCACGACCAGACGCAATCACGTCCGCTCGCCATCATCCACCCACAGAAAATTCTTTCCACGACAAGAGGCAATTACGCCCATTCACCATCATCCACCAACAGAAAATGCTTTCCACGACAAGACACAATCACGTCCGCTCGCCATCATCCACCAACAGAAAATCCTTTCCACGACAAGACGCAATCACGTCCGCTCGCCATCATCCACCCACAGAAAATCCTTTCCACGACAAGACGCAATCACGTCCGCTCACCATCATCCACCCACAGAAAATCCTTTCCACGACAAGAGGCAATCACGTCCGCTCGCCATTATCCATCCACAGAAAATCCTTTCCACGACAAGACACAATCACGTCCGCTCACCATCATCCACCCACAGAAAATCCTTTCCACGACAAGAGGCAATCACGTCCGCTCGCCATTATCCATCCACAGAAAATCCTTTCCATGACAAGACGCAATCACGCCCGCTCGCCATCATCCACCCACAGAAAATCATTTCCACGACAAGACGCAATCACGTCCGCTCGCCATTATCCATCCACAGAAAATCCTTTCCACGACAAGATGCAATTACGTCCGCTCGCCATCATCCACCAACAGAAAATTCTTTCCACGACAAGACGCAATCACGCCCGCTCGCCATCATCCACCAACAGAAAATCTTTTCCACGACAAGACGCAATCACGTCCGCTCGCCATCATCCACCCACAGAAAATCCTTTCCACGACAAGACGCAATCACGTCCGCTCGCCATCATCCATCCACAGAAAATCCTTTCCACAACAAGACGCAATCACGTCCGCTCGCCATCATCCACCCACAGAAAATCCTTTCCACGACAAGACGCAATCACGTCCGCTCGCCATCATCCACCCACAGAAAATCCTTTCCACGACAAGACACAATCACGTCCGCTCGCCATCATCCATCCACAGAAAATCCTTTCCACGAAAAGACGCAATCACATCCGCTCGCCATCATCCACCCACAGAAAATCCTTTCCACGACCAGACGCAAACATGTCCGCACGCCATCATCCATCCACAGAAAATCCTTTCCACGACAAGACGCAATCACGTCCGCTCGCCATCATCCACTCACAGAAAATCCTTTCCACGACAAGACGCAATCACGTCCGCTCGCCATCATCCACCAACAGAAAATCCTTTCCATGACAAGACGCAATCACGTCCGCTCGCCATCATCCATCCACAGAAAATCCTTTCCACGACAAGACACAATCACGTCCGCTCGCCATTATCCACCCACAGAAAATCCTTTCCACGACAAGACGCAAACACGTCCGCTCGCCATCATCCACCCACAGAAAATCCTTTCCACGACAAGACGCAATCACGTCTGCTCGCCATCATCCATCCACAGAAATTCCTTTCCACGACAAGACGCAATCACGTCCGCTAGCCATCATCCACCAACAGAAAATCCTTTCCACGACAAGACGCAATCACGTCCGCTCGCCATCATCCATCCACAGAAAATCCTTTCCACGACAAGACGCAATCACGTCCGCTCGCCATCATCCATCCACAGAAAATCCTTTCCACGACAAGACGCAATCACGCCCGCTCGCCATCATCCACCCACAGAAAATCCTTTCCACGACAAGACGCAATCACGTCCGCTCGCCATCATCCACCCACAGAAAATCCTTTCCACGACCAGACGCAATCACGTCTGCTCGCCATCATCCATCCACAGAAAATCCTTTCCACGACAAGTCGCAATCACGTCCACTCGCCATCATCCACCCACAGAAAATCCTTTCCACGACAAGACGCAATCACGTCCGCTCGCCATCATCCATCCACAGAAAATCCTTTCCACGACAAGACGCAATCACGTCCACTCGCCATCATCCACCCACAGAAAATCCTTTCCACGACAAGAGGCAATCACGCCCACTCGCCATCATCCACCAACAGAAAATCCTTTCCACGACCAGACGCAATCACGTCCGCTCGCCATTATCCACCCACAGAAAATCCTTTCCACGACAAGACGCAATCACGTCTGCTCGCCATCATCCATCCACAGAAAATCGTTTCCACGACAAGACGCAATCACGCCCGCTCGCCATCATCCACCAACAGAAAATCCTTTCCACGACAAGACGCAATCACGTCCTCTCGCCATCATCCACCAACAGAAAATCCTTTCCACGACAAGACGCAATCACGTCCGCTCGCCATCATCCACCCACAGAAAATCCTTTCCACGACAAGACGCAATCACGCCCGCTCGCCATCATCCATCCACAGAAAATCCTTTCCACGACCAGACACAATCACGTCCGCTCGCCATTATCCACCCACAGAAAATCCTTTCCACGACAAGACGCAATTACGTCCGCTCGCCATCATCCACCAACAGAAAATTCTTTCCACGACAAGACGCAATCACGCCCGCTCGCCATCATCCACCAACAGAAAATCTTTTCCACGACAAGACGCAATCACGTCCGCTCGCCATCATCCACCCACAGAAAATCCTTTCCACGACAAGACGCAATCACGTCCGCTCGCCATCATCCACCCACAGAAAATCATTTCCACGACAAGTCGCAATCACGTCCGCTCGCCATCATCCACCAACAAAAAATCCTTTCCACGACAAGACACAATCACGTCCGCTCGCCATCATCCATCCACAGAAAATCCTTTCCACGACAAGACGCAATCACGTCCGCTCGCCATCATCCATCCACAGAAAATCCTTTCCACGAAAAGACGCAATCACGTCCGCTCGCCATCATCCACCCACAGAAAATCCTTTCCACGACAAGACGCAATCACGCCCGCTCGCTATCATCCACCCACAGAAAATCCTTTCCACGACAAGACGCAATCACGTCCGCTCGCCATCATCCACCCACAGAAAATCCTTTCCACGACAAGACGCAATCACGTCCGCTCGCCATCATCCATCCACAGAAAATCTTTTCCACGAAAAGACGCAATCACATCCGCTCGCCATCATCCACCCACAGAAAATCCTTTCCACGACCAGACGCAAACATGTCCGCACGCCATCATCCATCCACAGAAAATCCTTTCCACGACAAGACGCAATCACGTCCGCTCGCCATCATCCACCCACAGAAAATCCTTTCCACGACAAGACGCAATCACGTCCGCTCGCCATCATCCACCAACAGAAAATCCTTTCCACGACAAGACGCAATCACGTCCGCTCGCCATCATCCATCCACAGAAAATCCTTTCCACGACAAGACACAATCACGTCCGCTCGCCATTATCCACCCACAGAAAATCCTTTCCACGACAAGACGCAAACACGTCCGCTCGCCATCATCCACCCACAGAAAATCCTTTCCACGACAAGACGCAATCACGTCTGCTCGCCATCATCCATCCACAGAAATTCCTTTCCACGACAAGACGCAATCACGTCCGCTAGCCATCATCCACCAACAGAAAATCCTTTCCACGACAAGACGCAATCACGTCCGCTCGCCATCATCCATCCACAGAAAATCCTTTCCACGACAAGACGCAATCACGTCCGCTCGCCATCATCCATCCACAGAAAATCCTTTCCACGACAAGACGCAATCACGCCCGCTCGCCATCATCCACCCACAGAAAATCCTTTCCACGACAAGACGCAATCACGCCCACTCGCCATCATCCACCCACAGAAAATCCTTTCCATGACAAGACGCAATCACGTCCGCTCGCCATCATCCATCCACAGAAAATCCTTTCCACGACAAGACGCAATCACGTCCGCTCGCCATCATCCACCCACAGAAAATCCTTTCCACGACAAGACGCAATCACGCCCGCTCGCCATCATCCACCCACAGAAAATCCTTTCCACGACAAGACGCAATCACGTCCGCTCGCCATCATCCACCCACAGAAAATCCTTTCCACGACCAGACGCAATCACGCCCACTCGCCATCATCCATCCACAGAAAATCCTTTCCACGACAAGTCGCAATCACGTCCACTCGCCATCATCCACCCACAGAAAATCCTTTCCACGACAAGACGCAATCACGTCCGCTCGCCATCATCCATCCACAGAAAATCCTTTCCACGACAAGACGCAATCACGTCCACTCGCCATCATCCACCCACAGAAAATCCTTTCCACGACAAGAGGCAATCACGCCCACTCGCCATCATCCACCAACAGAAAATCCTTTCCACGACCAGACGCAATCACGTCCGCTCGCCATTATCCACCCACAGAAAATCCTTTCCACGACAAGACGCAATCACGTCTGCTCGCCATCATCCATCCACAGAAAATCCTTTCCACGACAAGACGCAATCATGTCCGCTCGCCATCATCCACCCACAGAAAATCCTTTCCACGACAAGACGCAATCACGCCCGCTCGCTATCATCCACCCACAGAAAATCCTATCCACGACAAGACGCAATCACGTCCGCTCGCCATCATCCACCCACAGAAAATCCTTTCCACGACAAGACGCAATCACGCCCACTCGCCATCATCCACCAACAGAAAATCCTTTCCACGACCAGACGCAATCACATCCGCTCGCCATTATCCACCCACAGTAAATCCTTTCCACGACAAGACGCAATCACGTCCGCTCGCCATCATCCACCCACAGAAAATCCTTTCCACGACAAGACGCAATCACGTCTGCTCGCCATCATCCATCCACAGAAAATCCTTTCCACGACAAGACGCAATCACGTCCGCTCGCCATCATCCACCCACAGAAAATCCTTTCCACGACAAGACGCAATCACGCCCGCTCGCCATCATCCACCCACAGAAAATCCTTTCCACGACAAGACGCAATCACATCCGCTCGCCATTATCCACCCACAGTAAATCCTTTCCACGACAAGACGCAATCACGTCCGCTCGCCATCATCCACCCACAGAAAATCCTTTCCACGACAAGACGCAATCACGTCTGCTCGCCATCATCCATCCACAGAAAATCCTTTCCATGACAAGACGCAATCACGTCCGCTCGCCATCATCCACCCACAGAAAATCCTTTCCACGACAAGACGCAATCACGCCCGCTCGCCATCATCCACCCACAGAAAATCCTTTCCACGACAAGACGCAATCACGTCCGCTCGCCATCATCCACCCACAGAAAATTCTTTCCACGACAAGAGGCAATTACGCCCATTCACCATCATCCACCAACAGAAAATGCTTTCCACGACAAGACACAATCACGTCCGCTCGCCATCATCCACCAACAGAAAATCCTTTCCACGACAAGACGCAATCACGTCCGCTCGCCATCATCCACCCACAGAAAATCCTTTCCACGACAAGACGCAATCACGTCCGCTCACCATCATCCACCCACAGAAAATCCTTTCCACGACAAGAGGCAATCACGTCCGCTCGCCATTATCCATCCACAGAAAATCCTTTCCACGACAAGACACAATCACGTCCGCTCACCATCATCCACCCACAGAAAATCCTTTCCACGACAAGAGGCAATCACGTCCGCTCGCCATTATCCATCCACAGAAAATCCTTTCCATGACAAGACGCAATCACGCCCGCTCGCCATCATCCACCCACAGAAAATCATTTCCACGACAAGACGCAATCACGTCCGCTCGCCATTATCCATCCACAGAAAATCCTTTCCACGACAAGATGCAATTACGTCCGCTCGCCATCATCCACCAACAGAAAATTCTTTCCACGACAAGACGCAATCACGCCCGCTCGCCATCATCCACCAACAGAAAATCTTTTCCACGACAAGACGCAATCACGTCCGCTCGCCATCATCCACCCACAGAAAATCCTTTCCACGACAAGACGCAATCACGTCCGCTCGCCATCATCCATCCACAGAAAATCCTTTCCACAACAAGACGCAATCACGTCCGCTCGCCATCATCCACCCACAGAAAATCCTTTCCACGACAAGACGCAATCACGTCCGCTCGCCATCATCCACCCACAGAAAATCCTTTCCACGACAAGACACAATCACGTCCGCTCGCCATCATCCATCCACAGAAAATCCTTTCCACGAAAAGACGCAATCACATCCGCTCGCCATCATCCACCCACAGAAAATCCTTTCCACGACCAGACGCAAACATGTCCGCACGCCATCATCCATCCACAGAAAATCCTTTCCACGACAAGACGCAATCACGTCCGCTCGCCATCATCCACTCACAGAAAATCCTTTCCACGACAAGACGCAATCACGTCCGCTCGCCATCATCCACCAACAGAAAATCCTTTCCATGACAAGACGCAATCACGTCCGCTCGCCATCATCCATCCACAGAAAATCCTTTCCACGACAAGACACAATCACGTCCGCTCGCCATTATCCACCCACAGAAAATCCTTTCCACGACAAGACGCAAACACGTCCGCTCGCCATCATCCACCCACAGAAAATCCTTTCCACGACAAGACGCAATCACGTCTGCTCGCCATCATCCATCCACAGAAATTCCTTTCCACGACAAGACGCAATCACGTCCGCTAGCCATCATCCACCAACAGAAAATCCTTTCCACGACAAGACGCAATCACGTCCGCTCGCCATCATCCATCCACAGAAAATCCTTTCCACGACAAGACGCAATCACGTCCGCTCGCCATCATCCATCCACAGAAAATCCTTTCCACGACAAGACGCAATCACGCCCGCTCGCCATCATCCACCCACAGAAAATCCTTTCCACGACAAGACGCAATCACGTCCGCTCGCCATCATCCACCCACAGAAAATCCTTTCCACGACCAGACGCAATCACGTCTGCTCGCCATCATCCATCCACAGAAAATCCTTTCCACGACAAGTCGCAATCACGTCCACTCGCCATCATCCACCCACAGAAAATCCTTTCCACGACAAGACGCAATCACGTCCGCTCGCCATCATCCATCCACAGAAAATCCTTTCCACGACAAGACGCAATCACGTCCACTCGCCATCATCCACCCACAGAAAATCCTTTCCACGACAAGAGGCAATCACGCCCACTCGCCATCATCCACCAACAGAAAATCCTTTCCACGACCAGACGCAATCACGTCCGCTCGCCATTATCCACCCACAGAAAATCCTTTCCACGACAAGACGCAATCACGTCTGCTCGCCATCATCCATCCACAGAAAATCGTTTCCACGACAAGACGCAATCACGCCCGCTCGCCATCATCCACCAACAGAAAATCCTTTCCACGACAAGACGCAATCACGTCCTCTCGCCATCATCCACCAACAGAAAATCCTTTCCACGACAAGACGCAATCACGTCCGCTCGCCATCATCCACCCACAGAAAATCCTTTCCACGACAAGACGCAATCACGCCCGCTCGCCATCATCCATCCACAGAAAATCCTTTCCACGACCAGACACAATCACGTCCGCTCGCCATTATCCACCCACAGAAAATCCTTTCCACGACAAGACGCAATTACGTCCGCTCGCCATCATCCACCAACAGAAAATTCTTTCCACGACAAGACGCAATCACGCCCGCTCGCCATCATCCACCAACAGAAAATCTTTTCCACGACAAGACGCAATCACGTCCGCTCGCCATCATCCACCCACAGAAAATCCTTTCCACGACAAGACGCAATCACGTCCGCTCGCCATCATCCACCCACAGAAAATCATTTCCACGACAAGTCGCAATCACGTCCGCTCGCCATCATCCACCAACAAAAAATCCTTTCCACGACAAGACACAATCACGTCCGCTCGCCATCATCCATCCACAGAAAATCCTTTCCACGACAAGACGCAATCACGTCCGCTCGCCATCATCCATCCACAGAAAATCCTTTCCACGAAAAGACGCAATCACGTCCGCTCGCCATCATCCACCCACAGAAAATCCTTTCCACGACAAGACGCAATCACGCCCGCTCGCTATCATCCACCCACAGAAAATCCTTTCCACGACAAGACGCAATCACGTCCGCTCGCCATCATCCACCCACAGAAAATCCTTTCCACGACAAGACGCAATCACGTCCGCTCGCCATCATCCATCCACAGAAAATCTTTTCCACGAAAAGACGCAATCACATCCGCTCGCCATCATCCACCCACAGAAAATCCTTTCCACGACCAGACGCAAACATGTCCGCACGCCATCATCCATCCACAGAAAATCCTTTCCACGACAAGACGCAATCACGTCCGCTCGCCATCATCCACCCACAGAAAATCCTTTCCACGACAAGACGCAATCACGTCCGCTCGCCATCATCCATCCACAGAAAATCCTTTCCACGACAAGACGCAATCACGTCCGCTCGCCATCATCCACCCACAGAAAATCCTTTCCACGACAAGACGCAATCACGTCCGCTAGCCATCATCCACCAACAGAAAATCCTTTCCACGACAAGACGCAATCACGTCCGCTCGCCATCATCCATCCACAGAAAATCCTTTCCACGACAAGACGCAATCACGTCCGCTCGCCATCATCCATCCACAGAAAATCCTTTCCACGACAAGACGCAATCACGCCCGCTCGCCATCATCCACCCACAGAAAATCCTTTCCACGACAAGACGCAATCACGTCCGCTCGCCATCATCCACCCACAGAAAATCCTTTCCACGACCAGACGCAATCACGTCTGCTCGCCATCATCCATCCACAGAAAATCCTTTCCACGACAAGTCGCAATCACGTCCACTCGCCATCATCCACCCACAGAAAATCCTTTCCACGACAAGACGCAATCACGTCCGCTCGCCATCATCCATCCACAGAAAATCCTTTCCACGACAAGACGCAATCACGTCCACTCGCCATCATCCACCCACAGAAAATCCTTTCCACGACAAGAGGCAATCACGCCCACTCGCCATCATCCACCAACAGAAAATCCTTTCCACGACCAGACGCAATCACGTCCGCTCGCCATTATCCACCCACAGAAAATCCTTTCCATGACAAGACGCAATCACGTCCGCTCGCCATCATCCATCCACAGAAAATCCTTTCCACGACAAGACGCAATCATGTCCGCTCGCCATCATCCACCCACAGAAAATCCTTTCCACGACAAGACGCAATCACGTTCTCTCGCCATCATCCACCAACAGAAAATCCTTTCCACGACAAGACGCAATCACGTCCTCTCGCCATCATCCACCAACAGAAAATCCTTTCCACGACAAGACGCAATCACGTCCGCTCGCCATCATCCACCCACAGAAAATCCTTTCCACGACAAGACGCAATCACGCCCGCTCGCCATCATCCATCCACAGAAAATCCTTTCCACGACCAGACGCAATCACGTCCGCTCGCCATTATCCACCCACAGAAAATCCTTTCCACGACAAGACGCAATTACGTCCGCTCGCCATCATCCACCAACAGAAAATTCTTTCCACGACAAGACGCAATCACGCCCGCTCGCCATCATCCACCAACAGAAAATCTTTTCCACGACAAGACGCAATCACGTCCGCTCGCCATCATCCACCCACAGAAAATCCTTTCCACGACAAGACGCAATCACGTCCGCTCGCCATCATCCACCCACAGAAAATCATTTCCACGACAATTCGCAATCACGTCCGCTCGCCATCATCCACCAACAAAAAATCCTTTCCACGACAAGATACAATCACGTCCGCTCGCCATCATCCATCCACAGAAAATCCTTTCCACGACAAGACGCAATCACGTCCGCTCGCCATCATCCATCCACAGAAAATCCTTTCCACGAAAAGACGCAATCACGTCCGCTCACCATCATCCACCCACAGAAAATCCTTTCCACGACAAGACGCAATCACGCCCGCTCGCTATCATCCACCCACAGAAAATCCTTTCCACGACAAGACGCAATCACGTCCGCTCGCCATCATCCACCCACAGAAAATCCTTTCCACGACAAGACGCAATCACGCCCACTCGCCATCATCCACCAACAGAAAATCCTTTCCACGACCAGACGCAATCACATCCGCTCGCCATTATCCACCCACAGTAAATCCTTTCCACGACAAGACGCAATCACGTCCGCTCGCCATCATCCACCCACAGAAAATCCTTTCCACGACAAGACGCAATCACGTCTGCTCGCCATCATCCATCCACAGAAAATCCTTTCCATGACAAGACGCAATCACGTCCGCTCGCCATCATCCACCCACAGAAAATCCTTTCCACGACAAGACGCAATCACGCCCGCTCGCCATCATCCACCCACAGAAAATCCTTTCCACGACAAGACGCAATCACGTCCGCTCGCCATCATCCACCCACAGAAAATCCTTTCCACGACCAGACGCAATCACGTCCGCTCGCCATCATCCACCCACAGAAAATTCTTTCCACGACAAGAGGCAATTACGCCCATTCACCATCATCCACCAACAGAAAATGCTTTCCACGACAAGACACAATCACGTCCGCTCGCCATCATCCACCAACAGAAAATCCTTTCCACGACAAGACGCAATCACGTCCGCTCGCCATCATCCACCCACAGAAAATCCTTTCCACGACAAGACGCAATCACGTCCGCTCACCATCATCCACCCACAGAAAATCCTTTCCACGACAAGAGGCAATCACGTCCGCTCGCCATTATCCATCCACAGAAAATCCTTTCCACGACAAGACACAATCACGTCCGCTCACCATCATCCACCCACAGAAAATCCTTTCCACGACAAGAGGCAATCACGTCCGCTCGCCATTATCCATCCACAGAAAATCCTTTCCATGACAAGACGCAATCACGCCCGCTCGCCATCATCCACCCACAGAAAATCATTTCCACGACAAGACGCAATCACGTCCGCTCGCCATTATCCATCCACAGAAAATCCTTTCCACGACAAGACGCAATTACGTCCGCTCGCCATCATCCACCAACAGAAAATTCTTTCCACGACAAGACGCAATCACGCCCGCTCGCCATCATCCACCAACAGAAAATCTTTTCCACGACAAGACGCAATCACGTCCGCTCGCCATCATCCACCCACAGAAAATCCTTTCCACGACAAGACGCAATCACGTCCGCTCGCCATCATCCATCCACAGAAAATCCTTTCCACAACAAGACGCAATCACGTCCGCTCGCCATCATCCACCCACAGAAAATCCTTTCCACGACAAGACGCAATCACGTCCGCTCGCCATCATCCACCCACAGAAAATCCTTTCCACGACAAGACACAATCACGTCCGCTCGCCATCATCCATCCACAGAAAATCCTTTCCACGAAAAGACGCAATCACATCCGCTCGCCATCATCCACCCACAGAAAATCCTTTCCACGACCAGACGCAAACATGTCCGCACGCCATCATCCATCCACAGAAAATCCTTTCCACGACAAGACGCAATCACGTCCGCCCGCCATCATCCACTCACAGAAAATCCTTTCCACGACAAGACGCAATCACGTCCGCTCGCCATCATCCACCAACAGAAAATCCTTTCCATGACAAGATGCAATCACGTCCGCTCGCCATCATCCATCCACAGAAAATCCTTTCCACGACAAGACACAATCACGTCCGCTCGCCATTATCCACCCACAGAAAATCCTTTCCACGACAAGACGCAAACACGTCCGCTCGCCATCATCCACCCACAGAAAATCCTTTCCACGACAAGACGCAATCACGTCCGCTCGCCATTATCCATCCACAGAAAATCCTTTCCACGACAAGACGCAATTACGTCCGCTCGCCATCATCCACCAACAGAAAATTCTTTCCACGACAAGACGCAATCACGCCCGCTCGCCATCATCCACCAACAGAAAATCTTTTCCATGACAAGACGCAATCACGTCCGCTCGCCATCATCCACCCACAGAAAATCCTTTCCACGACAAGACGCAATCACGTCCGCTCGCCATCATCCATCCACAGAAAATCCTTTCCACAACAAGACGCAATCACGTCCGCTCGCCATCATCCACCCACAGAAAATCCTTTCCACGACAAGACGCAATCACGTCCGCTCGCCATCATCCATCCACAGAAAATCCTTTCCACGACAAGTCGCAATCACGTCCGCTCGCCATCATCCACCCACAGAAAATCCTTTCCACGACAAGACGCAATCACGTCCGCTCGCCATCATCCATCCACAGAAAATCCTTTCCACGACAAGACGCAATCACGTCCACTCGCCATCATCCACCCACAGAAAATCCTTTCCACGACAAGAGGCAATCACGCCCACTCGCCATCATCCACCAACAGAAAATCCTTTCCACGACCAGACGCAATCACGTCCGCTCGCCATTATCCACCCACAGAAAATCCTTTCCACGACAAGACGCAATCACGTCTGCTCGCCATCATCCATCCACAGAAAATCGTTTCCACGACAAGACGCAATCATGTCCGCTCGCCATCATCCACCCACAGAAAATCCTTTCCACGACAAGACGCAATCACGTCCTCTCGCCATCATCCACCAACAGAAAATCCTTTCCACGACAAGACGCAATCACGTCCGCTCGCCATCATCCACCAACAGAAAATCCTTTCCACGACAAGACGCAATCACATCCGCTCGCCATCATCCACCAACAGAAAATCCTTTCCACGACAAGACGCAATCACGTCCGCTCGCCATCATCCACCCACAGAAAATCCTTTCCACGACAAGACGCAATCACGTCCGCTCGCCATCATCCACCAACAGAAAATCCTTTCCACGACAAGACGCAATCACGTCCGCTCGCCATCATCCATCCACAGAAAATCCTTTCCGCGACAAGACGCAATCACGTCCGCTCGCCATCATCCACCCACAGAAAATTCTTTCCACGACAAGAGGCAATTACGCCCATTCACCATCATCCACCAACAGAAAATGCTTTCCACGACAAGACACAATCACGTCCGCTCGCCATCATCCACCAACAGAAAATCCTTTCCACGACAAGACGCAATCACGTCCGCTCGCCATCATCCACCCACAGAAAATCCTTTCCACGACAAGACGCAATCACGTCCACTCACCATCATCCACCCACAGAAAATCCTTTCCACGACAAGAGGCAATCACGTCCGCTCGCCATTATCCATCCACAGAAAATCCTTTCCACGACAAGACACAATCACGTCCGCTCACCATCATCCACCCACAGAAAATCCTTTCCACGACAAGAGGCAATCACGTCCGCTCGCCATTATCCATCCACAGAAAATCCTTTCCATGACAAGACGCAATCACGCCCGCTCGCCATCATCCACCCACAGAAAATCATTTCCACGACAAGACGCAATCACGTCCGCTCGCCATTATCCATCCACAGAAAATCCTTTCCACGACAAGACGCAATTACGTCCGCTCGCCATCATCCACCAACAGAAAATTCTTTCCACGACAAGACGCAATCACGCCCGCTCGCCATCATCCACCAACAGAAAATCTTTTCCACGACAAGACGCAATCACGTCCGCTCGCCATCATCCACCCACAGAAAATCCTTTCCACGACAAGACGCAATCACGTCCGCTCGCCATCATCCATCCACAGAAAATCCTTTCCACAACAAGACGCAATCACGTCCGCTCGCCATCATCCACCCACAGAAAATCCTTTCCACGACAAGACGCAATCACGTCCGCTCGCCATCATCCACCCACAGAAAATCCTTTCCACGACAAGACACAATCACGTCCGCTCGCCATCATCCATCCACAGAAAATCCTTTCCACGAAAAGACGCAATCACATCCGCTCGCCATCATCCACCCACAGAAAATCCTTTCCACGACCAGACGCAAACATGTCCGCACGCCATCATCCATCCACAGAAAATCCTTTCCACGACAAGACGCAATCACGTCCGCTCGCCATCATCCACCCACAGAAAATCCTTTCCACGACAAGACGCAATCACGTCCGCTCACCATCATCCACCCACAGAAAATCCTTTCCACGACAAGAGGCAATCACGTCCGCTCGCCATTATCCATCCACAGAAAATCCTTTCCACGACAAGACACAATCACGTCCGCTCACCATCATCCACCCACAGAAAATCCTTTCCACGACAAGAGGCAATCACGTCCGCTCGCCATTATCCATCCACAGAAAATCCTTTCCATGACAAGACGCAATCACGCCCGCTCGCCATCATCCACCCACAGAAAATCATTTCCACGACAAGACGCAATCACGTCCGCTCGCCATTATCCATCCACAGAAAATCCTTTCCACGACAAGACGCAATTACGTCCGCTCGCCATCATCCACCAACAGAAAATTCTTTCCACGACAAGACGCAATCACGCCCGCTCGCCATCATCCACCAACAGAAAATCTTTTCCACGACAAGACGCAATCACGTCCGCTCGCCATCATCCACCCACAGAAAATCCTTTCCACGACAAGACGCAATCACGTCCGCTCGCCATCATCCATCCACAGAAAATCCTTTCCACAACAAGACGCAATCACGTCCGCTCGCCATCATCCACCCACAGAAAATCCTTTCCACGACAAGACGCAATCACGTCCGCTCGCCATCATCCACCCACAGAAAATCCTTTCCACGACAAGACACAATCACGTCCGCTCGCCATCATCCATCCACAGAAAATCCTTTCCACGAAAAGACGCAATCACATCCGCTCGCCATCATCCACCCACAGAAAATCCTTTCCACGACCAGACGCAAACATGTCCGCACGCCATCATCCATCCACAGAAAATCCTTTCCACGACAAGACGCAATCACGTCCGCTCGCCATCATCCACCCACAGAAAATCCTTTCCACGACAAGACGCAATCACGTCCGCTCGCCATCATCCACCAACAGAAAATCCTTTCCATGACAAGACGCAATCACGTCCGCTCGCCATCATCCATCCACAGAAAATCCTTTCCACGACAAGACACAATCACGTCCGCTCGCCATTATCCACCCACAGAAAATCCTTTCCACGACAAGACGCAAACACGTCCGCTCGCCATCATCCACCCACAGAAAATCCTTTCCACGACAAGACGCAATCACGTCTGCTCGCCATCATCCATCCACAGAAATTCCTTTCCACGACAAGACGCAATCACGTCCGCTAGCCATCATCCACCAACAGAAAATCCTTTCCACGACAAGACGCAATCACGTCCGCTCGCCATCATCCATCCACAGAAAATCCTTTCCACGACAAGACGCAATCACGTCCGCTCGCCATCATCCATCCACAGAAAATCCTTTCCACGACAAGACGCAATCACGTCCGCTCGCCATCATCCACCCACAGAAAATCCTTTCCACGACAAGACGCAATCACGTCCGCTCGCCATCATCCATCCACAGAAAATCCTTTCCACAACAAGACGCAATCACGTCCGCTCGCCATCATCCACCCACAGAAAATCCTTTCCACGACAAGACGCAATCACGTCCGCTCGCCATCATCCACCCACAGAAAATCCTTTCCACGACAAGACACAATCACGTCCGCTCGCCATCATCCATCCACAGAAAATCCTTTCCACGACAAGACGCAATCACGTCCACTCGCCATCATCCACCCACAGAAAATCCTTTCCACGACAAGAGGCAATCACGCCCACTCGCCATCATCCACCAACAGAAAATCCTTTCCACGACCAGACGCAATCACGTCCGCTCGCCATTATCCACCCACAGAAAATCCTTTCCATGACAAGACGCAATCACGTCCGCTCGCCATCATCCATCCACAGAAAATCCTTTCCACGACAAGACGCAATCATGTCCGCTCGCCATCATCCACCCACAGAAAATCCTTTCCACGACAAGACGCAATCACGTTCTCTCGCCATCATCCACCAACAGAAAATCCTTTCCACGACAAGACGCAATCACGTCCTCTCGCCATCATCCACCAACAGAAAATCCTTTCCACGACAAGACGCAATCACGTCCGCTCGCCATCATCCACCCACAGAAAATCCTTTCCACGAAAAGACGCAATCACGCCCGCTCGCCATCATCCATCCACAGAAAATCCTTTCCACGACCAGACGCAATCACGTCCGCTCGCCATTATCCACCCACAGAAAATCCTTTCCACGACAAGACGCAATTACGTCCGCTCGCCATCATCCACCAACAGAAAATTCTTTCCACGACAAGACGCAATCACGCCCGCTCGCCATCATCCACCAACAGAAAATCTTTTCCACGACAAGACGCAATCACGTCCGCTCGCCATCATCCACCCACAGAAAATCCTTTCCACGACAAGACGCAATCACGTCCGCTCGCCATCATCCACCCACAGAAAATCATTTCCACGACAATTCGCAATCACGTCCGCTCGCCATCATCCACCAACAAAAAATCCTTTCCACGACAAGATACAATCACGTCCGCTCGCCATCATCCATCCACAGAAAATCCTTTCCACGACAAGACGCAATCACGTCCGCTCGCCATCATCCATCCACAGAAAATCCTTTCCACGAAAAGACGCAATCACGTCCGCTCACCATCATCCACCCACAGAAAATCCTTTCCACGACAAGACGCAATCACGCCCGCTCGCTATCATCCACCCACAGAAAATCCTTTCCACGACAAGACGCAATCACGTCCGCTCGCCATCATCCACCCACAGAAAATCCTTTCCACGACAAGACGCAATCACGCCCACTCGCCATCATCCACCAACAGAAAATCCTTTCCACGACCAGACGCAATCACATCCGCTCGCCATTATCCACCCACAGTAAATCCTTTCCACGACAAGACGCAATCACGTCCGCTCGCCATCATCCACCCACAGAAAATCCTTTCCACGACAAGACGCAATCACGTCTGCTCGCCATCATCCATCCACAGAAAATCCTTTCCATGACAAGACGCAATCACGTCCGCTCGCCATCATCCACCCACAGAAAATCCTTTCCACGACAAGACGCAATCACGCCCGCTCGCCATCATCCACCCACAGAAAATCCTTTCCACGACAAGACGCAATCACGTCCGCTCGCCATCATCCACCCACAGAAAATCCTTTCCACGACCAGACGCAATCACGTCCGCTCGCCATCATCCACCCACAGAAAATTCTTTCCACGACAAGAGGCAATTACGCCCATTCACCATCATCCACCAACAGAAAATGCTTTCCACGACAAGACACAATCACGTCCGCTCGCCATCATCCACCAACAGAAAATCCTTTCCACGACAAGACGCAATCACGTCCGCTCGCCATCATCCACCCACAGAAAATCCTTTCCACGACAAGACGCAATCACGTCCGCTCACCATCATCCACCCACAGAAAATCCTTTCCACGACAAGAGGCAATCACGTCCGCTCGCCATTATCCATCCACAGAAAATCCTTTCCACGACAAGACACAATCACGTCCGCTCACCATCATCCACCCACAGAAAATCCTTTCCACGACAAGAGGCAATCACGTCCGCTCGCCATTATCCATCCACAGAAAATCCTTTCCATGACAAGACGCAATCACGCCCGCTCGCCATCATCCACCCACAGAAAATCATTTCCACGACAAGACGCAATCACGTCCGCTCGCCATTATCCATCCACAGAAAATCCTTTCCACGACAAGACGCAATTACGTCCGCTCGCCATCATCCACCAACAGAAAATTCTTTCCACGACAAGACGCAATCACGCCCGCTCGCCATCATCCACCAACAGAAAATCTTTTCCACGACAAGACGCAATCACGTCCGCTCGCCATCATCCACCCACAGAAAATCCTTTCCACGACAAGACGCAATCACGTCCGCTCGCCATCATCCATCCACAGAAAATCCTTTCCACAACAAGACGCAATCACGTCCGCTCGCCATCATCCACCCACAGAAAATCCTTTCCACGACAAGACGCAATCACGTCCGCTCGCCATCATCCACCCACAGAAAATCCTTTCCACGACAAGACACAATCACGTCCGCTCGCCATCATCCATCCACAGAAAATCCTTTCCACGAAAAGACGCAATCACATCCGCTCGCCATCATCCACCCACAGAAAATCCTTTCCACGACCAGACGCAAACATGTCCGCACGCCATCATCCATCCACAGAAAATCCTTTCCACGACAAGACGCAATCACGTCCGCCCGCCATCATCCACTCACAGAAAATCCTTTCCACGACAAGACGCAATCACGTCCGCTCGCCATCATCCACCAACAGAAAATCCTTTCCATGACAAGATGCAATCACGTCCGCTCGCCATCATCCATCCACAGAAAATCCTTTCCACGACAAGACACAATCACGTCCGCTCGCCATTATCCACCCACAGAAAATCCTTTCCACGACAAGACGCAAACACGTCCGCTCGCCATCATCCACCCACAGAAAATCCTTTCCACGACAAGACGCAATCACGTCCGCTCGCCATTATCCATCCACAGAAAATCCTTTCCACGACAAGACGCAATTACGTCCGCTCGCCATCATCCACCAACAGAAAATTCTTTCCACGACAAGACGCAATCACGCCCGCTCGCCATCATCCACCAACAGAAAATCTTTTCCATGACAAGACGCAATCACGTCCGCTCGCCATCATCCACCCACAGAAAATCCTTTCCACGACAAGACGCAATCACGTCCGCTCGCCATCATCCATCCACAGAAAATCCTTTCCACAACAAGACGCAATCACGTCCGCTCGCCATCATCCACCCACAGAAAATCCTTTCCACGACAAGACGCAATCACGTCCGCTCGCCATCATCCATCCACAGAAAATCCTTTCCACGACAAGTCGCAATCACGTCCGCTCGCCATCATCCACCCACAGAAAATCCTTTCCACGACAAGACGCAATCACGTCCGCTCGCCATCATCCATCCACAGAAAATCCTTTCCACGACAAGACGCAATCACGTCCACTCGCCATCATCCACCCACAGAAAATCCTTTCCACGACAAGAGGCAATCACGCCCACTCGCCATCATCCACCAACAGAAAATCCTTTCCACGACCAGACGCAATCACGTCCGCTCGCCATTATCCACCCACAGAAAATCCTTTCCACGACAAGACGCAATCACGTCTGCTCGCCATCATCCATCCACAGAAAATCGTTTCCACGACAAGACGCAATCATGTCCGCTCGCCATCATCCACCCACAGAAAATCCTTTCCACGACAAGACGCAATCACGTCTGCTCGCCATCATCCATCCACAGAAAATCCTTTCCATGACAAGACGCAATCACGTCCGCTCGCCATCATCCACCCACAGAAAATCCTTTCCACGACAAGACGCAATCACGCCCGCTCGCCATCATCCACCCACAGAAAATCCTTTCCACGACAAGACGCAATCACGTCCGCTCGCCATCATCCACCCACAGAAAATCCTTTCCACGACCAGACGCAATCACGTCCGCTCGCCATCATCCACCCACAGAAAATTCTTTCCACGACAAGAGGCAATTACGCCCATTCACCATCATCCACCAACAGAAAATGCTTTCCACGACAAGACACAATCACGTCCGCTCGCCATCATCCACCAACAGAAAATCCTTTCCACGACAAGACGCAATCACGTCCGCTCGCCATCATCCACCCACAGAAAATCCTTTCCACGACAAGACGCAATCACGTCCGCTCACCATCATCCACCCACAGAAAATCCTTTCCACGACAAGAGGCAATCACGTCCGCTCGCCATTATCCATCCACAGAAAATCCTTTCCACGACAAGACACAATCACGTCCGCTCACCATCATCCACCCACAGAAAATCCTTTCCACGACAAGAGGCAATCACGTCCGCTCGCCATTATCCATCCACAGAAAATCCTTTCCATGACAAGACGCAATCACGCCCGCTCGCCATCATCCACCCACAGAAAATCATTTCCACGACAAGACGCAATCACGTCCGCTCGCCATTATCCATCCACAGAAAATCCTTTCCACGACAAGACGCAATTACGTCCGCTCGCCATCATCCACCAACAGAAAATTCTTTCCACGACAAGACGCAATCACGCCCGCTCGCCATCATCCACCAACAGAAAATCTTTTCCACGACAAGACGCAATCACGTCCGCTCGCCATCATCCACCCACAGAAAATCCTTTCCACGACAAGACGCAATCACGTCCGCTCGCCATCATCCATCCACAGAAAATCCTTTCCACAACAAGACGCAATCACGTCCGCTCGCCATCATCCACCCACAGAAAATCCTTTCCACGACAAGACGCAATCACGTCCGCTCGCCATCATCCACCCACAGAAAATCCTTTCCACGACAAGACACAATCACGTCCGCTCGCCATCATCCATCCACAGAAAATCCTTTCCACGAAAAGACGCAATCACATCCGCTCGCCATCATCCACCCACAGAAAATCCTTTCCACGACCAGACGCAAACATGTCCGCACGCCATCATCCATCCACAGAAAATCCTTTCCACGACAAGACGCAATCACGTCCGCCCGCCATCATCCACTCACAGAAAATCCTTTCCACGACAAGACGCAATCACGTCCGCTCGCCATCATCCACCAACAGAAAATCCTTTCCATGACAAGATGCAATCACGTCCGCTCGCCATCATCCATCCACAGAAAATCCTTTCCACGACAAGACACAATCACGTCCGCTCGCCATTATCCACCCACAGAAAATCCTTTCCACGACAAGACGCAAACACGTCCGCTCGCCATCATCCACCCACAGAAAATCCTTTCCACGACAAGACGCAATCACGTCCGCTCGCCATTATCCATCCACAGAAAATCCTTTCCACGACAAGACGCAATTACGTCCGCTCGCCATCATCCACCAACAGAAAATTCTTTCCACGACAAGACGCAATCACGCCCGCTCGCCATCATCCACCAACAGAAAATCTTTTCCATGACAAGACGCAATCACGTCCGCTCGCCATCATCCACCCACAGAAAATCCTTTCCACGACAAGACGCAATCACGTCCGCTCGCCATCATCCATCCACAGAAAATCCTTTCCACAACAAGACGCAATCACGTCCGCTCGCCATCATCCACCCACAGAAA
Source organism: Rana muscosa (assembly GCA_029206835.1). Taxonomy (NCBI): domain Eukaryota; kingdom Metazoa; phylum Chordata; class Amphibia; order Anura; family Ranidae; genus Rana; species Rana muscosa. The sequence continues at coordinate 347,199,378 of CM055125.1, read as the reverse complement.
ATCCTTTCCACGACAAGACGCAATCACGTCCGCTCGCCATCATCCATCCACAGAAAATCCTTTCCACGACAAGTCGCAATCACGTCCGCTCGCCATCATCCACCCACAGAAAATCCTTTCCACGACAAGACGCAATCACGTCCGCTCGCCATCATCCATCCACAGAAAATCCTTTCCACGACAAGACGCAATCACGTCCACTCGCCATCATCCACCCACAGAAAATCCTTTCCACGACAAGAGGCAATCACGCCCACTCGCCATCATCCACCAACAGAAAATCCTTTCCACGACCAGACGCAATCACGTCCGCTCGCCATTATCCACCCACAGAAAATCCTTTCCACGACAAGACGCAATCACGTCTGCTCGCCATCATCCATCCACAGAAAATCGTTTCCACGACAAGACGCAATCATGTCCGCTCGCCATCATCCACCCACAGAAAATCCTTTCCACGACAAGACGCAATCACGTCCTCTCGCCATCATCCACCAACAGAAAATCCTTTCCACGACAAGACGCAATCACGTCCGCTCGCCATCATCCACCAACAGAAAATCCTTTCCACGACAAGACGCAATCACATCCGCTCGCCATCATCCACCAACAGAAAATCCTTTCCACGACAAGACGCAATCACGTCCGCTCGCCATCATCCACCCACAGAAAATCCTTTCCACGACAAGACGCAATCACGTCCGCTCGCCATCATCCACCAACAGAAAATCCTTTCCACGACAAGACGCAATCACATCCGCTCGCCATCATCCACCAACAGAAAATCCTTTCCACGACAAGACGCAATCACGTCCGCTCGCCATCATCCACCCACAGAAAATCCTTTCCACGACAAGACGCAATCACGTCCGCTCGCCATCATCCACCAACAGAAAATCCTTTCCACGACAAGACGCAATCACGTCCGCTCGCCATCATCCATCCACAGAAAATCCTTTCCGCGACAAGACGCAATCACGTCCGCTCGCCATCATCCACCCACAGAAAATTCTTTCCACGACAAGAGGCAATTACGCCCATTCACCATCATCCACCAACAGAAAATGCTTTCCACGACAAGACACAATCACGTCCGCTCGCCATCATCCACCAACAGAAAATCCTTTCCACGACAAGACGCAATCACGTCCGCTCGCCATCATCCACCCACAGAAAATCCTTTCCACGACAAGACGCAATCACGTCCACTCACCATCATCCACCCACAGAAAATCCTTTCCACGACAAGAGGCAATCACGTCCGCTCGCCATTATCCATCCACAGAAAATCCTTTCCACGACAAGACACAATCACGTCCGCTCACCATCATCCACCCACAGAAAATCCTTTCCACGACAAGAGGCAATCACGTCCGCTCGCCATTATCCATCCACAGAAAATCCTTTCCATGACAAGACGCAATCACGCCCGCTCGCCATCATCCACCCACAGAAAATCATTTCCACGACAAGACGCAATCACGTCCGCTCGCCATTATCCATCCACAGAAAATCCTTTCCACGACAAGACGCAATTACGTCCGCTCGCCATCATCCACCAACAGAAAATTCTTTCCACGACAAGACGCAATCACGCCCGCTCGCCATCATCCACCAACAGAAAATCTTTTCCACGACAAGACGCAATCACGTCCGCTCGCCATCATCCACCCACAGAAAATCCTTTCCACGACAAGACGCAATCACGCCCACTCGCCATCATCCACCAACAGAAAATCCTTTCCACGACCAGACGCAATCACATCCGCTCGCCATTATCCACCCACAGTAAATCCTTTCCACGACAAGACGCAATCACGTCCGCTCGCCATCATCCACCCACAGAAAATCCTTTCCACGACAAGACGCAATCACGTCTGCTCGCCATCATCCATCCACAGAAAATCCTTTCCATGACAAGACGCAATCACGTCCGCTCGCCATCATCCACCCACAGAAAATCCTTTCCACGACAAGACGCAATCACGCCCGCTCGCCATCATCCACCCACAGAAAATCCTTTCCACGACAAGACGCAATCACGTCCGCTCGCCATCATCCACCCACAGAAAATCCTTTCCACGACCAGACGCAATCACGTCCGCTCGCCATCATCCACCCACAGAAAATTCTTTCCACGACAAGAGGCAATTACGCCCATTCACCATCATCCACCAACAGAAAATGCTTTCCACGACAAGACACAATCACGTCCGCTCGCCATCATCCACCAACAGAAAATCCTTTCCACGACAAGACGCAATCACGTCCGCTCGCCATCATCCACCCACAGAAAATCCTTTCCACGACAAGACGCAATCACGTCCGCTCACCATCATCCACCCACAGAAAATCCTTTCCACGACAAGAGGCAATCACGTCCGCTCGCCATTATCCATCCACAGAAAATCCTTTCCACGACAAGACACAATCACGTCCGCTCACCATCATCCACCCACAGAAAATCCTTTCCACGACAAGAGGCAATCACGTCCGCTCGCCATTATCCATCCACAGAAAATCCTTTCCATGACAAGACGCAATCACGCCCGCTCGCCATCATCCACCCACAGAAAATCATTTCCACGACAAGACGCAATCACGTCCGCTCGCCATTATCCATCCACAGAAAATCCTTTCCACGACAAGACGCAATTACGTCCGCTCGCCATCATCCACCAACAGAAAATTCTTTCCACGACAAGACGCAATCACGCCCGCTCGCCATCATCCACCAACAGAAAATCTTTTCCACGACAAGACGCAATCACGTCCGCTCGCCATCATCCACCCACAGAAAATCCTTTCCACGACAAGACGCAATCACGTCCGCTCGCCATCATCCATCCACAGAAAATCCTTTCCACAACAAGACGCAATCACGTCCGCTCGCCATCATCCACCCACAGAAAATCCTTTCCACGACAAGACGCAATCACGTCCGCTCGCCATCATCCACCCACAGAAAATCCTTTCCACGACAAGACACAATCACGTCCGCTCGCCATCATCCATCCACAGAAAATCCTTTCCACGAAAAGACGCAATCACATCCGCTCGCCATCATCCACCCACAGAAAATCCTTTCCACGACCAGACGCAAACATGTCCGCACGCCATCATCCATCCACAGAAAATCCTTTCCACGACAAGACGCAATCACGTCCGCCCGCCATCATCCACTCACAGAAAATCCTTTCCACGACAAGACGCAATCACGTCCGCTCGCCATCATCCACCAACAGAAAATCCTTTCCATGACAAGATGCAATCACGTCCGCTCGCCATCATCCATCCACAGAAAATCCTTTCCACGACAAGACACAATCACGTCCGCTCGCCATTATCCACCCACAGAAAATCCTTTCCACGACAAGACGCAAACACGTCCGCTCGCCATCATCCACCCACAGAAAATCCTTTCCACGACAAGACGCAATCACGTCCGCTCGCCATTATCCATCCACAGAAAATCCTTTCCACGACAAGACGCAATTACGTCCGCTCGCCATCATCCACCAACAGAAAATTCTTTCCACGACAAGACGCAATCACGCCCGCTCGCCATCATCCACCAACAGAAAATCTTTTCCATGACAAGACGCAATCACGTCCGCTCGCCATCATCCACCCACAGAAAATCCTTTCCACGACAAGACGCAATCACGTCCGCTCGCCATCATCCATCCACAGAAAATCCTTTCCACAACAAGACGCAATCACGTCCGCTCGCCATCATCCACCCACAGAAAATCCTTTCCACGACAAGACGCAATCACGTCCGCTCGCCATCATCCATCCACAGAAAATCCTTTCCACGACAAGTCGCAATCACGTCCGCTCGCCATCATCCACCCACAGAAAATCCTTTCCACGACAAGACGCAATCACGTCCGCTCGCCATCATCCATCCACAGAAAATCCTTTCCACGACAAGACGCAATCACGTCCACTCGCCATCATCCACCCACAGAAAATCCTTTCCACGACAAGAGGCAATCACGCCCACTCGCCATCATCCACCAACAGAAAATCCTTTCCACGACCAGACGCAATCACGTCCGCTCGCCATTATCCACCCACAGAAAATCCTTTCCACGACAAGACGCAATCACGTCTGCTCGCCATCATCCATCCACAGAAAATCGTTTCCACGACAAGACGCAATCATGTCCGCTCGCCATCATCCACCCACAGAAAATCCTTTCCACGACAAGACGCAATCACGTCCTCTCGCCATCATCCACCAACAGAAAATCCTTTCCACGACAAGACGCAATCACGTCCGCTCGCCATCATCCACCAACAGAAAATCCTTTCCACGACAAGACGCAATCACATCCGCTCGCCATCATCCACCAACAGAAAATCCTTTCCACGACAAGACGCAATCACGTCCGCTCGCCATCATCCACCCACAGAAAATCCTTTCCACGACAAGACGCAATCACGTCCGCTCGCCATCATCCACCAACAGAAAATCCTTTCCACGACAAGACGCAATCACATCCGCTCGCCATCATCCACCAACAGAAAATCCTTTCCACGACAAGACGCAATCACGTCCGCTCGCCATCATCCACCCACAGAAAATCCTTTCCACGACAAGACGCAATCACGTCCGCTCGCCATCATCCACCAACAGAAAATCCTTTCCACGACAAGACGCAATCACGTCCGCTCGCCATCATCCATCCACAGAAAATCCTTTCCGCGACAAGACGCAATCACGTCCGCTCGCCATCATCCACCCACAGAAAATTCTTTCCACGACAAGAGGCAATTACGCCCATTCACCATCATCCACCAACAGAAAATGCTTTCCACGACAAGACACAATCACGTCCGCTCGCCATCATCCACCAACAGAAAATCCTTTCCACGACAAGACGCAATCACGTCCGCTCGCCATCATCCACCCACAGAAAATCCTTTCCACGACAAGACGCAATCACGTCCACTCACCATCATCCACCCACAGAAAATCCTTTCCACGACAAGAGGCAATCACGTCCGCTCGCCATTATCCATCCACAGAAAATCCTTTCCACGACAAGACACAATCACGTCCGCTCACCATCATCCACCCACAGAAAATCCTTTCCACGACAAGAGGCAATCACGTCCGCTCGCCATTATCCATCCACAGAAAATCCTTTCCATGACAAGACGCAATCACGCCCGCTCGCCATCATCCACCCACAGAAAATCATTTCCACGACAAGACGCAATCACGTCCGCTCGCCATTATCCATCCACAGAAAATCCTTTCCACGACAAGACGCAATTACGTCCGCTCGCCATCATCCACCAACAGAAAATTCTTTCCACGACAAGACGCAATCACGCCCGCTCGCCATCATCCACCAACAGAAAATCTTTTCCACGACAAGACGCAATCACGTCCGCTCGCCATCATCCACCCACAGAAAATCATTTCCACGACAATTCGCAATCACGTCCGCTCGCCATCATCCACCAACAAAAAATCCTTTCCACGACAAGATACAATCACGTCCGCTCGCCATCATCCATCCACAGAAAATCCTTTCCACGACAAGACGCAATCACGTCCGCTCGCCATCATCCATCCACAGAAAATCCTTTCCACGAAAAGACGCAATCACGTCCGCTCACCATCATCCACCCACAGAAAATCCTTTCCACGACAAGACGCAATCACGCCCGCTCGCTATCATCCACCCACAGAAAATCCTTTCCACGACAAGACGCAATCACGTCCGCTCGCCATCATCCACCCACAGAAAATCCTTTCCACGACAAGACGCAATCACGCCCACTCGCCATCATCCACCAACAGAAAATCCTTTCCACGACCAGACGCAATCACATCCGCTCGCCATTATCCACCCACAGTAAATCCTTTCCACGACAAGACGCAATCACGTCCGCTCGCCATCATCCACCCACAGAAAATCCTTTCCACGACAAGACGCAATCACGTCTGCTCGCCATCATCCATCCACAGAAAATCCTTTCCATGACAAGACGCAATCACGTCCGCTCGCCATCATCCACCCACAGAAAATCCTTTCCACGACAAGACGCAATCACGCCCGCTCGCCATCATCCACCCACAGAAAATCCTTTCCACGACAAGACGCAATCACGTCCGCTCGCCATCATCCACCCACAGAAAATCCTTTCCACGACCAGACGCAATCACGTCCGCTCGCCATCATCCACCCACAGAAAATTCTTTCCACGACAAGAGGCAATTACGCCCATTCACCATCATCCACCAACAGAAAATGCTTTCCACGACAAGACACAATCACGTCCGCTCGCCATCATCCACCAACAGAAAATCCTTTCCACGACAAGACGCAATCACGTCCGCTCGCCATCATCCACCCACAGAAAATCCTTTCCACGACAAGACGCAATCACGTCCGCTCACCATCATCCACCCACAGAAAATCCTTTCCACGACAAGAGGCAATCACGTCCGCTCGCCATTATCCATCCACAGAAAATCCTTTCCACGACAAGACACAATCACGTCCGCTCACCATCATCCACCCACAGAAAATCCTTTCCACGACAAGAGGCAATCACGTCCGCTCGCCATTATCCATCCACAGAAAATCCTTTCCATGACAAGACGCAATCACGCCCGCTCGCCATCATCCACCCACAGAAAATCATTTCCACGACAAGACGCAATCACGTCCGCTCGCCATTATCCATCCACAGAAAATCCTTTCCACGACAAGACGCAATTACGTCCGCTCGCCATCATCCACCAACAGAAAATTCTTTCCACGACAAGACGCAATCACGCCCGCTCGCCATCATCCACCAACAGAAAATCTTTTCCACGACAAGACGCAATCACGTCCGCTCGCCATCATCCACCCACAGAAAATCCTTTCCACGACAAGACGCAATCACGTCCGCTCGCCATCATCCATCCACAGAAAATCCTTTCCACAACAAGACGCAATCACGTCCGCTCGCCATCATCCACCCACAGAAAATCCTTTCCACGACAAGACGCAATCACGTCCGCTCGCCATCATCCACCCACAGAAAATCCTTTCCACGACAAGACACAATCACGTCCGCTCGCCATCATCCATCCACAGAAAATCCTTTCCACGAAAAGACGCAATCACATCCGCTCGCCATCATCCACCCACAGAAAATCCTTTCCACGACCAGACGCAAACATGTCCGCACGCCATCATCCATCCACAGAAAATCCTTTCCACGACAAGACGCAATCACGTCCGCCCGCCATCATCCACTCACAGAAAATCCTTTCCACGACAAGACGCAATCACGTCCGCTCGCCATCATCCACCAACAGAAAATCCTTTCCATGACAAGATGCAATCACGTCCGCTCGCCATCATCCATCCACAGAAAATCCTTTCCACGACAAGACACAATCACGTCCGCTCGCCATTATCCACCCACAGAAAATCCTTTCCACGACAAGACGCAAACACGTCCGCTCGCCATCATCCACCCACAGAAAATCCTTTCCACGACAAGACGCAATCACGTCCGCTCGCCATTATCCATCCACAGAAAATCCTTTCCACGACAAGACGCAATTACGTCCGCTCGCCATCATCCACCAACAGAAAATTCTTTCCACGACAAGACGCAATCACGCCCGCTCGCCATCATCCACCAACAGAAAATCTTTTCCATGACAAGACGCAATCACGTCCGCTCGCCATCATCCACCCACAGAAAATCCTTTCCACGACAAGACGCAATCACGTCCGCTCGCCATCATCCATCCACAGAAAATCCTTTCCACAACAAGACGCAATCACGTCCGCTCGCCATCATCCACCCACAGAAAATCCTTTCCACGACAAGACGCAATCACGTCCGCTCGCCATCATCCATCCACAGAAAATCCTTTCCACGACAAGTCGCAATCACGTCCGCTCGCCATCATCCACCCACAGAAAATCCTTTCCACGACAAGACGCAATCACGTCCGCTCGCCATCATCCATCCACAGAAAATCCTTTCCACGACAAGACGCAATCACGTCCACTCGCCATCATCCACCCACAGAAAATCCTTTCCACGACAAGAGGCAATCACGCCCACTCGCCATCATCCACCAACAGAAAATCCTTTCCACGACCAGACGCAATCACGTCCGCTCGCCATTATCCACCCACAGAAAATCCTTTCCACGACAAGACGCAATCACGTCTGCTCGCCATCATCCATCCACAGAAAATCGTTTCCACGACAAGACGCAATCATGTCCGCTCGCCATCATCCACCCACAGAAAATCCTTTCCACGACAAGACGCAATCACGTCCTCTCGCCATCATCCACCAACAGAAAATCCTTTCCACGACAAGACGCAATCACGTCCGCTCGCCATCATCCACCAACAGAAAATCCTTTCCACGACAAGACGCAATCACATCCGCTCGCCATCATCCACCAACAGAAAATCCTTTCCACGACAAGACGCAATCACGTCCGCTCGCCATCATCCACCCACAGAAAATCCTTTCCACGACAAGACGCAATCACGTCCGCTCGCCATCATCCACCAACAGAAAATCCTTTCCACGACAAGACGCAATCACATCCGCTCGCCATCATCCACCAACAGAAAATCCTTTCCACGACAAGACGCAATCACGTCCGCTCGCCATCATCCACCCACAGAAAATCCTTTCCACGACAAGACGCAATCACGTCCGCTCGCCATCATCCACCAACAGAAAATCCTTTCCACGACCAGACGCAATCACGTCCGCTCGCCATTATCCACCCACAGAAAATCCTTTCCATGACAAGACGCAATCACGTCCGCTCGCCATCATCCATCCACAGAAAATCCTTTCCACGACAAGACGCAATCATGTCCGCTCGCCATCATCCACCCACAGAAAATCCTTTCCACGACAAGACGCAATCACGTTCTCTCGCCATCATCCACCAACAGAAAATCCTTTCCACGACAAGACGCAATCACGTCCTCTCGCCATCATCCACCAACAGAAAATCCTTTCCACGACAAGACGCAATCACGTCCGCTCGCCATCATCCACCCACAGAAAATCCTTTCCACGAAAAGACGCAATCACGCCCGCTCGCCATCATCCATCCACAGAAAATCCTTTCCACGACCAGACGCAATCACGTCCGCTCGCCATTATCCACCCACAGAAAATCCTTTCCACGACAAGACGCAATTACGTCCGCTCGCCATCATCCACCAACAGAAAATTCTTTCCACGACAAGACGCAATCACGCCCGCTCGCCATCATCCACCAACAGAAAATCTTTTCCACGACAAGACGCAATCACGTCCGCTCGCCATCATCCACCCACAGAAAATCCTTTCCACGACAAGACGCAATCACGTCCGCTCGCCATCATCCACCCACAGAAAATCATTTCCACGACAATTCGCAATCACGTCCGCTCGCCATCATCCACCAACAAAAAATCCTTTCCACGACAAGATACAATCACGTCCGCTCGCCATCATCCATCCACAGAAAATCCTTTCCACGACAAGACGCAATCACGTCCGCTCGCCATCATCCATCCACAGAAAATCCTTTCCACGAAAAGACGCAATCACGTCCGCTCACCATCATCCACCCACAGAAAATCCTTTCCACGACAAGACGCAATCACGCCCGCTCGCTATCATCCACCCACAGAAAATCCTTTCCACGACAAGACGCAATCACGTCCGCTCGCCATCATCCACCCACAGAAAATCCTTTCCACGACAAGACGCAATCACGCCCACTCGCCATCATCCACCAACAGAAAATCCTTTCCACGACCAGACGCAATCACATCCGCTCGCCATTATCCACCCACAGTAAATCCTTTCCACGACAAGACGCAATCACGTCCGCTCGCCATCATCCACCCACAGAAAATCCTTTCCACGACAAGACGCAATCACGTCTGCTCGCCATCATCCATCCACAGAAAATCCTTTCCATGACAAGACGCAATCACGTCCGCTCGCCATCATCCACCCACAGAAAATCCTTTCCACGACAAGACGCAATCACGCCCGCTCGCCATCATCCACCCACAGAAAATCCTTTCCACGACAAGACGCAATCACGTCCGCTCGCCATCATCCACCCACAGAAAATCCTTTCCACGACCAGACGCAATCACGTCCGCTCGCCATCATCCACCCACAGAAAATTCTTTCCACGACAAGAGGCAATTACGCCCATTCACCATCATCCACCAACAGAAAATGCTTTCCACGACAAGACACAATCACGTCCGCTCGCCATCATCCACCAACAGAAAATCCTTTCCACGACAAGACGCAATCACGTCCGCTCGCCATCATCCACCCACAGAAAATCCTTTCCACGACAAGACGCAATCACGTCCGCTCACCATCATCCACCCACAGAAAATCCTTTCCACGACAAGAGGCAATCACGTCCGCTCGCCATTATCCATCCACAGAAAATCCTTTCCACGACAAGACACAATCACGTCCGCTCACCATCATCCACCCACAGAAAATCCTTTCCACGACAAGAGGCAATCACGTCCGCTCGCCATTATCCATCCACAGAAAATCCTTTCCATGACAAGACGCAATCACGCCCGCTCGCCATCATCCACCCACAGAAAATCATTTCCACGACAAGACGCAATCACGTCCGCTCGCCATTATCCATCCACAGAAAATCCTTTCCACGACAAGACGCAATTACGTCCGCTCGCCATCATCCACCAACAGAAAATTCTTTCCACGACAAGACGCAATCACGCCCGCTCGCCATCATCCACCAACAGAAAATCTTTTCCACGACAAGACGCAATCACGTCCGCTCGCCATCATCCACCCACAGAAAATCCTTTCCACGACAAGACGCAATCACGTCCGCTCGCCATCATCCATCCACAGAAAATCCTTTCCACAACAAGACGCAATCACGTCCGCTCGCCATCATCCACCCACAGAAAATCCTTTCCACGACAAGACGCAATCACGTCCGCTCGCCATCATCCACCCACAGAAAATCCTTTCCACGACAAGACACAATCACGTCCGCTCGCCATCATCCATCCACAGAAAATCCTTTCCACGAAAAGACGCAATCACATCCGCTCGCCATCATCCACCCACAGAAAATCCTTTCCACGACCAGACGCAAACATGTCCGCACGCCATCATCCATCCACAGAAAATCCTTTCCACGACAAGACGCAATCACGTCCGCCCGCCATCATCCACTCACAGAAAATCCTTTCCACGACAAGACGCAATCACGTCCGCTCGCCATCATCCACCAACAGAAAATCCTTTCCATGACAAGATGCAATCACGTCCGCTCGCCATCATCCATCCACAGAAAATCCTTTCCACGACAAGACACAATCACGTCCGCTCGCCATTATCCACCCACAGAAAATCCTTTCCACGACAAGACGCAAACACGTCCGCTCGCCATCATCCACCCACAGAAAATCCTTTCCACGACAAGACGCAATCACGTCCGCTCGCCATTATCCATCCACAGAAAATCCTTTCCACGACAAGACGCAATTACGTCCGCTCGCCATCATCCACCAACAGAAAATTCTTTCCACGACAAGACGCAATCACGCCCGCTCGCCATCATCCACCAACAGAAAATCTTTTCCATGACAAGACGCAATCACGTCCGCTCGCCATCATCCACCCACAGAAAATCCTTTCCACGACAAGACGCAATCACGTCCGCTCGCCATCATCCATCCACAGAAAATCCTTTCCACAACAAGACGCAATCACGTCCGCTCGCCATCATCCACCCACAGAAAATCCTTTCCACGACAAGACGCAATCACGTCCGCTCGCCATCATCCATCCACAGAAAATCCTTTCCACGACAAGTCGCAATCACGTCCGCTCGCCATCATCCACCCACAGAAAATCCTTTCCACGACAAGACGCAATCACGTCCGCTCGCCATCATCCATCCACAGAAAATCCTTTCCACGACAAGACGCAATCACGTCCACTCGCCATCATCCACCCACAGAAAATCCTTTCCACGACAAGAGGCAATCACGCCCACTCGCCATCATCCACCAACAGAAAATCCTTTCCACGACCAGACGCAATCACGTCCGCTCGCCATTATCCACCCACAGAAAATCCTTTCCACGACAAGACGCAATCACGTCTGCTCGCCATCATCCATCCACAGAAAATCGTTTCCACGACAAGACGCAATCATGTCCGCTCGCCATCATCCACCCACAGAAAATCCTTTCCACGACAAGACGCAATCACGTCCTCTCGCCATCATCCACCAACAGAAAATCCTTTCCACGACAAGACGCAATCACGTCCGCTCGCCATCATCCACCAACAGAAAATCCTTTCCACGACAAGACGCAATCACATCCGCTCGCCATCATCCACCAACAGAAAATCCTTTCCACGACAAGACGCAATCACGTCCGCTCGCCATCATCCACCCACAGAAAATCCTTTCCACGACAAGACGCAATCACGTCCGCTCGCCATCATCCACCAACAGAAAATCCTTTCCACGACAAGACGCAATCACATCCGCTCGCCATCATCCACCAACAGAAAATCCTTTCCACGACAAGACGCAATCACGTCCGCTCGCCATCATCCACCCACAGAAAATCCTTTCCACGACAAGACGCAATCACGTCCGCTCGCCATCATCCACCAACAGAAAATCCTTTCCACGACAAGACGCAATCACGTCCGCTCGCCATCATCCATCCACAGAAAATCCTTTCCGCGACAAGACGCAATCACGTCCGCTCGCCATCATCCACCCACAGAAAATTCTTTCCACGACAAGAGGCAATTACGCCCATTCACCATCATCCACCAACAGAAAATGCTTTCCACGACAAGACACAATCACGTCCGCTCGCCATCATCCACCAACAGAAAATCCTTTCCACGACAAGACGCAATCACGTCCGCTCGCCATCATCCACCCACAGAAAATCCTTTCCACGACAAGACGCAATCACGTCCACTCACCATCATCCACCCACAGAAAATCCTTTCCACGACAAGAGGCAATCACGTCCGCTCGCCATTATCCATCCACAGAAAATCCTTTCCACGACAAGACACAATCACGTCCGCTCACCATCATCCACCCACAGAAAATCCTTTCCACGACAAGAGGCAATCACGTCCGCTCGCCATTATCCATCCACAGAAAATCCTTTCCATGACAAGACGCAATCACGCCCGCTCGCCATCATCCACCCACAGAAAATCATTTCCACGACAAGACGCAATCACGTCCGCTCGCCATTATCCATCCACAGAAAATCCTTTCCACGACAAGACGCAATTACGTCCGCTCGCCATCATCCACCAACAGAAAATTCTTTCCACGACAAGACGCAATCACGCCCGCTCGCCATCATCCACCAACAGAAAATCTTTTCCACGACAAGACGCAATCACGTCCGCTCGCCATCATCCACCCACAGAAAATCCTTTCCACGACAAGACGCAATCACGTCCGCTCGCCATCATCCATCCACAGAAAATCCTTTCCACAACAAGACGCAATCACGTCCGCTCGCCATCATCCACCCACAGAAAATCCTTTCCACGACAAGACGCAATCACGTCCGCTCGCCATCATCCACCCACAGAAAATCCTTTCCACGACAAGACACAATCACGTCCGCTCGCCATCATCCATCCACAGAAAATCCTTTCCACGAAAAGACGCAATCACATCCGCTCGCCATCATCCACCCACAGAAAATCCTTTCCACGACCAGACGCAAACATGTCCGCACGCCATCATCCATCCACAGAAAATCCTTTCCACGACAAGACGCAATCACGTCCGCTCGCCATCATCCACCCACAGAAAATCCTTTCCACGACAAGACGCAATCACGTCCGCTCACCATCATCCACCCACAGAAAATCCTTTCCACGACAAGAGGCAATCACGTCCGCTCGCCATTATCCATCCACAGAAAATCCTTTCCACGACAAGACACAATCACGTCCGCTCACCATCATCCACCCACAGAAAATCCTTTCCACGACAAGAGGCAATCACGTCCGCTCGCCATTATCCATCCACAGAAAATCCTTTCCATGACAAGACGCAATCACGCCCGCTCGCCATCATCCACCCACAGAAAATCATTTCCACGACAAGACGCAATCACGTCCGCTCGCCATTATCCATCCACAGAAAATCCTTTCCACGACAAGACGCAATTACGTCCGCTCGCCATCATCCACCAACAGAAAATTCTTTCCACGACAAGACGCAATCACGCCCGCTCGCCATCATCCACCAACAGAAAATCTTTTCCACGACAAGACGCAATCACGTCCGCTCGCCATCATCCACCCACAGAAAATCCTTTCCACGACAAGACGCAATCACGTCCGCTCGCCATCATCCATCCACAGAAAATCCTTTCCACAACAAGACGCAATCACGTCCGCTCGCCATCATCCACCCACAGAAAATCCTTTCCACGACAAGACGCAATCACGTCCGCTCGCCATCATCCACCCACAGAAAATCCTTTCCACGACAAGACACAATCACGTCCGCTCGCCATCATCCATCCACAGAAAATCCTTTCCACGAAAAGACGCAATCACATCCGCTCGCCATCATCCACCCACAGAAAATCCTTTCCACGACCAGACGCAAACATGTCCGCACGCCATCATCCATCCACAGAAAATCCTTTCCACGACAAGACGCAATCACGTCCGCTCGCCATCATCCACCCACAGAAAATCCTTTCCACGACAAGACGCAATCACGTCCGCTCGCCATCATCCACCAACAGAAAATCCTTTCCATGACAAGACGCAATCACGTCCGCTCGCCATCATCCATCCACAGAAAATCCTTTCCACGACAAGACACAATCACGTCCGCTCGCCATTATCCACCCACAGAAAATCCTTTCCACGACAAGACGCAAACACGTCCGCTCGCCATCATCCACCCACAGAAAATCCTTTCCACGACAAGACGCAATCACGTCTGCTCGCCATCATCCATCCACAGAAATTCCTTTCCACGACAAGACGCAATCACGTCCGCTAGCCATCATCCACCAACAGAAAATCCTTTCCACGACAAGACGCAATCACGTCCGCTCGCCATCATCCATCCACAGAAAATCCTTTCCACGACAAGACGCAATCACGTCCGCTCGCCATCATCCATCCACAGAAAATCCTTTCCACGACAAGACGCAATCACGTCCGCTCGCCATCATCCACCCACAGAAAATCCTTTCCACGACAAGACGCAATCACGTCCGCTCGCCATCATCCATCCACAGAAAATCCTTTCCACAACAAGACGCAATCACGTCCGCTCGCCATCATCCACCCACAGAAAATCCTTTCCACGACAAGACGCAATCACGTCCGCTCGCCATCATCCACCCACAGAAAATCCTTTCCACGACAAGACACAATCACGTCCGCTCGCCATCATCCATCCACAGAAAATCCTTTCCACGAAAAGACGCAATCACATCCGCTCGCCATCATCCACCCACAGAAAATCCTTTCCACGACCAGACGCAAACATGTCCGCACGCCATCATCCATCCACAGAAAATCCTTTCCACGACAAGACGCAATCACGTCCGCTCGCCATCATCCACCCACAGAAAATCCTTTCCACGACAAGACGCAATCACGTCCGCTCGCCATCATCCACCAACAGAAAATCCTTTCCATGACAAGACGCAATCACGTCCGCTCGCCATCATCCATCCACAGAAAATCCTTTCCACGACAAGACACAATCACGTCCGCTCGCCATTATCCACCCACAGAAAATCCTTTCCACGACAAGACGCAAACACGTCCGCTCGCCATCATCCACCCACAGAAAATCCTTTCCACGACAAGACGCAATCACGTCTGCTCGCCATCATCCATCCACAGAAATTCCTTTCCACGACAAGACGCAATCACGTCCGCTAGCCATCATCCACCAACAGAAAATCCTTTCCACGACAAGACGCAATCACGTCCGCTCGCCATCATCCATCCACAGAAAATCCTTTCCACGACAAGACGCAATCACGTCCGCTCGCCATCATCCATCCACAGAAAATCCTTTCCACGACAAGACGCAATCACGCCCGCTCGCCATCATCCACCCACAGAAAATCCTTTCCACGACAAGACGCAATCACGTCCGCTCGCCATCATCCACCCACAGAAAATCCTTTCCACGACCAGACGCAATCACGTCTGCTCGCCATCATCCATCCACAGAAAATCCTTTCCACGACAAGTCGCAATCACGTCCACTCGCCATCATCCACCCACAGAAAATCCTTTCCACGACAAGACGCAATCACGTCCGCTCGCCATCATCCATCCACAGAAAATCCTTTCCACGACAAGACGCAATCACGTCCACTCGCCATCATCCACCCACAGAAAATCCTTTCCACGACAAGAGGCAATCACGCCCACTCGCCATCATCCACCAACAGAAAATCCTTTCCACGACCAGACGCAATCACGTCCGCTCGCCATGATCCACCCACAGAAAATCCTTTCCACGACAAGACGCAATCACGTCTGCTCGCCATCATCCATCCACAGAAAATCCTTTCCACGACAAGACGCAATCATGTCCGCTCGCCATCATCCACCCACAGAAAATCCTTTCCACGACAAGACGCAATCACGTCCTCTCGCCATCATCCACCAACAGAAAATCCTTTCCACGACAAGACGCAATCACGTCCGCTCGCCATCATCCACCCACAGAAAATCCTTTCCACGACAAGACGCAATCACATCCGCTCGCCATCATCCACCAACAGAAAATCCTTTCCACGACAAGACGCAATCACGTCCGCTCGCCATCATCCACCCACAGAAAATCCTTTCCACGACAAGACGCAATCACGTCCGCTCGCCATCATCCACCAACAGAAAATCCTTTCCACGACAAGACGCAATCACGTCCGCTCGCCATCATCCATCCACAGAAAATCCTTTCCGCGACAAGACGCAATAACGTCCGCTCGCCATCATCCATCCACAGAAAATCCTTTCCACGACAAGACGCAATCACGCCCGCTCGCCATCATCCACCCACAGAAAATCCTTTCCACGACAAGACGCAATCACGTCCGCTCGCCATCATCCATCCACAGAAAATCCTTTCCACGACAAGACGCAATCACGTCCGCTCGCCATCATCCACCCACAGAAAATTCTTTCCACGACAAGAGGCAATCACGCCCATTCACCATCATCCACCAACAGAAAATCCTTTCCACGACAAGACACAATCATGTCCGCTCGCCATCATCCACCCACAGAAAATCCTTTCAACGACAAGACGCAATCACGTCCGCTCGCCATCATCCACCAACAGAAAATCCTTTCCACGACAAGACGCAATCACGTCCGCTCGCCATCATCCACCAACAGAAAATCCTTTCCACGACAAGACGCAATCACGTCCGCTCGCCATCATCCATCCACAGAAAATCCTTTCCACGACAAGACGCAATCACGTACGCTCGCCATCATCCACCCACAGAAAATCCTTTCCACGACAAGAGGCAATCACGCCCACTCGCCATCATCCACCAACAGAAAATCCTTTCCACGACCAGACGCAATCACGTCCGCTCGCCATCATCCATCCACAGAAAATCCTTTCCACGAAAAGACGCAATCACATCCGCTCGCCATCATCCACCCACAGAAAATCCTTTCCACGACCAGACGCAAACATGTCCGCACGCCATCATCCATCCACAGAAAATCCTTTCCACGACAAGACGCAATCACGTCCGCTCGCCATCATCCACCCACAGAAAATCCTTTCCACGACAAGACGCAATCACGTCCGCTCGCCATCATCCACCAACAGAAAATCCTTTCCACGACAAGACGCAATCACGTCCGCTCGCCATCATCCATCCACAGAAAATCCTTTCCACGACAAGACACAATCACGTCCGCTCGCCATTATCCACCCACAGAAAATCCTTTCCACGACAAGACGCAAACACGTCCGCTCGCCATCATCCACCCACAGAAAATCCTTTCCACGACAAGACGCAATCACGTCTGCTCGCCATCATCCATCCACAGAAATTCCTTTCCACGACAAGACGCAATCACGTCCGCTAGCCATCATCCACCAACAGAAAATCCTTTCAACGACAAGACGCAATCACGTCCGCTCGCCATCATCCATCCACAGAAAATCCTTTCCACGACAAGACGCAATCACGTCCGCTCGCCATCATCCATCCACAGAAAATCCTTTCCACGACAAGACGCAATCACGCCCGCTCGCCATCATCCACCCACAGAAAATCCTTTCCACGACAAGACGCAATCACGTCCGCTCGCCATCATCCACCCACAGAAAATCCTTTCCACGACCAGACGCAATCACGTCTGCTCGCCATCATCCATCCACAGAAAATCCTTTCCACGACAAGTCGCAATCACGTCCACTCGCCATCATCCACCCACAGAAAATCCTTTCCACGACAAGACGCAATCACGTCCGCTCGCCATCATCCATCCACAGAAAATCCTTTCCACGACAAGACGCAATCACGTCCACTCGCCATCATCCACCCACAGAAAATCCTTTCCATGACAAGAGGCAATCACGCCCACTCGCCATCATCCACCAACAGAAAATCCTTTCCACGACCAGACGCAATCACGTCCGCTCGCCATTATCCACCCACAGAAAATCCTTTCCACGACAAGACGCAATCACGTCTGCTCGCCATCATCCATCCACAGAAAATCCTTTCCACGACAAGACGCAATCATGTCCGCTCGCCATCATCCACCCACAGAAAATCCTTTCCACGACAAGACGCAATCACGTCCTCTCGCCATCATCCACCAACAGAAAATCCTTTCCACGACAAGACGCAATCACGTCCGCTCGCCATCATCCACCCACAGAAAATCCTTTCCACGACAAGACGCAATCACATCCGCTCGCCATCATCCACCAACAGAAAATCCTTTCCACGACAAGACGCAATCACGTCCGCTCGCCATCATCCACCCACAGAAAATCCTTTCCACGACAAGACGCAATCACGTCCGCTCGCCATCATCCACCAACAGAAAATCCTTTCCACGACAAGACGCAATCACGTCCGCTCGCCATCATCCATCCACAGAAAATCCTTTCCGCGACAAGACGCAATCACGTCCGCTCGCCATCATCCATCCACAGAAAATCCTTTCCACGACAAGACGCAATCACGCCCGCTCGCCATCATCCACCCACAGAAAATCCTTTCCACGACAAGACGCAATCACGTCCGCTCGCCATCATCCATCCACAGAAAATCCTTTCCACGACAAGACGCAATCACGTCCGCTCGCCATCATCCACCCACAGAAAATTCTTTCCACGACAAGAGGCAATCACGCCCATTCACCATCATCCACCAACAGAAAATCCTTTCCACGACAAGACACAATCATGTCCGCTCGCCATCATCCACCCACAGAAAATCCTTTCCACGACAAGACGCAATCACGTCCGCTCGCCATCATCCACCAACAGAAAATCCTTTCCACGACAAGACGCAATCACGTCCGCTCGCCATCATCCACCAACAGAAAATCCTTTCCACGACAAGACGCAATCACGTCCGCTCGCCATCATCCATCCACAGAAAATCCTTTCCACGACAAGACGCAATCACGTACGCTCGCCATCATCCACCCACAGAAAATCCTTTCCACGACAAGAGGCAATCACGCCCACTCGCCATCATCCACCAACAGAAAATCCTTTCCACGACCAGACGCAATCACGTCCGCTCGCCATCATCCATCCACAGAAAATCCTTTCCTTGACAAGACGCAATCACGTCCACTCGCCATCATCCATCCACAGAAAATCCTTTCCACAACAAGACGCAATCATGTCCGTTCGCCATCATTCACCCACAGAAAATCCTTTCCACGACAAGACGCAATCACGTCCGCTCGCCATCATCCACCCACAGAAAATCCTTTCCACGACAAGACGCAATCACGTCCGCTCGCCATCATCCATCCACAGAAAATCCTTTCCACGACAAGACGCAATCACTTCCGCTCGCCATCATCCACCCACAGAAAATCCTTTCCACGACAAGTCGCAATCACGTCCGCTCGCCATCATCCACCAACAAAAAATCCTTTCCATGACAAGACACAATCACGTCTGCTCGCCATCATCCACCCACAGAAAATCCTTTCCACGACAAGACGCAATCACGTCTGCTCGCCATCATCCATCCACAGAAAATCCTTTCCACGACAAGACGCAATCACGTCCGCTCGCCATCATCCACCAACAGAAAATCCTTTCTACGACAAGACGCAATCACGTCCGCTCCCCATCATCCATCCACAGAAAATCCTTTCCACGACAAGACGCAATCACGTCCGCTCGCTATCATCCACCCACAGAAAATCCTTTCCACGACCAGACGCAATCACGTCCGCTCGCCATCATCCATCCACAGAAAATCCTTTCCACGAAAAGACGCAATCACATCCGCTCGCCATCATCCACCCACAGAAAATCCTTTCCACGACCAGACGCAAACATGTCCGCACGCCATCATCCATCCACAGAAAATCCTTTCCACGACAAGACGCAATCACGTCCGCTCGCCATCATCCACCCACAGAAAATCCTTTCCACGACAAGACGCAATCACGTCCGCTCGCCATCATCCACCAACAGAAAATCCTTTCCACGACAAGACGCAATCACGTCCGCTCGCCATCATCCATCCACAGAAAATCCTTTCCACGACAAGACACAATCACGTCCGCTCGCCATTATCCACCCACAGAAAATCCTTTCCACGACAAGACGCAAACACGTCCGCTCGCCATCATCCACCCACAGAAAATCCTTTCCACGACAAGAAGCAATCACGTCTGCTCGCCATCATCCATCCACAGAAATTCCTTTCCACGACAAGACGCAATCACGTCCGCTAGCCATCATCCACCAACAGAAAATCCTTTCCACGACAAGACGCAATCACGTCCGCTCGCCATCATCCATCCACAGAAAATCCTTTCCACGACAAGACGCAATCACGTCCGCTCGCCATCATCCATCCACAGAAAATCCTTTCCACGACAAGACGCAATCACGCCCGCTCGCCATCATCCACCCACAGAAAATCCTTTCCACGACAAGACGCAATCACGTCCGCTCGCCATCATCCACCCACAGAAAATCCTTTCCACGACCAGACGCAATCACGTCTGCTCGCCATCATCCATCCACAGAAAATCCTTTCCACGACAAGTCGCAATCACGTCCACTCGCCATCATCCACCCACAGAAAATCCTTTCCACGACAAGACGCAATCACGTCCGCTCGCCATCATCCATCCACAGAAAATCCTTTCCACGACAAGACGCAATCACGTCCACTCGCCATCATCCACCCACAGAAAATCCTTTCCACGACAAGAGGCAATCACGCCCACTCGCCATCATCCACCAACAGAAAATCCTTTCCACGACCAGACGCAATCACGTCCGCTCGCCATTATCCACCCACAGAAAATCCTTTCCACGACAAGACGCAATCACGTCTGCTCGCCATCATCCATCCACAGAAAATCCTTTCCACGACAAGACGCAATCATGTCCGCTCGCCATCATCCACCCACAGAAAATCCTTTCCACGACAAGACGCAATCACGTCCTCTCGCCATCATCCACCAACAGAAAATCCTTTCCACGACAACACGCAATCACGTCCGCTCGCCATCATCCACCCACAGAAAATCCTTTCCACGACAAGACGCAATCACATCCGCTCGCCATCATCCACCAACAGAAAATCCTTTCCACGACAAGACGCAATCACGTCCGCTCGCCATCATCCACCCACAGAAAATCCTTTCCACGACAAGACGCAATCACGTCCGCTCGCCATCATCCACCAACAGAAAATCCTTTCCACGACAAGACGCAATCACGTCCGCTCGCCATCATCCATCCACAGAAAATCCTTTCCGCGACAAGACGCAATCACGTCCGCTCGCCATCATCCATCCACAGAAAATCCTTTCCACGACAAGACGCAATCACGCCCGCTCGCCATCATCCACCCACAGAAAATCCTTTCCACGACAAGACGCAATCACGTCCGCTCGCCATCATCCATCCACAGAAAATCCTTTCCACGACAAGACGCAATCACGTCCGCTCGCCATCATCCACCCACAGAAAATTCTTTCCACGACAAGAGGCAATCACGCCCATTCACCATCATCCACCAACAGAAAATCCTTTCTACGACAAGACACAATCATGTCCGCTCGCCATCATCCACCCACAGAAAATCCTTTCCACGACAAGACGCAATCACGTCCGCTCGCCATCATCCACCAACAGAAAATCCTTTCCACGACAAGACGCAATCACGTCCGCTCGCCATCATCCACCAACAGAAAATCCTTTCCACGACAAGACGCAATCACGTACGCTCGCCATCATCCACCCACAGAAAATCCTTTCCATGACAAGAGGCAATCACGCCCACTCGCCATCATCCACCAACAGAAAATCCTTTCCACGACCAGACGCAATCACGTCCGCTCGCCATCATCCATCCACAGAAAATCCTTTCCACGACAAGACGCAATCACGTCCACTCGCCATCATCCATCCACAGAAAATCCTTTCCACAACAAGACGCAATCACGTCCGTTCGCCATCATTAACCCACAGAAAATCCTTTCCACGACAAGACGCAATCACGTCCGCTCGCCATCATCCACCCACAGAAAATCCTTTCCACGACAAGACGCAATCACATCCGCTCGCCATCATCCATCCACAGAAAATCCTTTCCACGACAAGACGCAATCACTTCCGCTCGCCATCATCCACCCACAGAAAATCCTTTCCACGACAAGTCGCAATCACGTCCGCTCGCCATCATCCACCAACAAAAAATCCTTTCCATGACAAGACACAATCACGTCCGCTCGCCATCATCCACCCACAGAAAATCCTTTCCACGACAAGACGCAATCACGTCTGCTCGCCATCATCCATCCACAGAAAATCCTTTCCACGACAAGACGCAATCACGTCCGCTCGCCATCATCCACCAACAGAAAATCCTTTCTACGACAAGACGCAATCACGTCCGCTCGCCATCATCCATCCACAGAAAATCCTTTCCACGACAAGACGCAATCACGTCCGCTCGCTATCATCCACCCACAGAAAATCCTTTCCACGACAAGACGCAATCACGCCCGCTCGCCATCATCCACCCACAGAAAATCCTTTCCACGACAAGACGCAATCACGTCCGCTCGCCATCATCCACCCACAGAAAATCCTTTCCACGACCAGACGCAATCATGTCCGCTCGCCATCATCCATCCACAGAAAATCCTTTCCACGACAAGAAGCAATCACGCCCACTCGCCATCATCCACCAACAGAAAATCCTTTCCACGACCAGACGCAATCACGTCCGCTCGCCATTATCCACCCACAGAAAATCCTTTCCACGACAAGACGCAATCACGTCCGCTCGCCATCATCCATCCACAGAAAATCCTTTCCACGACAAGACGCAATCACGTCCGCTCGCCATCATCCACCCACAGAAAATCCTTTCCACGACAAGACGCAATCACTTCCGCTCGCCATCATCCACCCACAGAAAATCCTTTCCACGACAAGACGCAATCACTTCCGCTCGCCATCATCCACGCTCAGAAAATCCTTTCCACGACAAGTCGCAATCACGTCCGCTCGCCATCATCCACCAACAAAAAATCCTTTCCACGACAATATGCAATCACGTCCGCTCGCCATCATCCATCCACAGAAAATCCTTTCCACGACAAGTCGCAATCACGTCCGCTCGCCATCATCCACCAACAAAAAATCCTTTCCACGACAAGACGCAATCACTTCCGCTCGCCATCATCCACCCACAGAAAATCCTTTCCACGACAAGTCGCAATCACGTCCGCTCGCCATCATCCCCCAACAGAAAATCCTTTCCATGACAAGACGCAATCACGTCCACTCGCCATCATCCATCCACAGAAAATCCTTTCCACGACAAGACGCAATCACGTCCGCTCGCCATCATCCATCCACAGAAAATCCTTTCCACGACAAGACGCAATCACGTCCGCTCGCTATCATCCACCCACAGAAAATCCTTTCCACGACAAGAGGCAATCACGCCCACTCGCCATCATCCACCAACAGAAAATCCTTTCCACGACCAGATGCAATCACGTCCGCTCGCCATTATCCACCCACAGAAAATCCTTTCCACGACAAGACGCAATCACGTCCGCTCGCCATCATCCATCCACAGAAAATCCTTTCCACGACAAGACGCAATCACGTCCGCTGGCCATCATCCATCCACAGAAAATCCTTTCCACGACCAGACGCAATCACGTCCGCTCGCCATCATCCATCCACAGAAAATCCTTTCCACGACAAGACACAATCACGTCCGCTCGCCATTATCCACCCACAGAAAATCCTTTCCACGACAAGACGCAATCACGTCCGCTCGCCATCATCCACCCACAGAAAATCCTTTCCACGACAAGACGCAATCACGTCCGCTCGCCATCATCCATCCACAGAAAATCCTTTCCACGACAAGACGCAATCACGTCCGCTCGCTATCATCCACCCACAGAAAATCCTTTCCACGACAAGAGGCAATCACGCCCACTCGCCATCATCCACCAACAGAAAATCCTTTCCACGACCAGATGCAATCACGTCCGCTCGCCATTATCCACCCACAGAAAATCCTTTCCACGACAAGACGCAATCACGTCCGCTCGCCATCATCCATCCACAGAAAATCCTTTCCACGACAAGACGCAATCACGTCCGCTGGCCATCATCCATCCACAGAAAATCCTTTCCACGACAAGACGCAATCACGTCCGCTCGCCATCATCCACCCACAGAAAATCCTTTCCACGACAAGACGCAATCACGTCCGCTCACCATCATCCATCAACAGAAAATCCTTTCCACGACAAGACGCAATCACGTCCGCTCGCCATCATCCATCCACAGAAAATCCTTTCCACGACAAGACGCAATCACGTCCGCTCGCCATTATCCACCCACAGAAAATCCTTTCCACGACAAGACGCAATCACGTCCGCTCACCATCATCCATCAACAGAAAATCCTTTCCACGACAAGACGCAATCACGTCCGCTCGCCATCATCCATCCACAGAAAATCCTTTCCACGACAAGACGCAATCACGTCCGCTCGCCATCATCCACCCACAGAAAATCCTTTCCACGACAAGACGCAATCACGTCCGCTCGCCATCATCCATCCACAGAAAATCCTTTCCACGACAAGACGCAATCACGTCCGCTCGCTATCATCCACCCACAGAAAATCCTTTCCACGACAAGAGGCAATCACGCCCACTCGCCATCATCCACCAACAGAAAATCCTTTCCACGACCAGATGCAATCACGTCCGCTCGCCATTATCCACCCACAGAAAATCCTTTCCACGACAAGACGCAATCACGTCCGCTCGCCATCATCCATCCACAGAAAATCCTTTCCACGACAAGACGCAATCACGTCCGCTGGCCATCATCCATCCACAGAAAATCCTTTCCACGACAAGACGCAATCACGTCCGCTCGCCATCATCCACCCACAGAAAATCCTTTCCACGACAAGACGCAATCACGTCCGCTCACCATCATCCATCAACAGAAAATCCTTTCCACGACAAGACGCAATCACGTCCGCTCGCCATCATCCATCCACAGAAAATCCTTTCCACGACAAGACGCAATCACGTCCGCTCGCCATTATCCACCCACAGAAAATCCTTTCCACGACAAGACGCAATCACGTCCGCTCACCATCATCCATCAACAGAAAATCCTTTCCACGACAAGACGCAATCACGTCCGCTCGCCATCATCCATCCACAGAAAATCCTTTCCACGACAAGACGCAATCACGCCCGCTCGCCATCATCCACCCACAGAAAATCCTTTCCACGACAAGAGGCAATCACGCCCACTCGCCATCATCCACCAACAGAAAATCCTTTCCACGACCAGACGCAATCACGTCCGCTCGCCATCATCCATCCACAGAAAATCCTTTCCACGACAAGACACAATCACGTCCGCTCGCCATTATCCACCCACAGAAAATCCTTTCCACGACAAGACGCAATCACGTCCGCTCGCCATCATCCACCCACAGAAAATCCTTTCCACGACAAGACGCAATCACGTCCGCTCACCATCATCCATCAACAGAAAATCCTTTCCACGACAAGACACAATCACATCCGCTCGCCATCATCCATCCACAGAAAATCCTTTCCACGACAAGACGCAATCACGTCCGTTCGCCATTATCCACCCACAGAAAATCCTTTCCACGACAAGACGCAATCACGTCCGCTCGCCATCATCCACCCACAAAAAATCCTTTCCACGACAAGACGCAATCATGTCCGCTCGCCATCATCCATCCACAGAAAATCCTTTCCACGACAAGTCGCAATCACGTCCACTCGCCATCATCCACCCACAGAAAATCCTTTCCACGACAAGACGCAATCACGTCCGCTCGCCATCATCCATCCACAGAAAATCCTTTCCACGACAAGACGCAATCACGTCCACTCGCCATCATCCACCCACAGAAAATCCTTTCCATGACAAGAGGCAATCACGCCCACTCGCCATCATCCACCAACAGAAAATCCTTTCCACGACCAGACGCAATCACGTCCGCTCGCCATTATCCACCCACAGAAAATCCTTTCCACGACAAGACGCAATCACGTCTGCTCGCCATCATCCATCCACAGAAAATCCTTTCCACGACAAGACGCAATCATGTCCGCTCGCCATCATCCACCCACAGAAAATCCTTTCCACGACAAGACGCAATCACGTCCTCTCGCCATCATCCACCAACAGAAAATCCTTTCCACGACAAGACGCAATCACGTCCGCTCGCCATCATCCACCCACAGAAAATCCTTTCCACGACAAGACGCAATCACATCCGCTCGCCATCATCCACCAACAGAAAATCCTTTCCACGACAAGACGCAATCACGTCCGCTCGCCATCATCCACCAACAGAAAATCCTTTCCACGACAAGACGCAATCACGTCCGCTCGCCATCATCCATCCACAGAAAATCCTTTCCGCGACAAGACGCAATCACGTCCGCTCGCCATCATCCATCCACAGAAAATCCTTTCCACGACAAGACGCAATCACGCCCGCTCGCCATCATCCACCCACAGAAAATCCTTTCCACGACAAGACGCAATCACGTCCGCTCGCCATCATCCATCCACAGAAAATCCTTTCCACGACAAGACGCAATCACGTCCGCTCGCCATCATCCACCCACAGAAAATTCTTTCCACGACAAGAGGCAATCACGCCCATTCACCATCATCCACCAACAGAAAATCCTTTCCACGACAAGACACAATCATGTCCGCTCGCCATCATCCACCCACAGAAAATCCTTTCCACGACAAGACGCAATCACGTCCGCTCGCCATCATCCACCAACAGAAAATCCTTTCCACGACAAGACGCAATCACGTCCGCTCGCCATCATCCACCAACAGAAAATCCTTTCCACGACAAGACGCAATCACGTCCGCTCGCCATCATCCATCCACAGAAAATCCTTTCCACGACAAGACGCAATCACGTACGCTCGCCATCATCCACCCACAGAAAATCCTTTCCACGACAAGAGGCAATCACGCCCACTCGCCATCATCCACCAACAGAAAATCCTTTCCACGACCAGACGCAATCACGTCCGCTCGCCATCATCCATCCACAGAAAATCCTTTCCACGACAAGACGCAATCACTTCCGCTCGCCATCATCCACCCACAGAAAATCCTTTCCACGACAAGACGCAATCACTTCCGCTCGCCATCATCCACGCTCAGAAAATCCTTTCCACGACAAGTCGCAATCACGTCCGCTCGCCATCATCCACCAACAAAAAATCCTTTCCACGACAATATGCAATCACGTCCGCTCGCCATCATCCATCCACAGAAAATCCTTTCCACGACAAGTCGCAATCACGTCCGCTCGCCATCATCCACCAACAAAAAATCCTTTCCACGACAAGACGCAATCACTTCCGCTCGCCATCATCCACCCACAGAAAATCCTTTCCACGACAAGTCGCAATCACGTCCGCTCGCCATCATCCCCCAACAGAAAATCCTTTCCATGACAAGACGCAATCACGTCCACTCGCCATCATCCATCCACAGAAAATCCTTTCCACGACAAGACGCAATCACGTCCGCTCGCCATCATCCATCCACAGAAAATCCTTTCCACGACAAGACGCAATCACGTCCGCTCGCCATCATCCATCCACAGAAAATCCTTTCCACGACAAGACGCAATCACGTCCGCTCGCCATTATCCACCCACAGAAAATCCTTTCCACGACAAGACGCAATCACGTCCGCTTGCCATCATCCACCCACAGAAAATCCTTTCCATGACAAGACGCAATCACGTCCGCCCGCCATCATCCATCCACAGAAAATCCTTTCCACGACAAGACGCAATCACATCCGCTCGCCATCATCCACCCACAGAAAATCCTTTCCACGACCAGACGCAATCATGTCCGCTCGCCATCATCCATCCACAGAAAATCCTTTCCACGACAAGTCGCAATCACGTCCACTCGCCATCATCCACCCACAGAAAATCCTTTCCACGACAAGACGCAATCACGTCCGCTCGCCATCATCCATCCACAGAAAATCCTTTCCACGACAAGACGCAATCACGTCCGCTCGCCATCATCCATCCACAGAAAATCCTTTCCACGACAAGACGCAATCACGTCCGCTCGCCATCATCCACCCACAGAAAATCCTTTCCACGACAAGAGGCAATCACGCCCACTCGCCATCATCCACCAACAGAAAATCCTTTCCACGACCAGACGCAATCACGTCCGCTCGCCATTATCCACCCACAGAAAATCCTTTCCACGACAAGACGCAATCACGTCTGCTCGCCATCATCCATCCACAGAAAATCCTTTCCACGACAAGACGCAATCACGTCCGCTCGCCATCATCCACCAACAGAAAATCCTTTCCACGACAAGACGCAATCACGTCCGCTCGCCATCATCCATCCACAGAAAATCCTTTCCATGACAAGACGCAATCACGTCCGCTCGCTATCATCCACCCACAGAAAATCCTTTCCACGACAAGACGCAATCACACCCGCTCGCCATCATCCACCCACAGAAAATCCTTTCCACGACAAGACGCAATCACGTCCGCTCGCCATCATCCACCCACAGAAAATCCTTTCCACGACCAGACGCAATCACGTCCGCTCGCCATCATCCATCCACAGAAAATCCTTTCCACGACAAGTCGCAATCACGTCCACTCGCCATCATCCACCCACAGAAAATCCTTTCCACGACAAGACGCAATGATGTCCGCTCGCCATCATCCATCCACAGAAAATCCTTTCCACGACAAGACACAATCACGTCCGCTCGCCATCATCCATCCACAGAAAATCCTTTCCACGACAAGACACAATCACGCCCGCTCGCCATCATCCACCCACAGAAAATCCTTTCCACGACAAGAGGCAATCACGCCCACTCGCCATCATCCACCAACAGAAAATCCTTTCCACGACCAGACGCAATCACGTCCGCTCGCCATTATCCACCCACAGAAAATCCTTTCCACGACAAGACGCAATCACGTCCGCTCGCCATCATCCATCCACAGAAAATCCTTTCCACGACAAGACGCAATCACGTCCGCTCGCCATCATCCACCCACAGAAAATTCTTTCCACGACAAGAGGCAATCACGCCCATTCACCATCATCCACCCACAGAAAATCCTTTCCACGACCAGACGCAATCACGTCCGCTCGCCATTATCCACCCACAGAAAATCCTTTCCACGACAAGACGCAATCACGTCCGCTCACCATCATCCATCCACAGAAAATCCTTTCCACGACAAGACGCAATCACGTCCGCTCGCCATCATCCACCCACAGAAAATCCTTTCCACGACAAGACGCAATCACTTCTGCTCGCCATCATCCACCCACAGAAAATCCTTTCCACGACAAGACGCAATCACGTCCGCTCGCCATCATCCATCCACAGAAAATCCTTTCCACGACAAGACGCAATCACGTCCGCTCGCCATCATCCACCCACAGAAAATCCTTTCCACGACAAGAGGCAATCACGCCCACTCGCCATCATCCACCAACAGAAAATCCTTTCCACGACCAGACGCAATCACGTCCGCTCGCCATTATCCACCCACAGAAAATCCTTTCCACGACAAGACGCAATCACGTCTGCTCGCCATCATCCATCCACAGAAAATCCTTTCCACGACAAGACGCAATCACGTCCGCTCGCCATCATCCACCAACAGAAAATCCTTTCCACGACAAGACGCAATCACGTCCGCTCGCCATCATCCATCCACAGAAAATCCTTTCCATGACAAGACGCAATCACGTCCGCTCGCTATCATCCACCCACAGAAAATCCTTTCCACGACAAGACGCAATCACACCCGCTCGCCATCATCCACCCACAGAAAATCCTTTCCACGACAAGACGCAATCACGTCCGCTCGCCATCATCCACCCACAGAAAATCCTTTCCACGACCAGACGCAATCACGTCCGCTCGCCATCATCCATCCACAGAAAATCCTTTCCACGACAAGTCGCAATCACGTCCACTCGCCATCATCCACCCACAGAAAATCCTTTCCACGACAAGACGCAATGACGTCCGCTCGCCATCATCCATCCACAGAAAATCCTTTCCACGACAAGACACAATCACGTCCGCTCGCCATCATCCATCCACAGAAAATCCTTTCCACGACAAGACACAATCACGCCCGCTCGCCATCATCCACCCACAGAAAATCCTTTCCACGACAAGAGGCAATCACGCCCACTCGCCATCATCCACCAACAGAAAATCCTTTCCACGACCAGACGCAATCACGTCCGCTCGCCATTATCCACCCACAGAAAATCCTTTCCACGACAAGACGCAATCACGTCCGCTCGCCATCATCCATCCACAGAAAATCCTTTCCACGACAAGACGCAATCACGTCCGCTCGCCATCATCCACCCACAGAAAATTCTTTCCACGACAAGAGGCAATCACGCCCATTCACCATCATCCACCCACAGAAAATCCTTTCCACGACCAGACGCAATCACGTCCGCTCGCCATTATCCACCCACAGAAAATCCTTTCCACGACAAGACGCAATCACGTCCGCTCACCATCATCCATCCACAGAAAATCCTTTCCACGACAAGACGCAATCACGTCCGCTCGCCATCATCCACCCACAGAAAATCCTTTCCACGACAAGACGCAATCACTTCCGCTCGCCATCATCCACCCACAGAAAATCCTTTCCACGACAAGACGCAATCACTTCCGCTCGCCATCATCCACCCACAGAAAATCCTTTCCACGACAAGTCGCAATCATGTCCGCTCGCCATCATCCACCAACAAAAAATCCTTTCCACGACAAGATGCAATCACGTCCGCTACCCATCATCCATCCACAGAAAATCCTTTCCACGACAAGTCGCAATCACGTCCGCTCGCCATCATCCACCAACAAAAAATCCTTTCCACGACAAGACGCAATCACTTCCGCTCGCCATCATCCACCCACAGAAAATCCTTTCCACGACAAGTCGCAATCACTTCCGCTCGCCATCATCCACCAACAGAAAATCCTTTCCATGACAAGACGCAATCACGTCCGCTCGCCATCATCCATCCACAGAAAATCCTTTCCATGACAAGACGCAATCACGTCCGCTCGCCATTATCCACCCACAGAAAATCCTTTCCACGACAAGATGCAATCACGTCCGCTTGCCATCATCCACCCACAGAAAATCCTTTCCATGACAAGACGCAATCACGTCCGCCCGCCATCATCCATCCACAGAAAATCCTTTCCACGACAAGACGCAATCACATCCGCTCGCCATCATCCACCCACAGAAAATCCTTTCCACGACCAGACGCAATCATGTCCGCTCGCCATCATCCACCCACAGAAAATCCTTTCCACGACAAGACGCAATCACTTCCGCTCGCCATCATCCACCCACAGAAAATCCTTTCCACGACAAGTCGCAATCACGTCCGCTCGCCATCATCCACCAACAAAAAATCCTTTCCACGACAAGATGCAATCACGTCCGCTACCCATCATCCATCCACAGAAAATCCTTTCCACGACAAGTCGCAATCACGTCCGCTCGCCATCATCCACCAACAAAAAATCCTTTCCACGACAAGACGCAATCACTTCCGCTCGCCATCATCCACCCACAGAAAATCCTTTCCACGACAAGTCGCAATCACGTCCGCTCGCCATCATCCACCAACAGAAAATCCTTTCCATGACAAGACGCAATCACGTCCGCTCGCCATCATCCATCCACAGAAAATCCTTTCCACGACAAGACGCAATCACGTCCGCTCGCCATTATCCACCCACAGAAAATCCTTTCCACGACAAGACGCAATCACGTCCGCTTGCCATCATCCACCCACAGAAAATACTTTCCATGACAAGACGCAATCACGTCCGCCCGCCATCATCCATCCACAGAAAATCCTTTCCACGACAAGACGCAATCACATCCGCTCGCCATCATCCACCCACAGAAAATCCTTTCCACGACCAGACGCAATCATGTCCGCTAACCATCATCCATCCACAGAAAATCCTTTCCATGACAAGTCGCAATCACGTCCACTCGCCATCATCCACCCACAGAAAATCCTTTCCACGACAAGACGCAATCACGTCCGCTCGCCATCATCCATCCACAGAAAATCCTTTCCACGACAAGACACAATCACGTCCGCTCGCTATCATCCACCCACAGAAAATCCTTTCCACGACAAGAGGCAATCACGTCCGCTCGCCATCATCCACCAACAGAAAATCCTTTCCACGACCAGATGCAATCACATCCGCTCGCCATCATCCATCCACAGAAAATCCTTTCCACGACAAGACGCAATCACGTCTGCTCGCCATCATCCATCCACAGAAAATCCTTTCCACGACAAGACGCAATCACGTCCGCTCGCCATCATCCACCAACAGAAAATCCTTTCCACGACAAGACGCAATCACGTCCGCTCGCCATCATCCATCCACAGAAAATCCTTTCCACGACAAGACGCAATCACGTCCGCTCGCCATCATCCACCCACAGAAAATCCTTTCCACGACAAGACGCAATCACGCCCGCTCGCCATCATCCACCCACAGAAAATCCTTTCCACGACAAGACGCAATCACGTCCGCTCGCCATCATCCACCCACAGAAAATCCTTTCCACGACAAGACGCAATCACGTCCGCTCGCCATCATCCATCCACAGAAAATCCTTTCCACGACAAGTCGCAATCACGTCCACTCGCCATCATCCACCCACAGAAAATCCTTTCCACGACAAGACGCAATCACGTCCGCTCGCCATCATCCATCCACAGAAAATCCTTTCCACGACAAGACACAATCACGTCCGCTCGCCATCATCCATCCACAGAAAATCCTTTCCACGACAAGACGCAATCACGCCCGCTCGCCATCATCCACTCACAGAAAATCCTTTCCACGACAAGAGGCAATCACGCCCACTCGACATCATCCACCAACAGAAAATCCTTTCCACGACCAGACGCAATCACGTCCGCTCGCCATTATCCACCCACAGAAAATCCTTTCCACGACAAGACGCAATCACGTCCGCTGGCCATCATCCATCCACAGAAAATCCTTTCCACGACCAGACGCAATCACGTCCGCTCGCCATCATCCATCCACAGAAAATCCTTTCCACGACAAGACACAATCACGTCCGCTCGCCATTATCCACCCACAGAAAATCCTTTCCACGACAAGACGCAATCACGTCCGCTCGCCATCATCCACCCACAGAAAATCCTTTCCACGACAAGACGCAATCACGTCCGCTCACCATCATCCATCAACAGAAAATCCTTTCCACGACAAGACGCAATCACGTCCGCTCGCCATCATCCATCCACAGAAAATCCTTTCCACGACAAGACGCAATCACGTCCGCTCGCCATTATCCACCCACAGAAAATCCTTTCCACGACAAGACGCAATCACGTCCGCTCGCCATCATCCACCCACAAAAAATCCTTTCCACGACAAGACGCAATCACGTCCGCCCGCCATCATCCATCCACAGAAAATCCTTTCCACGACAAGACGCAATCACATCCGCTCGCCATCATCCACCCACAGAAAATCCTTTCCACGACCAGACTCAATCATGTCCGCTCGCCATCATCCATCCACAGAAAATCCTTTCCACGACAAGTCGCAATCACGTCCACTCGCCATCATCCACCCACAGAAAATCCTTTCCACGACAAGACGCAATCACGTCCGCTCGCCATCATCCATCCACAGAAAATCCTTTCCACGACAAGACGCAATCACGTCCGCTCGCCATCATCCACCCACAGAAAATCCTTTCCACGACAAGAGGCAATCACGCCCACTCGCCATCATCCACCAACAGAAAATCCTTTCCACGACCAGACGCAATCACGCCCGCTCGCCATTATCCACCCACAGAAAATCCTTTCCACGACAAGACGCAATCACGTCTGCTCGCCATCATCCATCCACAGAAAATCCTTTCCACGACAAGACGCAATCACGTCCGCTCGCCATCATCCACCAACAGAAAATCCTTTCCACGACAAGACGCAATCACGTCCGCTCGCCATCATCCATCCACAGAAAATCCTTTCCATGACAAGACGCAATCACGTCCGCTCGCTATCATCCACCCACAGAAAATCCTTTCCACGACAAGACGCAATCACGCCCGCTCGCCATCATCCACCCACAGAAAATCCTTTCCACGACAAGACGCAATCACGTCCGCTCGCCATCATCCACCCACAGAAAATCCTTTCCACGACCAGACGCAATCACGTCCGCTCGCCATCATCCATCCACAGAAAATCCTTTCCACGACAAGTCGCAATCACGTCCACTCGCCATCATCCACCCACAGAAAATCCTTTCCACGACAAGACGCAATGACGTCCGCTCGCCATCATCCATCCACAGAAAATCCTTTCCACGACAAGACGCAATCACGTCCGCTCGCCATTATCCACCCACAGAAAATCCTTTCCACGACAAGACGCAATCACGTCCGCTTGCCATCATCCACCCACAGAAAATCCTTTCCATGACAAGACGCAATCACGTCCGCCCGCCATCATCCATCCACAGAAAATCCTTTCCACGACAAGACGCAATCACATCCGCTCGCCATCATCCACCCACAGAAAATCCTTTCCACGACCAGACGCAATCATGTCCGCTCGCCATCATCCATCCACAGAAAATCCTTTCCACAACAAGTCGCAATCACGTCCACTCGCCATCATCCACCCACAGAAAATCCTTTCCACGACAAGACGCAATCACGTCCGCTCGCCATCATCCATCCACAGAAAATCCTTTCCACGACAAGACGCAATCACGTCCGCTCGCCATCATCCACCCACAGAAAATCCTTTCCACGACAAGAGGCAATCACGCCCACTCGCCATCATCCACCAACAGAAAATCCTTTCCACGACCAGACGCAATCACGTCCGCTCGCCATTATCCACCCACAGAAAATCCTTTCCACGACAAGACACAATCACGTCTGCTCGCCATCATCCATCCACAGAAAATCCTTTCCACGACAAGACGCAATCACGTCCGCTCGCCATCATCCACCAACAGAAAATCCTTTCCACGACAAGACGCAATCACGTCCGCTCGCCATCATCCATCCACAGAAAATCCTTTCCATGACAAGACGCAATCACGTCCGCTCGCTATCATCCACCCACAGAAAATCCTTTCCACGACAAGACGCAATCACGCCCGCTCGCCATCATCCACCCACAGAAAATCCTTTCCACGACAAGACGCAATCACGTCCGCTCGCCATCATCCACCCACAGAAAATCCTTTCCACGACCAGACGCAATCACGTCCGCTCGCCATCATCCATCCACAGAAAATCCTTTCCACGACAAGTCGCAATCACGTCCACTCGCCATCATCCACCCACAGAAAATCCTTTCCACGACAAGACGCAATGACGTCCGCTCGCCATCATCCATCCACAGAAAATCCTTTCCACGACAAGACACAATCACGTCCGCTCGCCATCATCCATCCACAGAAAATCCTTTCCACGACAAGACGCAATCACGCCCGCTCGCCATCATCCACCCACAGAAAATCCTTTCCACGACAAGAGGCAATCACGCCCACTCGCCATCATCCACCAACAGAAAATCCTTTCCACGACCAGACGCAATCACGTCCGCTCGCCATTATCCACCCACAGAAAATCCTTTCCACGACAAGACGCAATCACGTCCGCTCGCCATCATCCATCCACAGAAAATCCTTTCCACGACAAGACGCAATCACGTCCGCTCGCCATCATCCACCCACAGAAAATTCTTTCCACGACAAGAGGCAATCACGCCCATTCACCATCATCCACCCACAGAAAATCCTTTCCACGACCAGACGCAATCACGTCCGCTCGCCATTATTCACCCACAGAAAATCCTTTCCACGACAAGACGCAATCACGTCCGCTCACCATCATCCATCCACAGAAAATCCTTTCCACGACAAGACGCAATCACGTCCGCTCGCCATCATCCACCCACAGAAAATCCTTTCCACGACAAGACGCAATCACTTCCGCTCGCCATCATCCACCCACAGAAAATCCTTTCCACGACAAGACGCAATCACTTCCGCTCGCCATCATCCACCCACAGAAAATCCTTTCCACGACAAGTCGCAATCATGTCCGCTCGCCATCATCCACCAACAAAAAATCCTTTCCACGACAAGATGCAATCACGTCCGCTACCCATCATCCATCCACAGAAAATCCTTTCCACGACAAGTCGCAATCACGTCCGCTCGCCATCATCCACCAACAAAAAATCCTTTCCACGACAAGACGCAATCACTTCCGCTCGCCATCATCCACCCACAGAAAATCCTTTCCACGACAAGTCGCAATCACGTCCGCTCGCCATCATCCACCAACAGAAAATCCTTTCCATGACAAGACGCAATCACGTCCGCTCGCCATCATCCATCCACAGAAAATCCTTTCCATGACAAGACGCAATCACGTCCGCTCGCCATTATCCACCCACAGAAAATCCTTTCCACGACAAGACGCAATCACGTCCGCTTGCCATCATCCACCCACAGAAAATCCTTTCCATGACAAGACGCAATCACGTCCGCCCGCCATCATCCATCCACAGAAAATCCTTTCCACGACAAGACGCAATCACATCCGCTCGCCATCATCCACCCACAGAAAATCCTTTCCACGACCAGACGCAATCATGTCCGCTCGCCATCATCCACCCACAGAAAATCCTTTCCACGACAAGACGCAATCACTTCCGCTCGCCATCATCCACCCACAGAAAATCCTTTCCACGACAAGTCGCAATCACGTCCGCTCGCCATCATCCACCAACAAAAAATCCTTTCCACGACAAGATGCAATCACGTCCGCTACCCATCATCCATCCACAGAAAATCCTTTCCACGACAAGTCGCAATCACGTCCGCTCGCCATCATCCACCAACAAAAAATCCTTTCCACGACAAGACGCAATCACTTCCGCTCGCCATCATCCACCCACAGAAAATCCTTTCCACGACAAGTCGCAATCACGTCCGCTCGCCATCATCCACCAACAGAAAATCCTTTCCATGACAAGACGCAATCACGTCCGCTCGCCATCATCCATCCACAGAAAATCCTTTCCACGACAAGACGCAGTCACGTCCGCTCGCCATTATCCACCCACAGAAAATCCTTTCCACGACAAGACGCAATCACGTCCGCTTGCCATCATCCACCCACAGAAAATCCTTTCCATGACAAGACGCAATCACGTCCGCCCGCCATCATCCATCCACAGAAAATCCTTTCCACGACAAGACGCAATCACATCCGCTCGCCATCATCCACCCACAGAAAATCCTTTCCACGACCAGACGCAATCATGTCCGCTCGCCATCATCCATCCACAGAAAATCCTTTCCACGACAAGTCGCAATCACGTCCACTCGCCATCATCCACCCACAGAAAATCCTTTCCACGACAAGACGCAATCACGTCCGCTCGCCATCATCCATCCACAGAAAATCCTTTCCACGACAAGACACAATCACGTCCGCTCGCTATCATCCACCCACAGAAAATCCTTTCCACGACAAGAGGCAATCACGTCCGCTCGCCATCATCCACCAACAGAAAATCCTTTCCACGACCAGATGCAATCA
This sequence comes from Rana muscosa, assembly GCA_029206835.1. Lineage (NCBI taxonomy): Eukaryota > Metazoa > Chordata > Amphibia > Anura > Ranidae > Rana > Rana muscosa. The sequence goes on along the minus strand of CM055125.1, from coordinate 347,160,768 downwards.
CATCCGCTCGCCATCATCCATCCACAGAAAATCCTTTCCACGACAAGACGCAATCACGTCCGCTCGCCATCATCCACCAACAGAAAATCCTTTCCACGACAAGACGCAATCACGTCCGCTCGCCATCATCCATCCACAGAAAATCCTTTCCACGACAAGACGCAATCACGTCCGCTCGCCATCATCCACCCACAGAAAATCCTTTCCACGACAAGACGCAATCACGCCCGCTCGCCATCATCCACCCACAGAAAATCCTTTCCACGACAAGACGCAATCACGTCCGCTCGCCATCATCCACCCACAGAAAATCCTTTCCACGACAAGACGCAATCACGTCCGCTCGCCATCATCCATCCACAGAAAATCCTTTCCACGACAAGTCGCAATCACGTCCACTCGCCATCATCCACCCACAGAAAATCCTTTCCACGACAAGACGCAATCACGTCCGCTCGCCATCATCCATCCACAGAAAATCCTTTCCACGACAAGACACAATCACGTCCGCTCGCCATCATCCATCCACAGAAAATCCTTTCCACGACAAGACGCAATCACGCCCGCTCGCCATCATCCACTCACAGAAAATCCTTTCCACGACAAGAGGCAATCACGCCCACTCGACATCATCCACCAACAGAAAATCCTTTCCACGACCAGACGCAATCACGTCCGCTCGCCATTATCCACCCACAGAAAATCCTTTCCACGACAAGACGCAATCACGTCCGCTGGCCATCATCCATCCACAGAAAATCCTTTCCACGACCAGACGCAATCACGTCCGCTCGCCATCATCCATCCACAGAAAATCCTTTCCACGACAAGACACAATCACGTCCGCTCGCCATTATCCACCCACAGAAAATCCTTTCCACGACAAGACGCAATCACGTCCGCTCGCCATCATCCACCCACAGAAAATCCTTTCCACGACAAGACGCAATCACGTCCGCTCACCATCATCCATCAACAGAAAATCCTTTCCACGACAAGACGCAATCACGTCCGCTCGCCATCATCCATCCACAGAAAATCCTTTCCACGACAAGACGCAATCACGTCCGCTCGCCATTATCCACCCACAGAAAATCCTTTCCACGACAAGACGCAATCACGTCCGCTCGCCATCATCCACCCACAAAAAATCCTTTCCACGACAAGACGCAATCACGTCCGCCCGCCATCATCCATCCACAGAAAATCCTTTCCACGACAAGACGCAATCACATCCGCTCGCCATCATCCACCCACAGAAAATCCTTTCCACGACCAGACTCAATCATGTCCGCTTGCCATCATCCATCCACAGAAAATCCTTTCCACGACAAGTCGCAATCACGTCCACTCGCCATCATCCACCCACAGAAAATCCTTTCCACGACAAGACGCAATCACGTCCGCTCGCCATCATCCATCCACAGAAAATCCTTTCCACGACAAGACGCAATCACGTCCACTCGCCATCATCCACCCACAGAAAATCCTTTCCACGACAAGAGGCAATCACGCCCACTCGCCATCATCCACCAACAGAAAATCCTTTCCACGACCAGACGCAATCACGTCCGCTCGCCATTATCCACCCACAGAAAATCTTTTCCACGACAAGACGCAATCATGTCTGCTCGCCATCATCCATCCACAGAAAATCCTTTCCACGACAAGACGCAATCACGTCCGCTCGCCATCATCCACCAACAGAAAATCCTTTCCACGACAAGACGCAATTACGTCCGCTCGCCATCATCCATCCACAGAAAATCCTTTCCATGACAAGACGCAATCACGTCCGCTCGCTATCATCCACCCACAGAAAATCCTTTCCACGACAAGACGCAATCACGCCCGCTCGCCATCATCCACCCACAGAAAATCCTTTCCACGACAAGACGCAATCACGTCCGCTCGCCATCATCCACCCACAGAAAATCCTTTCCACGACCAGACGCAATCACGTCCGCTCGCCATCATCCATCCACAGAAAATCCTTTCCACGACAAGTCGCAATCACGTCCACTCGCCATCATCCACCCACAGAAAATCCTTTCCACGACAAGACGCAATGACGTCCGCTCGCCATCATCCATCCACAGAAAATCCTTTCCACGACAAGACACAATCACTTCCGCTCGCCATCATCCATCCACAGAAAATCCTTTCCACGACAAGACGCAATCACGCCCGCTCGCCATCATCCATCCACAGAAAATTCTTTCCACGACAAGAGGCAATCACGCCCATTCACCATCATCCACCCACAGAAAATCCTTTCCACGACAAGACGCAATCACGTCCGCTCACCATCATCCATCCACAGAAAATCCTTTCCACGACAAGACGCAATCACGTCCGCTCGCCATCATCCACCCACAGAAAATCCTTTCCACGACAAGACGCAATCACTTCCGCTCGCCATCATCCACCCACAGAAAATCCTTTCCACGACAAGACGCAATCACTTCCGCTCGCCATCATCCACCCACAGAAAATCCTTTCCACGACAAGTCGCAATCACGTCCGCTCGCCATCATCCACCAACAAAAAATCCTTTCCACGACAAGATGCAATCACGTCCGCTCGCCATCATCCATCCACAGAAAATCCTTTCCACGACAAGTCGCAATCACGTCCGCTCGCCATCATCCACCAACAAAAAATCCTTTCCACGACAAGACGCAATCACTTCCGCTCGCCATCATCCACCCACAGAAAATCCTTTCCACGACAAGTCGCAATCACGTCCGCTCGCCATCATCCACCAACAGAAAATCCTTTCCATGACAAGACGCAATCACGTCCGCTCGCCATCATCCATCCACAGAAAATCCTTTCCACGACAAGACGCAATCACGTCCGCTCGCCATTATCCACCCACAGAAAATCCTTTCCACGACAAGACGCAATCACGTCCGCTTGCCATCATCCACCCACAGAAAATCCTTTCCATGACAAGACGCAATCACGTCCGCCCGCCATCATCCATCCACAGAAAATCCTTTCCACGACAAGACGCAATCACATCCGCTCGCCATCATCCACCCACAGAAAATCCTTTCCACGACCAGACGCAATCATGTCCGCTCGCCATCATCCATCCACAGAAAATCCTTTCCACGACAAGTCGCAATCACGTCCACTCGCCATCATCCACCCACAGAAAATCCTTTCCACGACAAGACGCAATCACGTCCGCTCGCCATCATCCATCCACAGAAAATCCTTTCCACGACAAGACGCAATCACGTCCGCTCGCTATCATCCACCCACAGAAAATCCTTTCCACGACAAGAGGCAATCACGTACGCTCGCCATCATCCACCAACAGAAAATCCTTTCCACGACCAGATGCAATCACATCCGCTCGCCATTATCCACCCACAGAAAATCCTTTCCACGACAAGACGCAATCACGTCTGCTCGCCATCATCCATCCATAGAAAATCCTTTCCACGACAAGACGCAATCACGTCCGCTCGCCATCATCCACCAACAGAAAATCCTTTCCACGACAAGATGCAATCACGTCCGCTCGCCATCATCCATCCACAGAAAATCCTTTCCACGACAAGACGCAATCACGTCCGCTCGCCATCATCCACCCACAGAAAATACTTTCCACGACAAGACGCAATCACGCCCGCTCGCCATCATCCACCCACAGAAAATCCTTTCCACGACAAGACGCAATCACGTCCGCTCGCCATCATCCACCCACAGAAAATCCTTTCCACGACAAGACGCAATCACGTCCGCTCGCCATCATCCATCCACAGAAAATCCTTTCCACGACAAGTCGCAATCACGTCCACTCGCCATCATCCACCCACAGAAAATCCTTTCCACGACAAGACGCAATCACGTCCGCTCGCCATCATCCATCCACAGAAAATCCTTTCCACGACAAGACACAATCACGTCCGCTCGCCATCATCCATCCACAGAAAATCCTTTCCACGACAAGACGCAATCACGCCCGCTCGCCATCATCCACTCACAGAAAATCCTTTCCACGACAAGAGGCAATCACGCCCACTCGACATCATCCACCAACAGAAAATCCTTTCCACGACCAGACGCAATCACGTCCGCTCGCCATTATCCACCCACAGAAAATCCTTTCCACGACAAGACGCAATCACGTCCGCTCGCCATCAGCCATCCACAGAAAATCCTTTCCACGACAAGACGCAATCACGTCCGCTCGCCATCATCCACCCACAGAAAATTCTTTCCACGACAAGAGGCAATCATGCCCATTCACCATCATCCACCCACAGAAAATCCTTTCCACGACAAGACGCAATCACGTCCGCTCGCCATCATCCACCCACAGAAAATCCTTTCCACGACAAGACGCAATCACGTCCGCTCGCCTTCATCCACCAACAGAAAATCCTTTCCACGACAAGACGCAATCACGTCCGCTCGCCATCATCCACCAACAGAAAATTCTTTCCACGACAAGACGCAATCACGTCCGCTCGCCATCATCCATCCACAGAAAATCCTTTCCACGACAAGACGCAATCACATCCACTCGCCATCATCCACCCACAAAAAATCCTTTCCACGACAAGAGGCAATCACGCCCACTCGCCATCATCCACCAACAGAAAATCCTTTCCACGACAAGTCGCAATCACGTCCGCTCGCCATCATCCACCAACAAAAAATCCTTTCCACGACAAGACGCAATTACTTCCGCTCGCCATTATCCACCCACAGAAAATCCTTTCCACGACAAGACGCAATCACGTCCGCTTGCCATCATCCACCCACAGAAAATCCTTTCCACGACAAGACGCAATCACGTCCGCCCGCCATCATCCATCCACAGAAAATCCTTTCCACGACAAGACGCAATCACATCCGCTCGCCATCATCCACCCACAGAAAATCCTTTCCACGACCAGACGCAATCATGTCCGCTCGCCATCATCCATCCACAGAAAATCCTTTCCACGACAAGTCGCAATCACGTCCACTCGCCATCATCCACCCACAGAAAATCCTTTCCACGACAAGACGCAATCACGTCCGCTCGCCATCATCCATCCACAGAAAATCCTTTCCACGACAAGACGCAATCACGTCCGCTCGCTATCATCCACCCACAGAAAATCCTTTCCACGACAAGAGGCAATCACGCCCACTCGCCATCATCCACCAACAGAAAATCCTTTCCACGACCAGATGCAATCACGTCCGCTCGCCATTATCCACCCACAGAAAATCCTTTCCACGACAAGTCGCAATCACGTCTGCTTGCCATCATCCATCCACAGAAAATCCTTTCCACGACAAGACGCAATCACGTCCGCTCGCCATCATCCACCAACAGAAAATCCTTTCCACGACAAGACGCAATCACGTCCGCTCGCCATCATCCATCCACAGAAAATCCTTTCCACGACAAGACGCAATCACGTCCGCTCGCCATCATCCACCCACAGAAAATCCTTTCCACGACAAGACGCAATCACGCCTGCTCGCCATCATCCACCCACAGAAAATGCTTTCCACGACAAGACGCAATCACGTCCGCTCGCCATCATCCACCCACAGAAAATCCTTTCCACGACAAGACGCAATCACGTCCGCTCGCCATCATCCATCCACAGAAAATCCTTTCCACGACAAGTCGCAATCACGTCCACTCGCCATCATCCACCCACAGAAAATCCTTTCCACGACAAGACGCAATCACGTCCGCTCGCCATCATCCATCCACAGACAATCCTTTCCACGACAAGACACAATCACGTCCGCTCGCCATCATCCATCCACAGAAAATCCTTTCCACGACAAGACGCAATCACGCCCGCTCGCCATCATCCACTCACAGAAAATCCTTTCCACGACAAGAGGCAATCACGCCCACTCGCCATCATCCACCATCAGAAAATCCTTTCCACGACCAGACGCAATCACGTCCGCTCGCCATTATCCACCCACAGAAAATCCTTTCCACGACAAGACGCAATCACGTCCGCTCGCTATCAGCCATCCACAGAAAATCCTTTCCACGACAAGACGCAATCACGTCCGCTCGCCATCATCCACCCACAAAAAATTCTTTCCACGACAAGAGGCAATCACGCCCATTCACCATCATCCACCAACAGAAAATCCTTTCCACGACAAGACGCAATCACGTCCGCTCGCCATCATCCACCCACAGAAAATCCTTTCCACGACAAGACGCAATCACGTCCGCTCGCCATCATCCACCAACAGAAAATCCTTTCCACGACAAGACGCAATCACGTCCGCTCACCATCATCCACCAACAGAAAATTCTTTCCACGACAAGACGCAATCACGTCCGCTCGCCATCATCCATCCACAGAAAATCCTTTCCACGACAAGACGCAATCACGTCCGCTCGCCATCATCCACCCACAAAAAATCCTTTCCACGACAAGAGGCAATCACGCCCACTCACCATCATCCACCAACAGAAAATCCTTTCCACGACAAGACGCAATCACGTCCGCTCGCCATCATCCACCCACAGAAAATTCTTTCCACGACAAGACGCAATCACGCCCATTCACCATCATCCACCAACAGAAAATCCTTTCCACGACAAGACGCAATCACGTCCGCTCGCCATCATCCACCCACAGAAAATCCTTTCCACGACAAGACGCAATCACGTCCGCTCGCCATCATCCACCAACAGAAAATCCTTTCCACGACAAGACGCAATCACGTCCGCTCGCCATCATCCACCAACAGAAAATCCTTTCCACGACAAGACGCAATCACGTCCGCTCGCCATTATCCACCCACAGAAAATCCTTTCCACGACAAGACGCAATCACGTCCGCTCGCCATCATCCATCCACAGAAAATCCTTTCCACGACAAGACGCAATCACGCCCGCTCGCCATCATCCATCCACAGAAAATCCTTTCCACGACAAGACGCAATCACGTCCGCTTGCCATCATCCATCCACAGAAAATCCTTTCCACGACAAGACGCAATCACGTCCGCTCGCCATCATCCACCCACAGAAAATCCTTTCCACGACAAGACGCAATCACGTCCGCTCGCCATCATCCATCCACATAAAATCCTTTCCACGACAAGACGCAATCACGTCTGCTCGCCATCATCCACCCACAGAAAATTCTTTCCACGACAAGAGGCAATCACGCCCATTCACCATCATCCACCCACAGAAAATCCTTTCCACGACAAGACGCAATCACGTCCGCTCGCCATCATCCACCCACAGAAAATCCTTTCCACGACAAGACGCAATCACGTCCGCTCGCCATCATCCACCCACAGAAAATCCTTTCCACGACAAGACGCAATCACGTCCGTTCGCCATCATCCATCCACAGAAAATCCTTTCTACGACAAGTCGCAATCACGTCCACTCGCCATCATCCACCCACAGAAAATCCTTTCCACGACAAGACGCAATCACGTCCGCTCGCCATCATCCATCCACAGAAAATCCTTTCCACGACAAGACGCAATCACGTCCGCTCGCCATCATCCACCCACAGAAAATCCTTTCCACGACAAGACGCAATCACGTCCGCTCGCCATCATCCACCCACAGAAAATCCTTTCCACGACAAGACGCAATCACGTCCGCTCGCCATTATCCACCCACAGAAAATCCTTTCCACGACAAGACGCAATCACGTCTGCTCGCTATCATCCATCCACAGAAAATCCTTTCCACGACAAGACGCAATCACGTCCGCTCGCCATCATCCACCCACAGAAAATCCTTTCCACGACAAGACGCAATCACATCCGCTCGTCATCATCCACCAACAGAAAATTCTTTCCACGACAAGACGCAATCACGTCCGCTCGCCATCATCCATCCGCAGAAAATCCTTTCCACGACAAGATGCAATCACGTCCGCTCGCCATCATCCACCCACAGAAAATCCTTTCCACGACAAGACGCAGTCACGTCCGCTCGCCATTATCCACCCACAGAAAATCCTTTCCACGACAAGTCGCAATCACGTCTGCTCGCCATCATCCATCCACAGAAAATCCTTTCCACGACAAGACGCAATCACGTCCGCTCGCCATCATCCACCAACAGAAAATCCTTTCCACGACAAGACGCAATCACGTCCGCTCGCCATCATCCATCCACAGAAAATCCTTTCCACGACAAGACGCAATCACGTCCGCTCGCCATCATCCACCCACAGAAAATCCTTTCCACGACAAGACGCAATCACGCCCGCTCGCCATCATCCACCCACAGAAAATCCTTTCCACGACAAGACGCAATCACGTCCGCTCGCCATTATCCACCCACAGAAAATCCTTTCCACGACAAGACGCAATCACGTCCGCTCGCCATCATCCATCCACAGAAAATCCTTTCCACGACAAGTCGCAATCACGTCCACTCGCCATCATCCACCCACAGAAAATCCTTTCCACGACAAGACGCAATCACGTCCGCTCGCCATCATCCATCCACAGACAATCCTTTCCACGACAAGACACAATCACGTCCGCTCGCCATCATCCATCCACAGAAAATCCTTTCCACGACAAGACGCAATCACGCCCGCTCGCCATCATCCACTCACAGAAAATCCTTTCCACGACAAGAGGCAATCACGCCCACTCGCCATCATCCACCATCAGAAAATCCTTTCCACGACCAGACGCAATCACGTCCGCTCGCCATTATCCACCCACAGAAAATCCTTTCCACGACAAGACGCAATCACGTCCGCTCGCCATCAGCCATCCACAGAAAATCCTTTCCACGACAAGACGCAATCACGTCCGCTCGCCATCATCCACCCACAAAAAATTCTTTCCACGACAAGAGGCAATCACGCCCATTCACCATCATCCACCAACAGAAAATCCTTTCCACGACAAGACGCAATCACGTCCGCTCACCATCATCCACCCACAGAAAATCCTTTCCACGACAAGACGCAATCACGTCCGCTCGCCATCATCCACCAACAGAAAATCCTTTCCACGACAAGACGCAATCACGTCCGCTCGCCATCATCCACCAACAGAAAATTCTTTCCACGACAAGACGCAATCACGTCCGCTCGCCATCATCCATCCACAGAAAATCCTTTCCACGACAAGACGCAATCACGTCCGCTCACCATCATCCACCCACAAAAAATCCTTTCCACGACAAGAGGCAATCACGCCCACTCACCATCATCCACCAACAGAAAATCCTTTCCACGACAAGACGCAATCACGTCCGCTCGCCATCATCCACCCACAGAAAATTCTTTCCACGACAAGACGCAATCACGCCCATTCACCATCATCCACCAACAGAAAATCCTTTCCACGACAAGACGCAATCACGTCCGCTCGCCATCATCCACCCACAGAAAATCCTTTCCACGACAAGACGCAATCACGTCCGCTCGCCATCATCCACCAACAGAAAATCCTTTCCACGACAAGACGCAATCACGTCCGCTCGCCATCATCCACCAACAGAAAATCCTTTCCACGACAAGACGCAATCACGTCCGCTCGCCATTATCCACCCACAGAAAATCCTTTCCACGACAAGACGCAATCACGTCCGCTCGCCATCATCCATCCACAGAAAATCCTTTCCACGACAAGACGCAATCACGCCCGCTCGCCATCATCCATCCACAGAAAATCCTTTCCACGACAAGACGCAATCACGTCCGCTTGCCATCATCCATCCACAGAAAATCCTTTCCACGACAAGACGCAATCACGTCCGCTCGCCATCATCCACCCACAGAAAATCCTTTCCACGACAAGACGCAATCACGTCCGCTCGCCATCATCCATCCACATAAAATCCTTTCCACGACAAGACGCAATCACGTCTGCTCGCCATCATCCACCCACAGAAAATTCTTTCCACGACAAGAGGCAATCACGCCCATTCACCATCATCCACCCACAGAAAATCCTTTCCACGACAAGACGCAATCACGTCCGCTTGCCATCATCCACCCACAGAAAATCCTTTCCACGACAAGACGCAATCACGTCCGCTCGCCATCATCCACCCACAGAAAATCCTTTCCACGACAAGACGCAATCACGTCCGTTCGCCATCATCCATCCACAGAAAATCCTTTCTACGACAAGTCGCAATCACGTCCACTCGCCATCATCCACCCACAGAAAATCCTTTCCACGACAAGACGCAATCACGTCCGCTCGCCATCATCCATCCACAGAAAATCCTTTCCACGACAAGACGCAATCACGTCCGCTCACCATCATCCACCCACAGAAAATCCTTTCCACGACAAGACGCAATCACGTCCGCTCGCCATCATCCACCCACAGAAAATCCTTTCCACGACAAGACACAATCACGTCCGCTCGCCATTATCCACCCACAGAAAATCCTTTCCACGACAAGACGCAATCACGTCTGCTCGCTATCATCCATCCACAGAAAATCCTTTCCACGACAAGACGCAATCACGTCCGCTCGCCATCATCCACCCACAGAAAATCCTTTCCACGACAAGACGCAATCACATCCGCTCGTCATCATCCACCAACAGAAAATTCTTTCCACGACAAGACGCAATCACGTCCGCTCGCCATCATCCATCCGCAGAAAATCCTTTCCACGACAAGATGCAATCACGTCCGCTCGCCATCATCCACCCACAGAAAATCCTTTCCACGACAAGACGCAGTCACGTCCGCTCGCCATCATCCACCCACAGAAAATCCTTTCCACGACAAGACGCAATTACGTGCGCTCGCCATCATCCATCCACAGAAAATCCTTTCCACGACAAGACGCAATCACGTCCGCTCACCATCATCCACCAACAGAAAATCCTTTCCACGACAAGACGCAATAACGTCCGCTCGCCATCATCCATCCACAGAAAATCCTTTCCACGACAAGACGCAATCACGTCCGCTCGCCATCATCCATCCACAGAAAATCCTTCCACGACAAGACGCAATCACGTCCGCTCGCCATCATCCACCCACAGAAAATCCTTTCCACGACCAGATGCAATCACGCCTACTCGCCATCATCCACCAACAGAAAATCCTTTCCACGACAAGACGCAATCACGTCCGCTCGCCATCATCCACCCACAGAAAATCCTTTCCACGACAAGACGCAATCACGTCCGCTCGCCATCATTCATCCAAAGAAAATCCTTTCCACGACAAGACGCAATCACGTCCGCTCGCCATCATCCACCCACAGGAAATCCTTTCCACGACAAGACGCAATCACGTCCGCTCGCCATTATCCATCCACAGAAAATCCTTTCCACGACAAGACGCAATCACGTCCGCTCGCCATTATCCACCCACAGAAAATCCTTTCCACGACAAGACGCAATCACGTCCGCTCGCCATCATCCATCCACAGAAAATCCTTTCCACGACAAGACGCAATCACGTCCGCTCGCCATCATCCACCCACAGAAAATCCTTTCCACAACAAGACGCAATAACGTCCGCTCGCCATCATCCACCCACAGAAAATCCTTTCCACGACAAGACGCAACCACGTCTGCTCGCCATCATCCACCCACGGAAAATCCTTTCCACGACAAGACGCAATCACGCCCACTCGCCATCATCCACCAACAGAAAATCCTTTCCACGACCAGACGCAATCACGTCCGCTCGCCATTATCCACCCACAGAAAATCCTTTCCACGACAAGATGCAATCACGTCTGCTCGCCATCATCCATCCACAGAAAATCCTTTCCACGACAAGACGCAATCACGTCCGCTCGCCATCATCCACCAACAGAAAATCCTTTCCACGACAAGACGCAATCACGTCCGCTCGCCATCATCCATCCACAGAAAATCCTTTCCACGACAAGACGCAATCACGTCCGCTCGCCATCATCCACCCACAGAAAATCCTTTCCACGACAAGACGCAATCACGCTCGCTCGCCATCATCCACCCACAGAAAATCCTTTCCACGACAAGACGCAATCACGTCCGCTCGCCATCATCCACCCACAGAAAATCCTTTCCACGACAAGACGCAATCACGTCCGCTCGCCATCATCCATCCACAGAAAATCCTTTCCACGACAAGTCGCAATCACGTCCACTCGCCATCATCCACCCACAGAAAATCCTTTCCACGACAAGACACATTCACGTCCGCTCGCCATCATCCATCCACAGAAAATCCTTTCCACGACAAGACACAATCACTTCCGCTCGCCATCATCCATCCACAGAAAATCCTTTCCACGACAAGACGCAATCACGCCCGCTCGCCATCATCCACTCACAGAAAATCCTTTCCACGACAAGAGGCAATCACGCCCACTCGCCATCATCCACCAACAGAAAATCCTTTCCACGACCAGAGGCAATCACGCCCATTCACCATCATCCACCAACAGAAAATCCTTTCCACGACAAGACGCAATCACGTCCGCTCGCCATCATCCACCCACAGAAAATCCTTTCCACGACAAGACGCAATCACGTCCGCTCGCCATCATCCACCAACAAAAAATCCTTTCCACGACAAGACGCAATCACGTCCGCTCGCCATCATCCACCAACAGAAAATTCTTTCCACGACAAGACGCAATCACGTCCGCTCGCCATCATCCATCCACAGAAAATCCTTTCCACGACAAGACGCAATCACGTCCGCTCGCCATCATCCACCCACAAAAAATCCTTTACACGACAAGAGGCAATCACACCCACTCGCCATCATCCACCAACAGAAAATCCTTTCCACGACAAGACGCAATCACGTCCGCTCGCCATCATCCACCCACAGAAAATTCTTTCCACGACAAGACGCAATCACGCCCATTCACCATCATCCACCAACAGAAAATCCTTTCCACGACAAGACGCAATCACGTCCGCTCGCCATCATCCACCCACAGAAAATCCTTTCCACGACAAGACGCAATCACGTCCGCTCGCCATCATCCACCAACAGAAAATCCTTTCCACGACAAGACGCAATCACGTCCGCTCGCCATCATCCACCAACAGAAAATCCTTTCCACGACAAGACGCAATCACGTCCGCTCACCATTATCCACCCACAGAAAATCCTTTCCACGACAAGACGCAATCACGTCCGCTCGCCATCATCCATCCACAGAAAATCCTTTCCACGACAAGACGCAATCACGTCCGCTCGCCATCATCCATCCACAGAAAATCCTTTCCACGATAAGACGCAATCACGTCCGCTCGCCATCATCCATCCGCAGAAAATCCTTTCTACGACAAGACGCAATCACGTCCGCTCGCCATCATCCACCCACAGAAAATCCTTTCCACGACAAGACGCAATCACGTCCGCTCGCCATCATCCATCCACATAAAATCCTTTCCACGACAAGACGCAATCATGTCTGCTCGCCATCATCCACCCACAGAAAATTCTTTCCACGACAAGAGGCAATCACGCCCATTCACCATCATCCACCCACAGAAAATCCTTTCCACGACAAGACACAATCACGTCCGCTCGCCATCATCCACCCACAGAAAATCCTTTCCACGACAAGACGCAATCACGTCCGCTCGCCATCATCCACCCACAGAAAATCCTTTCCACGACAAGTCGCAATCATGTCCACTCGCCATCATCCACCCACAGAAAATCCTTTCCACGACAAGACGCAATCACGTCCGCTCGCCATCATCCATCCACAGAAAATCCTTTCCACGTCAAGACGCAATCACGTCCGCTCGCCATCATCCACCCACAGAAAATCCTTTCCACGACAAGACGCAATCACGTCCGCTCGCCATCATCCACCCACAGAAAATCCTTTCCACAACAAGACGCAATCACGTCCGCTCGCCATTATCCACCCACAGAAAATCCTTTCCACGACAAGACGCAATCACGTCTGCTCGCTATCATCCATCCACAGAAAATCCTTTCCACGACAAGACGCAATCACGTCCGCTCGCCATCATCCACCCACAGAAAATCCTTTCCACGACAAGACGCAATCACGTCCGCTCGTCATCATCCACCAACAGAAAATTCTTTCCACGACAAGACGCAATCACGTCCGCTCGCCATCATCCATCCGCAGAAAATTCTTTCCACGACAAGACACAATCACGTCCGCTCGCCATCATCCACCCACAGAAAATCCTTTCCACGACAAGACGCAGTCACGCCCGCTCGCCATCATCCACCCACAGAAAATCCTTTCCACGACAAGACGCAATTACGTGCGCTCGCCATCATCCATCCACAGAAAATCCTTTCCACGACAAGACGCAATCACATCCGCTCACCATCATCCACCAACAGAAAATCCTTTCCACGACAAGACGCAATAACGTCCGCTCGCCATCATCCATCCACAGAAAATCCTTTCCACGACAAGACGCAATCACGTCCGCTCGCCATCATCCATCCACAGAAAATCCTTTCCACGACAAGACGCAATCACGTCCGCTCGCCATTATCCACCCACAGAAAATCCTTTCCACGACAAGACGCAATCACGTCCGCTCGCCATCATCCATCCACAGAAAATCATTTCCACGACAAGACGCAATCACGTCCGCTCGCCATCATCCACCCACAGAAAATCCTTTCCACGACAAGACGCAATAACGTCCGCTCGCCATCATCCACCCACAGAAAATCCTTTCCACGACAAGACGCAACCACGTCTGCTCGCCATCATCCACCCACGGAAAATCCTTTCCACGACAAGACGCAATCACGCCCACTCGCCATCATCCACCAACAGAAAATCCTTTCCACGACCAGACGCAATCATGTACGCTCGCCATTATCCACCCACAGAAAATCCTTTCCACGACAAGATGCAATCACGTCTGCTCGCCATCATCCATCCACAGAAAATCCTTTCCACGACAAGACGCAATCACGTCCGCTCGCCATCATCCACCAACAGAAAATCCTTTCCACGACAAGACGCAATCACATCCGCTCGCCATCATCCATCCACAGAAAATCCTTTCCACGACAAGACGCAATCACGTCCGCTCGCCATCATCCACCCACAGAAAATCCTTTCCACGACAAGACGCAATCACGCCCGCTCGCCATCATCCACCCACAGAAAATCCTTTCCACGACAAGACGCAATCACGTCCGCTCGCCATCATCCACCCACAGAAAATCCTTTCCACGACAAGACGCAATCACGTCCGCTCGCCATCATCCATCCACAGAAAATCCTTTCCACGACAAGTCGCAATCACGTCCACTCGCCATCATCCACCCACAGAAAATCCTTTCCACGACAAGAGGCAATCACGCCCACTCGCCAACATCCACCAACAGAAAATCCTTTCCACGACCAGACGCAATCACGTCCGCTCGCCATTATCCACCCACAGAAAATCCTTTCCACGACAAGACGCAATCACGTCCGCTCGCCATCATCCATCCACAGAAAATCCTTTCCACGACAAGACGCAATCACGTCCGCTCGCCATCATCCACCCACAGAAAATTCTTTCCACGACAAGCGGCAATCACGCCCATTCACCATCATCCACCAACAGAAAATCCTTTCCACGACAAGACGCAATCACGTCCGCTCGCCATCATCCACCCACAGAAAATCCTTTCCACGACAAGACGCAATCACGTCCGCTCGCCATCATCCACCAACAGAAAATCCTTTCCACGACAAGACGCAATCACGTCCGCTCGCCATCATCCACCAACAGAAAATTCTTTCCACGACAAGACACAATCACGTCCGCTCGCCATCATCCATCCACAGAAAATCCTTTCCACGACAAGACGCAATCACGTCCGCTCGCCATCATCCACCCACAAAAAATCCTTTCCACGACAAGAAGCAATCACGCCCACTCGCCATCATCCACCAACAGAAAATCCTTTCCACGACAAGACACAATCACGTCCGCTCGCCATCATCCACCCACAGAAAATTCTTTCCACGACAAGACGCAATCACACCCATTCACCATCATCCACCAACAGAAAATCCTTTCCACGACAAGACGCAATCACGTCCGCTCGCCATCATCCACCCACAGAAAATCCTTTCCACGACAAGACGCAGTCACGCCCGCTCGCCATCATCCACCCACAGAAAATCCTTTCCACGACAAGACGCAATTACGTGCGCTCGCCATCATCCATCCACAGAAAATCCTTTCCACGACAAGACGCAATCACGTCCGCTCACCATCATCCACCAACAGAAAATCCTTTCCACGACAAGACGCAATAACGTCCGCTCGCCATCATCCATCCACAGAAAATCCTTTCCACGACAAGACGCAATCACGTCCGCTCGCCATCATCCATCCACAGGAAATCCTTTCCACGACAAGACGCAATCACGTCCGCTCGCCATCATCCACCCACAGAAAATCCTTTCCATGACAAGACGCAATAACGTCCGCTCGCCATCATCCACCCACAGAAAATCCTTTCCACGACAAGACGCAACCACGTCTGCTCGCCATCATCCACCCACGGAAAATCCTTTCCACGACAAGACGCAATCACGCCCACTCGCCATCATCCACCAACAGAAAATCCTTTCCACGACCAGACGCAATCACGTCCGCTCGCCATTATCCACCCACAGAAAATCCTTTCCACGACAAGATGCAATCACGCCTGCTCGCCATCATCCATCCACAGAAAATCCTTTCCACGACAAGACGCAATCACGTCCGCTCGCCATCATCCACCAACAGAAAATCCTTTCCACGACAAGACGCAATCACATCCGCTCGCCATCATCCATCCACAGAAAATCCTTTCCACGACAAGACGCAATCACGTCCGCTCGCCATCATCCACCCACAGAAAATCCTTTCCACGACAAGACTCAATCACGCCCGCTCGCCATCATCCACCCACAGAAAATCCTTTCCACGACAAGACGCAATCACGTCCGCTCGCCATCATCCACCCACAGAAAATCCTTTCCACGACAAGACGCAATCACGTCCGCTCGCCATCATCCATCCACAGAAAATCCTTTCCACGACAAGTCGCAATCACGTCCACTCGCCATCATCCACCCACAGAAAATCCTTTCCACGACAAGAGGCAATCACGCCCACTCGCCATCATCCACCAACAGAAAATCCTTTCCACGACCAGACGCAATCACGTCCGCTCGCCATTATCCACCCACAGAAAATCCTTTCCACGACAAGACGCAATCACGTCCGCTCGCCATCATCCATCCACAGAAAATCCTTTCCACGACAAGACGCAATCACGTCCGCTCGCCATCATCCACCCACAGAAAATTCTTTCCACGACAAGCGGCAATCACGCCCATTCACCATCATCCACCAACAGAAAATCCTTTCCACGACAAGACGCAATCACGTCCGCTCGCCATCATCCACCCACAGAAAATCCTTTCCACGACAAGACGCAATCACGTCCGCTCGCCATCATCCACCAACAGAAAATCCTTTCCACGACAAGACGCAATCACGTCCGCTCGCCATCATCCACCAACAGAAAATCCTTTCCACGACAAGACGCAATCACGTCCGCTCGCCATCATCCACCCACAAAAAATCCTTTCCACGACAAGAAGCAATCACGCCCACTCGCCATCATCCACCAACAGAAAATCCTTTCCACGACAAGACGCAATCACGTCCGCTCGCCATCATCCACCCACAGAAAATTCTTTCCACGACAAGACGCAATCACACCCATTCACCATCATCCACCAACAGAAAATCCTTTCCACGACAAGACGCAATCACGTCCGCTCGCCATCATCCACCCACAGAAAATCCTTTCCACGACAAGACGCAATCACGTCCGCTCGCCATCATCCACCAACAGAAAATCCTTTCCACGACAAGACGCAATCACGTCCGCTCGCCATCATCCACCAACAGAAAATCCTTTCCACGACAAGACGCAATCACGTCCGCTCGCCATTATCCACCCACAGAAAATCCTTTCCACGACAAGACGCAATCACGTCCGCTCGCCATCATCCATCCACAGAAAATCCTTTCCACGACAAGACACAATCACGTCCGCTCGCCATCATCCATCCACAGAAAATCCTTTCCACGACAAGACGCAATCACGCCCGCTCGCCATCATCCACTCACAGAAAATCCTTTCCACGACAAGAGGCAATCACGCCCACTCGCCATCATCCACCATCAGAAAATCCTTTCCACGACCAGACGCAATCACGTCCGTTCGCCATCAGCCATCCACAGAAAATCCTTTCCACGACAAGACGCAATCACGTCCGCTCGCCATCATCCACCCACAGAAAATTCTTTCCACGACAAGAGGCAATCACGCCCATTCACCATCATCCACCAACAGAAAATCCTTTCCACGACAAGACGCAATCACGTCCGCTCGCCATCATCCACCCACAGAAAATCCTTTCCACGACAAGACGCAATCACGTCCGCTCGCCATCATCCACCAACAGAAAATCCTTTCCACGACAAGACGCAATCACGTCCGCTCGCCATCATCCACCAACAGAAAATTCTTTCCACGACAAGACGCAATCACGTCCGCTCGCCATCATCCATCCACAGAAAATCCTTTCCACGACAAGACGCAATCACGTCCGCTCGCCATCATCCACCCACAAAAAATCCTTTCCACGACAAGAGGCAATCACGCCCACTCACCATCATCCACCAACAGAAAATCCTTTCCACGACAAGACGCAATCACGTCCGCTCGCCATCATCCACCCACAGAAAATCCTTTCCACGACCAGATGCAATCACGCCCACTCGCCATCATCCACCAACAGAAAATCCTTTCCACGACAAGACGCAATCACGTCCGCTCGCCATCATCCACCCACAGAAAATCCTTTCCACGACAAGACGCAATCACGTCCGCTCGCCATCATTCATCCAAAGAAAATCCTTTCCACGACAAGACGCAATCACGTCCGCTCGCCATCATCCACCCACAGGAAATCCTTTCCACGAAAAGACGCAATCACGTCCGCTCGCCATTATCCATCCACAGAAAATCCTTTCCACGACAAGACGCAATCACGTCCGCTCGCCATTATCCACCCACAGAAAATCCTTTCCACGACAAGACGCAATCACGTCCGCTCGCCATCATCCATCCACAGAAAATCCTTTCCACGACAAGACGCAATCACGTCCGCTCGCCATCATCCACCCACAGAAAATCCTTTCCACAACAAGACGCAATAACGTCCGCTCGCCATCATCCACCCACAGAAAATCCTTTCCACGACAAGACGCAACCACGTCTGCTCGCCATCATCCACCCACGGAAAATCCTTTCCACGACAAGACGCAATCACGCCCACTCGCCATCATCCACCAACAGAAAATCCTTTCCACGACCAGACGCAATCACGTCCGCTCGCCATTATCCACCCACAGAAAATCCTTTCCACGACAAGATGCAATCACGTCTGCTCGCCATCATCCATCCACAGAAAATCCTTTCCACGACAAGACGCAATCACGTCCGCTCGCCATCATCCACCAACAGAAAATCCTTTCCACGACAAGACGCAATCACGTCCGCTCGCCATCATCCATCCACAGAAAATCCTTTCCACGACAAGACGCAATCACGTCCGTTCACCATCATCCATCCACAGAAAATCCTTTCCACGACAAGTCGCAATCACGTCCACTCACCATCATCCACCCACAGAAAATCCTTTGCACGACAAGACGCAATCACGTCCGCTCGCCATCATCCATCCACAGAAAATCCTTTCCACGACAAGACGCAATCACGTCCGCTCGCCATCATCCACCCACAGAAAATCCTTTCCACGACAAGACGCAATCACGTCCGCTCGCCATCATCCACCCACAGAAAATCCTTTCCACGACAAGACGCAATCACGTCCGCTCGCCATTATCCACCCACAGAAAATCCTTTCCACGACAAGACGCAATCACGTCCGCTCGCCATTATCCACCCACAGAAAATCCTTTCCACGACAAGACGCAATCACGTCTGCTCGCTATCATCCATCCACAGAAAATCCTTTCCACGACAAGACGCAATCACGTCCGCTCGCCATCATCCACCCACAGAAAATCCTTTCCACGACAAGACGCAATCACATCCGCTCGTCATCATCCACCAACAGAAAATTCTTTCCACGACAAGACGCAATCACGTCCGCTCGCCATCATCCATCCGCAGAAAATCCTTTCCACGACAAGATGCAATCACGTCCGCTCGCCATTATCCACCCACAGAAAATCCTTTCCACGACAAGACGCAATCACGTCCGCTCGCCATCATCCACCCACAGAAAATCCTTTCCACGACAAGACGCAATCACATCCGCTCGTCATCATCCACCAACAGAAAATTCTTTCCACGACAAGACGCAATCACGTCCGCTCGCCATCATCCATCCGCAGAAAATCCTTTCCACGACAAGACGCAGTCACGTCCGCTCGCCATCATCCACCCACAGAAAATCCTTTCCACGACAAGACGCAATTACATGCGCTCGCCATCATCCATCCACAGAAAATCCTTTCCACGACAAGACGCAATCACGTCCGCTCACCATCATCCACCAACAGAAAATCCTTTCCACGACAAGACGCAATAACGTCCGCTCGCCATCATCCATCCACAGAAAATCCTTTCCACGACAAGACGCAATCACGTCCGCTCGCCATCATCCATCCACAGAAAATCCTTTCCACGACAAGACGCAATCACGTCCGCTCGCCATTATCCACCCACAGAAAATCCTTTCCACGACCAGATGCAATCACGCCCACTCGCCATCATCCACCAACAGAAAATCCTTTCCACGACAAGACGCAATCACGTCCGCTCGCCATCATCCATCCACAGAAAATCCTTTCCACGACAAGACGCAATCACGTCCGCTCGCCATCATTCATCCAAAGAAAATCCTTTCCACGACAAGACGCAATCACGTCCGCTCGCCATCATCCACCCACAGGAAATCCTTTCCACGACAAGACGCAATCACGTCCGCTCGCCATTATCCATCCCCAGAAAATCCTTTCCACGACAAGACGCAATCACGTCCGCTCGCCATTATCCACCCACAGAAAATCCTTTCCACGACAAGACGCAATCACGTCCGCTCGCCATCATCCATCCACAGAAAATCCTTTCCACGACAAGACGCAATCACGTCCGCTCGCCATCATCCACCCACAGAAAATCCTTTCCACAACAAGACGCAATAACGTCCGCTCGCCATCATCCACCCACAGAAAATCCTTTCCACGACAAGACGCAACCACGTCTGCTCGCCATCATCCACCCACGGAAAATCCTTTCCACGACAAGACGCAATCACGCCCACTCGCCATCATCCACCAACAGAAAATCCTTTCCACGACCAGACGCAATCACGTCCGCTCGCCATTATCCACCCACAGAAAATCCTTTCCACGACAAGATGCAATCACGTCTGCTCGCCATCATCCATCCACAGAAAATCCTTTCCACGACAAGACGCAATCACGTCCGCTCGCCATCATCCACCAACAGAAAATCCTTTCCACGACAAGACGCAATCACGTCCGCTCGCCATCATCCATCCACAGAAAATCCTTTCCACGACAAGACGCAATCACGTCCGCTCGCCATCATCCACCCACAGAAAATCCTTTCCACGACAAGACGCAATCACGCTCGCTCGCCATCATCCACCCACAGAAAATCCTTTCCACGACAAGACGCAATCACGTCCGCTCGCCATCATCCACCCACAGAAAATCCTTTCCACGACAAGACGCAATCACGTCCGCTCGCCATCATCCATCCACAGAAAATCCTTTCCACGACAAGTCGCAATCACGTCCACTTGCCATCATCCACCCACAGAAAATCCTTTCCACGACAAGACGCATTCACGTCCGCTCGCCATCATCCATCCACAGGAAATCCTTTCCACGACAAGACACAATCACGTCCGCTCGCCATCATCCATCCACAGAAAATCCTTTCCACGACAAGACGCAATCACGCCCGCTCGCCATCATCCACTCACAGAAAATCCTTTCCACGACAAGAGGCAATCACGCCCACTCGCCATCATCCACCAACAGAAAATCCTTTCCACGACCAGAGGCAATCACGCCCATTCACCATCATCCACCAACAGAAAATCCTTTCCACGACAAGACGCAATCACGTCCGCTCGCCATCATCCACCCACAGAAAATCCTTTCCACGACAAGACGCAATCACGTCCGCTCGCCATCATCCACCAACAAAAAATCCTTTCCACGACAAGACGCAATCACGTCCGCTCGCCATCTTCCACCAACAGAAAATTCTTTCCACGACAAGACGCAATCACGTCCGCTCGCCATCATCCATCCACAGAAAATCCTTTCCACGACAAGACGCAATCACGTCCGCTCGCCATCATCCACCCACAAAAAATCCTTTACACGACAAGAGGCAATCACGCCCACTCGCCATCATCCACCAACAGAAAATCCTTTCCACGACAAGACGCAATCACGTCCGCTCGCCATCATCCACCCACAGAAAATTCTTTCCACGACAAGACGCAATCACGCCCATTCACCATCATCCACCAACAGAAAATCCTTTCCACGACAAGACGCAATCACGTCCGCTCGCCATCATCCACCCACAGAAAATCCTTTCCACGACAAGACGCAATCACGTCCGCTCGCCATCATCCACCAACAGAAAATCCTTTCCACGACAAGACGCAATCACGTCCGCTCGCCATCATCCACCAACAGAAAATCCTTTCCACGACAAGACGCAATCACGTCCGCTCACCATTATCCACCCACAGAAAATCCTTTCCACGACAAGACGCAATCACGTCCGCTCGCCATCATCCACCCACAGAAAATCCTTTCCACGACAAGACGCAATCACGTCCGCTCGCCATCATCCATCCACAGAAAATCCTTTCCACGATAAGACGCAATCACGTCCGCTCGCCATCATCCATCCACAGAAAATCCTTTCCACGACAAGACGCAATCACGTCCGCTCGCCATCATCCACCCACAGAAAATCCTTTCCACGACAAGACGCAATCACGTCCGCTCGCCATCATCCATCCACATAAAATCCTTTCCACGACAAGACGCAATCACGTCTGCTCGCCATCATCCACCCACAGAAAATTCTTTCCACGACAAGAGGCAATCACGCCCATTCACCATCATCCACCCACAGAAAATCCTTTCCACGACAAGACACAATCACGTCCGCTCGCCATCATCCACCCACAGAAAATCCTTTCCACGACAAGACGCAATCACGTCCGCTCGCCATCATCCACCCACAGAAAATCCTTTCCACGACAAGTCGCAATCACGTCCACTCGCCATCATCCACCCACAGAAAATCCTTTCCACGACAAGACGCAATCACGTCCGCTCCCCATCATCCATCCACAGAAAATCCTTTCCACGTCAAGACGCAATCACGTCCGCTCGCCATCATCCACCCACAGAAAATCCTTTCCACGACAAGACGCAATCACGTCCGCTCGCCATCATCCACCCACAGAAAATCCTTTCCACAACAAGACGCAATCACGTCCGCTCGCCATTATCCACCCACAGAAAATCCTTTCCACGACAAGACGCAATCACGTCTGCTCGCTATCATCCATCCACAGAAAATCCTTTCCACGACAAGACGCAATCACGTCCGCTCGCCATCATCCACCAACAGAAAATCCTTTCCACGACAAGACGCAATAACGTCCGCTCGCCATCATCCATCCACAGAAAATCCTTTCCACGACAAGACGCAATCACGTCCGCTCGCCATCATCCATCCACAGGAAATCCTTTCCACGACAAGACGCAATCACGTCCGCTCGCCATCATCCATCCACAGAAAATCCTTTCCACGACAAGACGCAATCACGTCCGCTCGCCATTATCCACCCACAGAAAATCCTTTCCACGACAAGACGCAATCACGTCCGCTCGCCATCATCCATCCACAGAAAATCCTTTCCACGACAAGACGCAATCACGTCCGCTCGCCATCATCCACCCACAGAAAATCCTTTCCACGACAAGACGCAATAACGTCCGCTCGCCATCATCCACCCACAGAAAATCCTTTCCACGACAAGACGCAACCACGTCTGCTCGCCATCATCCACCCACGGAAAATCCTTTCCACGACAAGACGCAATCACGCCCACTCGCCATCATCCACCAACAGAAAATCCTTTCCACGACCAGACGCAATCATGTACGCTCGCCATTATCCACCCACAGAAAATCCTTTCCACGACAAGATGCAATCACGTCTGCTCGCCATCATCCATCCACAGAAAATCCTTTCCACGACAAGACGCAATCACGTCCGCTCGCCATCATCCACCAACAGAAAATCCTTTCCACGACAAGACGCAATCACATCCGCTCGCCATCATCCATCCACAGAAAATCCTTTCCACGACAAGACGCAATCACGTCCGCTCGCCATCATCCACCCACAGAAAATCCTTTCCACGACAAGACGCAATCACGCCCGCTCGCCATCATCCACCCACAGAAAATCCTTTCCACGACAAGACGCAATCACGTCCGCTCGCCATCATCCACCCACAGAAAATCCTTTCCACGACAAGACGCAATCACGTCCGCTCGCCATCATCCATCC
Organism: Rana muscosa; assembly: GCA_029206835.1. Taxonomy (NCBI): domain Eukaryota; kingdom Metazoa; phylum Chordata; class Amphibia; order Anura; family Ranidae; genus Rana; species Rana muscosa. The sequence goes on along the minus strand of CM055125.1, from coordinate 347,136,106 downwards.
ACAGAAAATCCTTTCCACGACAAGTCGCAATCACGTCCACTCGCCATCATCCACCCACAGAAAATCCTTTCCACGACAAGAGGCAATCACGCCCACTCGCCAACATCCACCAACAGAAAATCCTTTCCACGACCAGAATAAAATCACGTCCGCTCGCCATCATCCACCCACAGAAAATCCTTTCCACGACAAGACGCAATCACGTCCGCTCGCCATCATCCACCCACAGAAAATCCTTTCCACGACAAGACGCAATCACGTCCGTTCGCCATCATCCATCCACAGAAAATCCTTTCCACGACAAGTCGCAATCACGTCCACTCGCCATCATCCACCCACAGAAAATCCTTTCCACGACAAGACGCAATCACGTCCGCTCGCCATCATCCATCCACAGAAAATCCTTTCCACGACAAGACGCAATCACGTCCGCTCGCCATCATCCACCCACAGAAAATCCTTTCCACGACAAGACGCAATCACGTCCGCTCGCCATCATCCACCCACAGAAAATCCTTTCCACGACAAGACGCAATCACGTCCGCTCGCCATTATCCACCCACAGAAAATCCTTTCCACGACAAGACGCAATTACGTCTGCTCGCTATCATCCATCCACAGAAAATCCTTTCCACGACAAGACGCAATCACGTCCGCTCGCCATCATCCACCCACAGAAAATCCTTTCCACGACAAGACGCAATCACATCCGCTCGTCATCATCCACCAACAGAAAATTCTTTCCACGACAAGACGCAATCACGTCCGCTCGCCATCATCCATCCGCAGAAAATCCTTTCCACGACAAGATGCAATCACGTCCGCTCGCCATCATCCACCCACAGAAAATCCTTTCCACGACAAGACGCAGTCACGTCCGCTCGCCATCATCCACCCACAGAAAATCCTTTCCACGACAAGACGCAATTACGTGCGCTCGCCATCATCCATCCACAGAAAATCCTTTCCACGACAAGATGCAATCACGTCCGCTCACCATCATCCACCAACAGAAAATCCTTTCCACGACAAGACGCAATAACGTCCGCTCGCCATCATCCATCCACAGAAAATCCTTTCCACGACAAGACGCAATCACGTCCGCTCGCCATCATCCATCCACAGAAAATCCTTTCCACGACAAGACGCAATCACGTCCGCTCGCCATCATCCACCCACAGAAAATCCTTTCCACGACCAGATGCAATCACGCCCACTCGCCATCATCCACCAACAGAAAATCCTTTCCACGACAAGACGCAATCACGTCCGCTCGCCATCATCCACCCACAGAAAATCCTTTCCACGACAAGACGCAATTACGTCCGTTCGCCATCATTCATCCAAAGAAAATCCTTTCCACGACAAGACGCAATCACGTCCGCTCGCCATCATCCACCCACAGGAAATCCTTTCCACGACAAGACGCAATCACGTCCGCTCGCCATTATCCATCCACAGAAAATCCTTTCCACGACAAGACGCAATCACGTCCGCTCGCCATTATCCACCCACAGAAAATCCTTTCCACGACAAGACGCAATCACGTCCGCTCGCCATCATCCATCCACAGAAAATCCTTTCCACGACAAGACGCAATCACGTCCGCTCGCCATCATCCACCCACAGAAAATCCTTTCCACAACAAGACGCAATAACGTCCGCTCGCCATCATCCACCCACAGAAAATCCTTTCCACGACAAGACGCAACCACGTCTGCTCGCCATCATCCACCCACGGAAAATCCTTTCCACGACAAGACGCAATCACGCCCACTCGCCATCATCCACCAACAGAAAATCCTTTCCACGACCAGACGCAATCACGTCCGCTCGCCATTATCCACCCACAGAAAATCCTTTCCACGACAAGATGCAATCACGTCTGCTCGCCATCATCCATCCACAGAAAATCCTTTCCACGACAAGACGCAATCACGTCCGCTCGCCATCATCCACCAACAGAAAATCCTTTCCACGACAAGACGCAATCACGTCCGCTCGCCATCATCCATCCACAGAAAATCCTTTCCACGACAAGACGCAATCACGTCCGCTCGCCATCATCCACCCACAGAAAATCCTTTCCACGACAAGACGCAATCACGCTCGCTCGCCATCATCCACCCACAGAAAATCCTTTCCACGACAAGACGCAATCACGTCCGCTCGCCATCATCCACCCACAGAAAATCCTTTCCACGACAAGACGCAATCACGTCCGCTCGCCATCATCCATCCACAGAAAATCCTTTCCACGACAAGTCGCAATCACGTCCACTCGCCATCATCCACCCACAGAAAATCCTTTCCACTACAAGACGCATTCACGTCCGCTCGCCATCATCCATCCACAGAAAATCCTTTCCACGACAAGACACAATCACGTCCGCTCGCCATCATCCATCCACAGAAAATCCTTTCCACGACAAGACGCAATCACGCCCGCTCGCCATCATCCACTCACAGAAAATCCTTTCCACGACAAGAGGCAATCACGCCCACTCGCCATCATCCACCAACAGAAAATCCTTTCCACGACCAGAGGCAATCACGCCCATTCACCATCATCCACCAACAGAAAATCCTTTCCACGACAAGACGCAATCACGTCCGCTCGCCATCATCCACCCACAGAAAATCCTTTCCACGACAAGACGCAATCACGTCCGCTCGCCATCATCCACCAACAAAAAATCCTTTCCACGACAAGACGCAATCACGTCCGCTCGCCATCATCCATCCACAGAAAATCCTTTCCACGACAAGACGCAATCACGTCCGCTCGCCATCATCCACCCACAAAAAATCCTTTACACGACAAGAGGCAATCACGCCCACTCGCCATCATCCACCAACAGAAAATCCTTTCCACGACAAGACGCAATCACGTCCGCTCGCCATCATCCACCCACAGAAAATTCTTTCCACGACAAGACGCAATCACGCCCATTCACCATCATCCACCAACAGAAAATCCTTTCCACGACAAGACGCAATCACGTCCGCTCGCCATCATCCACCCACAGAAAATCCTTTCCACGACAAGACGCAATCACGTCCGCTCGCCATCATCCACCAACAGAAAATCCTTTCCACGACAAGACGCAATCACGTCCGCTCGCCATCATCCACCAACAGAAAATCCTTTCCACGACAAGACGCAATCACGTCCGCTCACCATTATCCACCAACAGAAAATCCTTTCCACGACAAGACGCAATCACGTCCGCTCGCCATCATCCATCCACAGAAAATCCTTTCCACGACAAGACGCAATCACGTCCGCTCGCCATCATCCATCCACAGAAAATCCTTTCCACGATAAGACGCAATCACGTCCGCTCGCCATCATCCATCCACAGAAAATCCTTTCCACGACAAGACGCAATCACGTCCGCTCGCCATCATCCACCCACAGAAAATCCTTTCCACGACAAGACGCAATCACGTCCGCTCGCCATCATCCATCCACATAAAATCCTTTCCACGACAAGACGCAATCACGTCTGCTCGCCATCATCCACCCACAGAAAATTCTTTCCACGACAAGAGGCAATCACGCCCATTCACCATCATCCACCCACAGAAAATCCTTTCCACGACAAGACACAATCACGTCCGCTCGCCATCATCCACCCACAGAAAATCCTTTCCACGACAAGACGCAATCACGTCCGCTCGCCATCATCCACCCACAGAAAATCCTTTCCACGACAAGTCGCAATCACGTCCACTCGCCATCATCCACCCACAGAAAATCCTTTCCACGACAAGACGCAATCACGTCCGCTCGCCATCATCCACCCACAGAAAATCCTTTCCACGACAAGACGCAATCACGTCCGCTCGCCATCATCCACCCACAGAAAATCCTTTCCACAACAAGACGCAATCACGTCCGCTCGCCATTATCCACCCACAGAAAATCCTTTCCACGACAAGACGCAATCACGTCTGCTCGCTATCATCCATCCACAGAAAATCCTTTCCACGACAAGACGCAATCACGTCCGCTCGCCATCATCCACCCACAGAAAATCCTTTCCACGACAAGACGCAATCACGTCCGCTCATCATCATCCACCAACAGAAAATTCTTTCCACGACAAGACGCAATCACGTCCGCTCGCCATCATCCATCCGCAGAAAATTCTTTCCACGACAAGACACAATCACGTCCGCTCGCCATCATCCACCCACAGAAAATCCTTTCCACGACAAGACGCAGTCACGCCCGCTCGCCATCATCCACCCACAGAAAATCCTTTCCACGACAAGACGCAATTACGTGCGCTCGCCATCATCCATCCACAGAAAATCCTTTCCACGACAAGACGCAATCACATCCGCTCACCATCATCCACCAACAGAAAATCCTTTCCACGACAAGACGCAATAACGTCCGCTCGCCATCATCCATCCACAGAAAATCCTTTCCACGACAAGACGCAATCACGTCCGCTCGCCATCATCCATCCACAGGAAATCCTTTCCACGACAAGACGCAATCACGTCCGCTCGCCATCATCCATCCACAGAAAATCCTTTCCACGACAAGACGCAATCACGTCCGCTCGCCATTATCCACCCACAGAAAATCCTTTCCACGACAAGACGCAATCACGTCCGCTCGCCATCATCCATCCACAGAAAATCCTTTCCACGACAAGACGCAATCACGTCCGCTCACCATCATCCACCCACAGAAAATCCTTTCCACGACAAGACGCAATAACGTCCGCTCGCCATCATCCACCCACAGAAAATCCTTTCCACGACAAGACGCAACCACGTCTGCTCGCCATCATCCACCCACGGAAAATCCTTTCCACGACAAGACGCAATCACGCCCACTCGCCATCATCCACCAACAGAAAATCCTTTCCACGACCAGACGCAATCATGTACGCTCGCCATTATCCACCCACAGAAAATCCTTTCCACGACAAGATGCAATCACGTCTGCTCGCCATCATCCATCCACAGAAAATCCTTTCCACGACAAGACGCAATCACGTCCGCTCGCCATCATCCACCAACAGAAAATCCTTTCCACGACAAGACGCAATCACATCCGCTCGCCATCATCCATCCACAGAAAATCCTTTCCACGACAAGACGCAATCACGTCCGCTCGCCATCATCCACCCACAGAAAATCCTTTCCACGACAAGACGCAATCACGCCCGCTCGCCATCATCCACCCACAGAAAATCCTTTCCACGACAAGACGCAATCACGTCCGCTCGCCATTATCCACCCACAGAAAATCCTTTCCATGACAAGACGCAATCACGTCCGCTCGCCATCATCCATCCACAGAAAATCCTTTCCACGACAAGACGCAATCACGTCCGCTCGCCATCATCCACCCACAGAAAATTCTTTCCACGACAAGCGGCAATCACGCCCATTCACCATCATCCACCAACAGAAAATCCTTTCCACGACAAGACGCAATCACGTCCGCTCGCCATCATCCACCCACAGAAAATCCTTTCCACGACAAGACGCAATCACGTCCGCTCGCCATCATCCACCAACAGAAAATCCTTTCCACGACAAGACGCAATCACGTCCGCTCGCCATCATCCACCAACAGAAAATTCTTTCCACGACAAGACACAATCACGTCCGCTCGCCATCATCCATCCACAGAAAATCCTTTCCACGACAAGACGCAATCACGTCCGCTCGCCATCATCCACCCACAAAAAATCCTTTCCACGACAAGAAGCAATCACGCCCAACTCGCCATCATCCACCAACAGAAAATCCTTTCCACGACAAGACACAATCACGTCCGCTCGCCATCATCCACCCACAGAAAATTCTTTCCACGACAAGACGCAATCACACCCATTCACCATCATCCACCAACAGAAAATCCTTTCCACGACAAGACGCAATCACGTCCGCTCGCCATCATCTACCCACAGAAAATCCTTTCCACGACAAGACGCAGTCACGCCCGCTCGCCATCATCCACCCACAGAAAATCCTTTCCACGACAAGACGCAATTACGTGCGCTCGCCATCATCCATCCACAGAAAATCCTTTCCACGACAAGACGCAATCACGTCCGCTCACCATCATCCACCAACAGAAAATCCTTTCCACGACAAGACGCAATAACGTCCGCTCGCCATCATCCATCCACAGAAAATCCTTTCCACGACAAGACGCAATCACGTCCGCTCGCCATCATCCATCCACAGGAAATCCTTTCCACGACAAGACGCAATCACGTCCGCTCGCCATCATCCATCCACAGAAAATCCTTTCCACGACAAGACGCAATCACGTCCGCTCGCCATTATCCACCCACAGAAAATCCTTTCCACGACAAGACGCAATCACGTCCGCTCGCCATCATCCATCCACAGAAAATCCTTTCCACGACAAGACGCAATCACGTCCGCTCGCCATCATCCACCCACAGAAAATCCTTTCCACGACAAGACGCAATAACGTCCGCTCGCCATCATCCACCCACAGAAAATCCTTTCCACGACAAGACGCAACCACGTCTGCTCGCCATCATCCACCCACGGAAAATCCTTTCCACGACAAGACGCAATCACGCCCACTCGCCATCATTCACCAACAGAAAATCCTTTCCATGACCAGACGCAATCACGTCCGCTCGCCATTATCCACCCACAGAAAATCCTTTCCACGACAAGATGCAATCACGTCTGCTCGCCATCATCCATCCACAGAAAATCCTTTCCACGACAAGACGCAATCACGTCCGCTCGCCATCATCCACCAACAGAAAATCCTTTCCACGACAAGACGCAATCACATCCGCTCGCCATCATCCATCCACAGAAAATCCTTTCCACGACAAGACGCAATCACGTCCGCTCGCCATCATCCACCCACAGAAAATCCTTTCCACGACAAGACGCAATCACGCCCGCTCGCCATCATCCACCCACAGAAAATCCTTTCCACGACAAGACGCAATCACGTCCGCTCGCCATCATCCACCCACAGAAAATCCTTTCCACGACAAGACGCAATCACGTCCGCTCGCCATCATCCATCCACAGAAAATCCTTTCCACGACAAGTCGCAATCACGTCCACTCGCCATCATCCACCCACAGAAAATCCTTTCCACGACAAGAGGCAATCACGCCCACTCGCCATCATCCACCAACAGAAAATCCTTTCCACGACCAGACGCAATCACGTCCGCTCGCCATTATCCACCCACAGAAAATCCTTTCCACGACAAGACGCAATCACGTCCGCTCGCCATCATCCATCCACAGAAAATCCTTTCCACGACAAGACGCAATCACGTCCGCTCGCCATCATCCACCCACAGAAAATTCTTTCCACGACAAGCGGCAATCACGCCCATTCACCATCATCCACCAACAGAAAATCCTTTCCACGACAAGCGGCAATCACGTCCGCTCGCCATCATCCACCCACAGAAAATCCTTTCCACGACAAGACGCAATCACGTCCGCTCGCCATCATCCACCAACAGAAAATCCTTTCCACGACAAGACGCAATCACGTCCGCTCGCCATCATCCACCAACAGAAAATTCTTTCCACGACAAGACACAATCACGTCCGCTCGCCATCATCCATCCACAGAAAATCCTTTCCACGACAAGACGCAATCACGTCCGCTCGCCATCATCCACCCACAAAAAATCCTTTCCACGACAAGAAGCAATCACGCCCACTCGCCATCATCCACCAACAGAAAATCCTTTCCACGACAAGACGCAATCACGTCCGCTCGCCATCATCCACCCACAGAAAATTCTTTCCACGACAAGACGCAATCACGTCCGCTCGCCATCATCCACCCACAGAAAATTCTTTCCACGACAAGACGCAATCACACCCATTCACCATCATCCACCAACAGAAAATCCTTTCCACGACAAGACGCAATCACGTCCGCTCGCCATCATCCACCCACAGAAAATCCTTTCCACGACAAGACGCAATCACGTCCGCTCGCCATCATCCACCAACAGAAAATCCTTTCCACGACAAGACGCAATCACGTCCGCTCGCCATCATCCACCAACAGAAAATCCTTTCCACGACAAGACGCAATCACGTCCGCTCGCCATTATCCACCCACAGAAAATCCTTTCCACGACAAGACGCAATCACGTCCGCTCGCCATCATCCATCCACAGAAAATCCTTTCCACGACAAGACGCAATCACGTCCGCTCGCCATCATCCATCCACAGAAAATCCTTTCCACGACAAGACGCAATCTCGTCCGCTCGCCATCATCCATCCACAGAAAATCCTTTCCACGACAAGACGCAATCACGTCCGCTTGCCATCATCCACCCACAGAAAATCCTTTCCACGACAAGACGCAATCACGTCCGCTCGCCATCATCCATCCACATAAAATCCTTTCCACGACAAGACGCAATCACGTCCGCTCGCCATCATCCACCCACAGAAAATTCTTTCCACGACAAGAGGCAATCACGCCCATTCACCATCATCCACCCACAGAAAATCCTTTCCACGACAAGACGCAATCACGTCCGCTCGCCATCATCCACCCACAGAAAATCCTTTCCACGACAAGACGCAATCACGTCCGCTCGCCATCATCCACCCACAGAAAATCCTTTCCACGACAAGACGCAATCACATCCGCTCGCCATCATCCATCCACAGAAAATCCTTTCCACGACAAGACGCAATCACGTCCGCTCGCCATCATCCACCCACAGAAAATCCTTTCCACGACAAGACGCAATCACGCCCGCTCGCCATCATCCACCCACAGAAAATCCTTTCCACGACAAGACGCAATCACGTCCGCTCGCCATCATCCACCCACAGAAAATCCTTTCCACGACAAGACGCAATCACGTCCGCTCGCCATCATCCATCCACAGAAAATCCTTTCCACGACAAGTCGCAATCACGTCCACTCGCCATCATCCACCCACAGAAAATCCTTTCCACGACAAGAGGCAATCACGCCCACTCGCCATCATCCACCAACAGAAAATCCTTTCCACGACCAGACGCAATCACGTCCGCTCGCCATTATCCACCCACAGAAAATCCTTTCCACGACAAGACGCAATCACGTCCGCTCGCCATCATCCATCCACAGAAAATCCTTTCCACGACAAGACGCAATCACGTCCGCTCGCCATCATCCACCCACAGAAAATTCTTTCCACGACAAGCGGCAATCACGCCCATTCACCATCATCCACCAACAGAAAATCCTTTCCACGACAAGCGGCAATCACGTCCGCTCGCCATCATCCACCCACAGAAAATCCTTTCCACGACAAGACGCAATCACGTCCGCTCGCCATCATCCACCAACAGAAAATCCTTTCCACGACAAGACGCAATCACGTCCGCTCGCCATCATCCACCAACAGAAAATTATTTCCACGACAAGACACAATCACGTCCGCTCGCCATCATCCATCCACAGAAAATCCTTTCCACGACAAGACGCAATCACGTCCGCTCGCCATCATCCACCCACAAAAAATCCTTTCCACGACAAGAAGCAATCACGCCCACTCGCCATCATCCACCAACAGAAAATCCTTTCCACGACAAGACGCAATCACGTCCGCTCGCCATCATCCACCCACAGAAAATTCTTTCCACGACAAGACGCAATCACGTCCGCTCGCCATCATCCACCCACAGAAAATTCTTTCCACGACAAGACGCAATCACACCCATTCACCATCATCCACCAACAGAAAATCCTTTCCACGACAAGACGCAATCACGTCCGCTCGCCATCATCCACCCACAGAAAATCCTTTCCACGACAAGACGCAATCACGTCCGCTCGCCATCATCCACCAACAGAAAATCCTTTCCACGACAAGACGCAATCACGTCCGCTCGCCATCATCCACCAACAGAAAATCCTTTCCACGACAAGACGCAATCACGTCCGCTCGCCATTATCCACCCACAGAAAATCCTTTCCACGACAAGACGCAATCACGTCCGCTCGCCATCATCCATCCACAGAAAATCCTTTCCACGACAAGACGCAATCACGTCCGCTCGCCATCATCCATCCACAGAAAATCCTTTCCACGACAAGACGCAATCTCGTCCGCTCGCCATCATCCATCCACAGAAAATCCTTTCCACGACAAGACGCAATCACGTCCGCTTGCCATCATCCACCCACAGAAAATCCTTTCCACGACAAGACGCAATCACGTCCGCTCGCCATCATCCATCCACATAAAATCCTTTCCACGACAAGACGCAATCACGTCCGCTCGCCATCATCCACCCACAGAAAATTCTTTCCACGACAAGAGGCAATCACGCCCATTCACCATCATCCACCCACAGAAAATCCTTTCCACGACAAGACGCAATCACGTCCGCTCGCCATCATCCACCCACAGAAAATCCTTTCCACGACAAGACGCAATCACGTCCGCTCGCCATCATCCACCCACAGAAAATCCTTTCCACGACAAGACGCAATCACGTCCGTTTGCCATCATCCATCCACAGAAAATCCTTTCCACGACAAGTCGCAATCACGTCCACTCGCCATCATCCACCCACAGAAAATTCTTTCCACGACAAGACGCAATCACGTCCGCTCGCCATCATCCATCCACAGAAAATCCTTTCCACGACAAGACACAATCACGTCCGCTCGCCATCATCCACCCACAGAAAATCCTTTCCACGACAAGACGCAATCACGTCCGCTCGCCATCATCCACCCACAGAAAATCCTTTCCACGAGAAGACGCAATCACGTCCGCTCGCCATTATCCACCCACAGAAAATCCTTTCCACGACAAGACGCAATCACGTCCGCTCGCCATTATCCACCCACAGAAAATCCTTTCCACGACAAGACGCAATCACGTCTGCTCGCTATCATCCATCCACAGAAAATCCTTTCCACGACAAGACGCAATCACGTCCGCTCGCCATTATCCATCCACAGAAAATCCTTTCCACGACAAGACACAATTACGTCCGCTCGCCATCATCCATCCACAGAAAATCCTTTCCATGGCAAGACACAATCACGTCCGCTCACCATCATCCACCAACAGAAAATCCTTTCCACGACAAGACGCAATAACGTCCGCTCGCCATCATCCATCCACAGAAAATCCTTTCCACGACAAGACGCAATCACGTCCGCTCGCCATCATCCATCCACAGAAAATCCTTTCCACGACAAGACGCAATCACGTCCGCTCGCCATCATCCACCCACAGAAAATCCTTTCCACGACCAGATGCAATCACGCCCACTCGCCATCATCCACCAACAGAAAATCCTTTCCACGACAAGACGCAATCACGTCCGCTCGCCATCATCCACCCACAGAAAATCCTTTCCACGACAAGACGCAATCACGTCCGCTCGCCATCATTCATCCAAAGAAAATCCTTTCCACGACAAGACGCAATCACGTCCGCTCGCCATCATCCACCCACAGGAAATCCTTTCCACGACAAGACGCAATCACGTCCGCTCGCCATCATCCATCCACAGAAAATCCTTTCCACGACAAGACACAATCACGTCCGCTCGCCATCATCCACCAACAGAAAATACTTTCCACGACAAGACGCAATCACGTCCGCTCGCCATCATCCATCCACAGAAAATCCTTTCCACGACAAGACGCAATCACGTCCGCTCGCCATCATCCACCAACAGAAAATCCTTTCCACGACAAGAAGCAATCACGTCCGCTCGCCATCATCCACCCACAGAAAATCCTTTCCACGACAAGACGCAATCACGTCCGCTCGCCATCATCCATCCACAGAAAATCCTTTCCACGACAAGACGCAATCACGTCCGCTCGCCATCATCCACCAACAGAAAATCCTTTCCACGACAAGAAGCAATCACGTCCGCTCGCCATCATCCACCCACAGAAAATCCTTTCCACGACAAGACGCAATTACGTCCGCTCGCCATCATCCACCCACAGAAAATCCTTTCCACGACAAGTCGCAATCACTTCCGCTCGCGATCATCCACCAACAGAAAATCCTTTCCACGACAAGACGCAATCACGTCCGCTCGCCATCATCCACCCACAGAAAATCCTTTCCACGACAAGACGCAATCACGTCCGCTCGCCATCATCCACCAACAGAAAATCCTTTCCACGACAAGACGCAATCACGTCCGCTCGCCATCATCCACCAACAGAAAATCCTTTCCACGACAAGACGCAATCACGTCCGCTCGCCATTATCCACCCACAGAAAATCCTTTCCACGACAAGACGCAATCACGTCCGCTCGCCATCATCCATCCACAGAAAATCCTTTCCACGACAAGACGCAATCACGTCCGCTCGCCATCATCCATCCACAGAAAATCCTTTCCACGACAAGACGCAATCTCGTCCGCTCGCCATCATCCATCCACAGAAAATACTTTCCACGACAAGACGCAATCACGTCCGCTTGCCATCATCCACCCACAGAAAATCCTTTCCACGACAAGACGCAATCACGTCCGCTCGCCATCATCCATCCACATAAAATCCTTTCCACGACAAGACGCAATCACGTCCGCTCGCCATCATCCACCCACAGAAAATTCTTTCCACGACAAGAGGCAATCACGCCCATTCACCATCATCCACCCACAGAAAATCCTTTCCACGACAAGACGCAATCACGTCCGCTCGCCATCATCCACCCACAGAAAATCCTTTCCACGACAAGACGCAATCACGTCCGCTCGCCATCATCCACCCACAGAAAATCCTTTCCACGACAAGACGCAATCACGTCCGTTTGCCATCATCCATCCACAGAAAATCCTTTCCACGACAAGTCGCAATCACGTCCACTCGCCATCATCCACCCACAGAAAATTCTTTCCACGACAAGACGCAATCACGTCCGCTCGCCATCATCCATCCACAGAAAATCCTTTCCACGACAAGACACAATCACGTCCGCTCGCCATCATCCACCCACAGAAAATCCTTTCCACGACAAGACGCAATCACGTCCGCTCGCCATCATCCACCCACAGAAAATCCTTTCCACGAGAAGACGCAATCACGTCCGCTCGCCATTATCCACCCACAGAAAATCCTTTCCACGACAAGACGCAATCACGTCCGCTCGCCATTATCCACCCACAGAAAATCCTTTCCACGACAAGACGCAATCACGTCTGCTCGCTATCATCCATCCACAGAAAATCCTTTCCACGACAAGACGCAATCACGTCCGCTCGCCATTATCCATCCACAGAAAATCCTTTCCACGACAAGACACAATTACGTCCGCTCGCCATCATCCATCCACAGAAAATCCTTTCCATGGCAAGACACAATCACGTCCGCTCACCATCATCCACCAACAGAAAATCCTTTCCACGACAAGACGCAATAACGTCCGCTCGCCATCATCCATCCACAGAAAATCCTTTCCACGACAAGACGCAATCACGTCCGCTCGCCATCATCCATCCACAGAAAATCCTTTCCACGACAAGACGCAATCACGTCCGCTCGCCATCATCCACCCACAGAAAATCCTTTCCACGACCAGATGCAATCACGCCCACTCGCCATCATCCACCAACAGAAAATCCTTTCCACGACAAGACGCAATCACGTCCGCTCGCCATCATCCACCCACAGAAAATCCTTTCCACGACAAGACGCAATCACGTCCGCTCGCCATCATTCATCCAAAGAAAATCCTTTCCACGACAAGACGCAATCACGTCCGCTCGCCATCATCCACCCACAGGAAATCCTTTCCACGACAAGACGCAATCACGTCCGCTCGCCATCATCCATCCACAGAAAATCCTTTCCACGACAAGACACAATCACGTCCGCTCGCCATCATCCACCAACAGAAAATACTTTCCACGACAAGACGCAATCACGTCCGCTCGCCATCATCCATCCACAGAAAATCCTTTCCACGACAAGACGCAATCACGTCCGCTCGCCATCATCCACCAACAGAAAATCCTTTCCACGACAAGAAGCAATCACGTCCGCTCGCCATCATCCACCCACAGAAAATCCTTTCCACGACAAGACGCAATCACGTCCGCTCGCCATCATCCATCCACAGAAAATCCTTTCCACGACAAGACGCAATCACGTCCGCTCGCCATCATCCACCAACAGAAAATCCTTTCCACGACAAGAAGCAATCACGTCCGCTCGCCATCATCCACCCACAGAAAATCCTTTCCACGACAAGACGCAATCACGTCTGCTCGCCATCATCCATCCACAGAAAATCCTTTCCACGACAAGACGCAATCACGTCCGCTCGCCATCATCCACCCACAGAAAATCCTTTCCACGACAAGACGCAATCACGTCCGCTCGCCATCATCCACCAACAGAAAATCCTTTCCACGACAAGACGCAATCACGTCCGCTCGCCATCATCCATCCACAGAAAATCCTTTCCACGACAAGACGCAATCACGTCCACTCGCCATCATCCACCCACAGAAAATCCTTTCCACGACAAGACGCAATCACGTCCGCTCGCCATCATCCATCCACAGAAAATCCTTTCCACGACAAGACGCAATCACGTCCGCTCACCATCATCCACCAACAGAAAATCCTTTCCACGACAAGACGCAATTACGTCCGCTCGCCATCATCCACCCACAGAAAATCCTTTCCACGACAAGTCGCAATCACTTCCGCTCGCGATCATCCACCCACAGAAAATCCTTTCCACGACAAGACGCAATCACGTCCGCTCGCCATCATCCATCCACAGAAAATCCTTTCCACGACAAGAAGCAATCACGTCCGCTCACCATCATCCACCAACAGAAAATCCTTTCCACGACAAGACGCAATTACGTCCGCTCGCCATCATCCATCCACAGAAAATCCTTTCCACGACAAGACGCAATCACGTCCGCTCACCATCATCCACCAACAGAAAATCCTTTCCACGACAAGACGCAATTACGTCCGCTCGCCATCATCCACCCACAGAAAATCATTTCCACGACAAGTCGCAATCACTTCCGCTCGCGATCATCCACCCACAGAAAATCCTTGCCACGACAAGACGCAATCACGTCCGCTCGCCATCATCCATCCACAGAAAATCCTTTCCACGACAAGAAGCAATCACGTCCGCTCACCATCATCCACCAACAGAAAATCCTTTCCACGACAAGACGCAATTACATCCGCTCGCCATCATCCACCCACAGAAAATCCTTTCCACGACAAGTCGCAATCACTTCCGCTCGCCATCTTCCACCCACAGAAAATCCTTTCCACGACAAGACGCAATCACTTCCGCTCGCGATCATCCACCCACAGAAAATCCTTGCCACGACAAGACGCAATCACGTCCGCTCGCCATCATCCATCCACAGAAAATCCTTTCCACGACAAGAAGCAATCACGTCCGCTCACCATCATCCACCAACAGAAAATCCTTTCCACGACAAGACGCAATTACATCCGCTCGCCATCATCCACCCACAGAAAATCCTTTCCACGACAAGTCGCAATCACTTCCGCTCGCCATCTTCCACCCACAGAAAATCCTTTCCACGACAAGACGCAATCATGTCCGCTCGCCATCATCCATCCACAGAAAATCCTTTCCACGACAAGACGCAATCACGTTCACTCGCCATCATCCACCCACAGAAAATCCTTTCCACGACAAGACGCAATCACGTCCGCTCGCCATCATCCACCCACAGAAAATCCTTTCCACGACAAGATGCAATCACGCCCGCTCGCCATCATCCACCAACAGAAAATCCTTTCCACGACAAGACGCAATCACATCCGCTCGCCATCATCCACCCACAGAAAATCCTTTCCACGACAAGACGCAATCACTTCCGCTCGCATCATCCACCCACAGGAAATCCTTTCCACGACAAGACGCAATCACATCCGCTCGCCATCATCCATCCACAGAAAATCCTTTCCACGACAAGACGCAATCACGTCCGCTCGCCATCATCCATCCACAGAAAATCCTTTCCACGACAAGACGCAATCACGTCCGCTCGCCATCATCCATCCACAGGAAATACTTTCCATGACAAGACGCAATCACGTCTGCTCGCCATCATCCATCCACAGAAAATCCTTTCCACAACAAGACGCAATCACGTCTGCTCGCCATCATCCATCCACAGAAAAACCTTTCCACGACAAGACGCAATCACGTCTGCTCGCCATTATCCATCCACAGAAAATCCTTTCCACTAAAAGACGCAATCACGTCCGCTCGCCATCATCCACCAACAGAAAATCCATTCCACGACAAGACGCAATCACGTCCGCTCACCATCATCCACCCACAGAAAATCCTTTCCACAACAAGACGCAATCACGTCCGCTCGCCATCCTCCACCCACAGGAAATCCTTTCCGCAACAAGATGCAATCATGTCCACTCGCCATCATCCACCCACAGAAAATCCTTTCCACTAAAAGACGCAATCACGTCCGCTCGCCATCCTCCACCCACAGGAAATCCTTTCCACGACAAGACGCAATCACGTCCGCTCGCCATCATCCATCCACAGAAAATCCTTTCAACGACAAGACGCAATCACGTCCGCTCGCCATCATCCATCCACAGAAAATCCTTTCCAAGACAAGACGCAATCACGTCCGCTCGCCATCCTCCACCAACAGAAAATCCTTTCCACGACAAGACGCAATCACGTCCGCTCGCCATCATCCATCCACAGAAAATCCTTTCCAAGACAAGACGCAATCACGTCCGCTCGCCATCATCCACCCACAGAAAATCCTTTCCACGACAAGACGCAATCACGTCCACTCGCCATCATCCACCCACAGAAAATCCTTTCCACGACAAGAAGAAATCACGTCCGCTCGCCGTCATCCACCCACAGAAAATCCTTTCCACGACAAGACGCAATCACGTCCGCTCGCCATCATCCACCAACAGAAAATACTTTCCACGACAAGAGGCAATCACGTCCGCTCGCCATCATCCATCCACAGAAAATCCTTTCCACGACAAGACGCAATCACGTCCGCTCGCCATCATCCACCAACAGAAAATCCTTTCCACGACAAGAAGCAATCACGTCCGCTCGCCATCATCCACCCACAGAAAATCCTTTCCACGACAAGACGCAATCACGTCCGCTCGCCATCATCCATCCACAGAAAATCCTTTCCACGACAAGACGCAATCACGTCCACTCGCCATCATCCACCCACAGAAAATCCTTTCCACGACAAGACGCAATCACGTCCGCTCGCCATCATCCATCCACAGAAAATCCTTTCCACGACAAGACGCAATCACGTCCGCTCACCATCATCCACCAACAGAAAATCCTTTCCACGACAAGACGCAATTACGTCCGCTCGCCATCATCCACCCACAGAAAATCCTTTCCACGACAAGTCGCAATCACTTCCGTCCCGCGATCATCCACCCACAGAAAATCCTTTCCACGACAAGACGCAATCACGTCCGCTCGCCATCATCCATCCACAGAAAATCCTTTCCACGACAAGAAGCAATCACGTCCGCTCACCATCATCCACCAACAGAAAATCCTTTCCACGACAAGACGCAATTACGTCCGCTCGCCATCATCCACCCACAGAAAATCCTTTCCACGACAAGACGCAATCACGTCCGCTCGCCATCATCCACCAACAGAAAATCCTTTCCACGACAAGACGCAATCACGTCCGCTCGCCATCATCCATCCACAGAAAATCCTTTCCACGACAAGACGCAATCACGTCCACTCGCCATCATCCACCCACAGAAAATCCTTTCCACGACAAGAAGCAATCACGCCCGCTCGTCATCATCCACCCACAGAAAATCCTTTCCACGACAAGACGCAATCACGTCCGCTCGCCATCATCCATCCACAGAAAATCCTTTCCACGACAAGACGCAATCACGTCCGCTCACCATCATCCACCAACAGAAAATCCTTTCCACGACAAGACGCAATTACGTCCGCTCGCCATCATCCACCCACAGAAAATCCTTTCCACGACAAGTCGCAATCACTTCCGCTCGCCATCATCCATCCACAGAAAATCCTTTCCACGACAAGACACAATCACGTCCGCTCGCCATCATCCACCAACAGAAAATCCTTTCCACGACCAGACGCAATCACGTCCGCTCGCCATTATCCACCCACAGAAAATCCTTTCCACGACAAGACGCAATCACGTCTGCTCGCCATCATCCATCCACAGAAAATCCTTTCCACGACAAGACGCAATCACGTCCGCTCGCCATTATCCACCCACAGAAAATCCTTTCCACGACAAGACGCAATCAAGTCCGCTCGCCATTATCCACCCACAGAAAATCCTTTCCACGACAAGACGCAATCACGTCCGCTCGCCATCATCCAATAACAGAAAATCCTTTCCACGACAAGACGCAATCACGTCCGCTCGCCATCATCCATCCACAGAAAATCCTTTCCACGACAAGACGCAATCACGTCCACTCGCCATCATCCACCCACAGAAAATCCTTTCCACGACAAGACGCAATCACGCCCGCTCGCCATCATCCACCCACAGAAAATCCTTTCCACGACAAGACGCAATCACGTCCGCTCGCCATCATCCATCCACAGAAAATCCTTTCCATGACAAGACGCAATCACGTCCGCTCACCATCATCCACCAACAGAAAATCCTTTCGACGACAAGACGCAATTACATCCGCTCGCCATCATCCACCCACAGAAAATCCTTTCCACGACAAGTCGCAATCACTTCCGCTCGCCATCATCCACCCACAGAAAATCCTTTCCATGACAAGACGCAATCACGTCCGCTCGCCATCATCCATCCACAGAAAATCCTTTCCACGACAAGACGCAATCACGTTCGCTCGCCATCATCCATCCACAGAAAATCCTTTCCACGACAAGACGCAATCACGTCCGCTCGCCATCATCCACCCACAGAAAATCCTTTCCACGACAAGTAGCAATCACGCCCACTCGCCATCATCCACCAACAGAAAATCCTTTCCACGACAAGACGCAATCACATCCGCTCGCCATCATCCATCCACAGAAAATCCTTTCCACGACAAGACGCAATCACGTCCGCTCGCCATCATCCATCCACAGAAAATCCTTTCCACGACAAGACGCAATCACGTCCGCTCGCCATCATCCGTCCACAGGAAATACTTTCCACGACAAGACGCAATCACGTCTGCTCACCATCATCCATCCACAGAAAATCCTTTCCACGACAAGACGCAATCACGTCTGCTCACCATCATCCACCAACAGAAAATCCTTTCCACGACAAGACGCAATTACATCCGTTTGCCATCATCCACCCACAGAAAAACCTTTCCACGACAAGTCGCAATCACTTCCGCTCGCCATCATCCACCCACAGAAAATCCTTTCCACGACAAGACGCAATCACGTCCGCTCGCCATCATCCATCCACAGAAAATCCTTTCCACGACAAGACGCAATCACGTTCGCTTGCCATCATCCATTCACAGAAAATCCTTTCCACGTCAAGACGCAATCACGTCCGCTCGCCATCATCCACCCACAGAAAATCCTTTCCACGACAAGATGCAATTACGCCCGCTCGCCATCATCCACCAACAGAAAATCCTTTCCACGACAAGACGCAATCACATCCGCTCGCCATCATCCACCCATAGAAAATCCTTTCCACGACAAGACGCAATCACGTCCGCTCGCCATCATTCATCCAAAGAAAATCCTTTCCACGACAAGACGCAATCACGTCCGCTCGCATCATCCACCCACAGGAAATCCTTTCCACGACAAGACGCAATCACGTCCGCTCGCCATCATCCATCCACAGAAAATCCTTTCCACGACAAGACGCAATCACGTCCGCTCGCCATCATCCATCCACAGAAAATCCTTTCCACGACAAGACGCAATCACGTCCGCTCGCCATCATCCATCCACAGGAAATAATTTCCACGACAAGACGCAATCACGTCTGCTCGCCATCATCCATCCACAGAAAATCCTTTCCACGACAAGACGCAATCACGTCTGCTCGCCATCATCCATCCACAGAAAATCCTTTCCACGACAAGACGCAATCACGTCCGCTCGCCATTATCCATCCACAGAAAATCCTTTCCACTAAAAGACGCAATCCGTCCGCTCGCCATCCTCCACCCACAGGAAATCCTTTCCACGACAAGACGCAATCACGTCCGCTCGCCATCATCCACCAACAGAAAATCCTTTCCACGACAAGACGCAATCACGTCCGCTCGCCATCATCCATCCACAGAAAATCCTTTCAACGACAAGACGCAATCACGTCCGCTCGCCATCATCCATCCACAGAAAATCCTTTCCACGACAAGACACAATCACGTCCGCTCGCCATCATCCACCAACAGAAAATCCTTTCCACGACCAGACGCAATCACGTCTGCTCGCCATTATCCACCCACAGAAAATCCTTTCCACGACAAGACGCAATCACGTCTGTTCGCCATCATCCATCCACAGAAAATCCTTTCCACGACAAGACGCAATCACGTCCGCTCGCCATTATCCACCCACAGAAAATCCTTTCCACGACAAGACGCAATCACGTCCGCTCGCCATCATCCAATAACAGAAAATCCTTTCCACGACAAGACGCAATCACGTCCGCTCGCCATCATCCATCCACAGAAAATCCTTTCCACGACAAGACGCAATCACGTCCACTCGCCATCATCCACCCACAGAAAATCCTTTCCACGACAAGACGCAATCACGCCCGCTCGCCATCATCCACCCACAGAAAATCCTTTCCACGACAAGACGCAATCACGTCCGCTCGCCATCATCCATCCACAGAAAGTCCTTTCCACGACAATACGCAATCACGTCTGCTCACCATCATCCACCAACAGAAAATCCTTTCCACGACAAGACGCAATTACATCCGCTCGCCATCATCCACCCACAGAAAATCCTTTCCACGACAAGTCGCAATCACTTCCGCTCGCCATCATCCACAAACAGAAAATCCTTTCCACGACAAGACGCAATCATGTCCGCTCGCCATCATCCATCCACAGAAAATCCTTTCCACGACAAGACGCAATCACGTTCGCTCGCCATCATCCACCCACAGAAAATCCTTTCCACGACAAGACGCAATCACGTCCGCTCGCCATCATCCACCCACAGAAAATCCTTTCCACGACAAGATGCAATCACGCCCGCTCGCCATCATCCACCAACAGAAAATCCTTTCCACGACAAGACGCAATCACATCCGCTCGCCATCATCCACCCACAGAAAATCCTTTCCACGACAAGACGCAATCACGTCCGCTCGCCATCATTCATCCAAAGAAAATCCTTTCCACGACAAGACGCAATCACGTCCGCTCGCATCATCCACCCACAGGAAATCCTTTCCACGACAAGACGCAATCACGTCCGCTCGCCATCATCCATCCACAGAAAATCCTTTCCACGACAAGACGCAATCACGTCCGCTCGCCATCATCCATCCACAGAAAATCCTTTCCACGACAAGACGCAATCACGTCCGCTCGCCATCATCCATCCACAGGAAATACTTTCCATGACAAGACGCAATCACGTCTGCTCGCCATCATCCATCCACAGAAAATCCTTTCCACAACAAGACGCAATCACGTCTGCTCGCCATCATCCATCCACAGAAAAACCTTTCCACGACAAGACGCAATCACGTCTGCTCGCCATTATCCATCCACAGAAAATCCTTTCCACTAAAAGACGCAATCACGTCCGCTCGCCATCATCCACCAACAGAAAATCCTTTCCACGACAAGACGCAATCACGTCCGCTCACCATCATCCACCCACAGAAAATCCTTTCCACAACAAGACGCAATCACGTCCGCTCGCCATCCTCCACCCACAGGAAATCCTTTCCGCAACAAGATGCAATCATGTCCACTCGCCATCATCCACCCACAGAAAATCCTTTCCACTAAAAGACGCAATCACGTCCGCTCGCCATCCTCCACCCACAGGAAATCCTTTCCACGACAAGACGCAATCACGTCCGCTCGCCATCATCCACCAACAGAAAATCCTTTCCACGACAAGACGCAATCACGTCCGCTCGCCATCATCCACCCACAGAAAATCCTTTCCACGACAAGACGCAATCACGTCCGCTCGCCATCATTCATCCAAAGAAAATCCTTTCCACGACAAGACGCAATCACGTCCGCTCGCCATCATCCACCCACAGGAAATCCTTTCCACGACAAGACGCAATCACGTCCGCTCGCCATCATCCATCCACAGAAAATCCTTTCCACGACAAGACACAATCACGTCCGCTCGCCATCATCCACCAACAGAAAATACTTTCCACGACAAGACGCAATCACGTCCGCTCGCCATCATCCATCCACAGAAAATCCTTTCCACGACAAGACGCAATCACGTCCGCTCGCCATCATCCACCAACAGAAAATCCTTTCCACGACAAGAAGCAATCACGTCCGCTCGCCATCATCCACCCACAGAAAATCCTTTCCACGACAAGACGCAATCACGTCCGCTCGCCATCATCCATCCACAGAAAATCCTTTCCACGACAAGACGCAATCACGTCCGCTCGCCATCATCCACCAACAGAAAATCCTTTCCACGACAAGAAGCAATCACGTCCGCTCGCCATCATCCACCCACAGAAAATCCTTTCCACGACAAGACGCAATTACGTCCGCTCGCCATCATCCACCCACAGAAAATCCTTTCCACGACAAGTCGCAATCACTTCCGCTCGCGATCATCCACCAACAGAAAATCCTTTCCACGACAAGACGCAATCACGTCCGCTCGCCATCATCCACCCACAGAAAATCCTTTCCACGACAAGACGCAATCACGTCCGCTCGCCATCATCCACCAACAGAAAATCCTTTCCACGACAAGACGCAATCACGTCCGCTCGCCATCATCCACCAACAGAAAATCCTTTCCACGACAAGACGCAATCACGTCCGCTCGCCATTATCCACCCACAGAAAATCCTTTCCACGACAAGACGCAATCACGTCCGCTCGCCATCATCCATCCACAGAAAATCCTTTCCACGACAAGACGCAATCACGTCCGCTCGCCATCATCCATCCACAGAAAATCCTTTCCACGACAAGACGCAATCTCGTCCGCTCGCCATCATCCATCCACAGAAAATACTTTCCACGACAAGACGCAATCACGTCCGCTTGCCATCATCCACCCACAGAAAATCCTTTCCACGACAAGACGCAATCACGTCCGCTCGCCATCATCCATCCACATAAAATCCTTTCCACGACAAGACGCAATCACGTCCGCTCGCCATCATCCACCCACAGAAAATTCTTTCCACGACAAGAGGCAATCACGCCCATTCACCATCATCCACCCACAGAAAATCCTTTCCACGACAAGACGCAATCACGTCCGCTCGCCATCATCCACCCACAGAAAATCCTTTCCACGACAAGACGCAATCACGTCCGCTCGCCATCATCCACCCACAGAAAATCCTTTCCACGACAAGACGCAATCACGTCCGTTTGCCATCATCCATCCACAGAAAATCCTTTCCACGACAAGTCGCAATCACGTCCACTCGCCATCATCCACCCACAGAAAATTCTTTCCACGACAAGACGCAATCACGTCCGCTCGCCATCATCCATCCACAGAAAATCCTTTCCACGACAAGACACAATCACGTCCGCTCGCCATCATCCACCCACAGAAAATCCTTTCCACGACAAGACGCAATCACGTCCGCTCGCCATCATCCACCCACAGAAAATCCTTTCCACGAGAAGACGCAATCACGTCCGCTCGCCATTATCCACCCACAGAAAATCCTTTCCACGACAAGACGCAATCACGTCCGCTCGCCATTATCCACCCACAGAAAATCCTTTCCACGACAAGACGCAATCACGTCTGCTCGCTATCATCCATCCACAGAAAATCCTTTCCACGACAAGACGCAATCACGTCCGCTCGCCATTATCCATCCACAGAAAATCCTTTCCACGACAAGACACAATTACGTCTGCTCGCTATCATCCATCCACAGAAAATCCTTTCCACGACAAGACGCAATTACGTCCGCTCGCCATCATCCACCCACAGAAAATCCTTTCCACGACAAGTCGCAATCACTTCCGCTCGCGATCATGCACCCACAGAAAATCCTTTCCACGACAAGACGCAATCACGTCCGCTCGCCATCATCCATCCACAGAAAATCCTTTCCACGACAAGACGCAATCACGTCCGCTCACCATCATCCACCAACAGAAAATCCTTTCCACGACAAGACGCAATTACGTCCGCTCGCCATCATCCACCCACAGAAAATCCTTTCCACGACAAGACGCAATCACGTCCGCTCGCCATCATCCACAAACAGAAAATCCTTTCCACGACAAGACGCAATCACGTCCGCTCGCCATCATCCATCCACAGAAAATCCTTTCCACGACAAGACGCAATCACGTCCACTCGCCATCATCCACCCACAGAAAATCCTTTCCACGACAAGAAGCAATCACGCCCGCTCGTCATCATCCACCCACAGAAAATCCTTTCCACGACAAGACGCAATCACGTCCGCTCGCCATCATCCATCCACAGAAAATCCTTTCCACGACAAGACGCAATCACGTCCGCTCACCATCATCCACCAACAGAAAATCCTGTTGGATGATGGTGAGCGGATGTGATTGCGTCTTGTCGTGGAAAGGATTTTCTGTGGATGGATGATGGCGAGCGGACGTGATTACGTCCGCTCGCCATCATCCACCCACAGAAAATCCTTTCCACGACAAGACGCAATCACGTCCGCTCGCCATCATCCACCAACAGAAAATCCTTTCCACGACAAGACGCAATCACGTCCGCTCGCCATCATCCATCCACAGAAAATCCTTTCCACGACAAGACGCAATCACGTCCACTCGCCATCATCCACCCACAGAAAATCCTTTCCACGACAAGAAGCAATCACGCCCGCTCGTCATCATCCACCCACAGAAAATCCTTTCCACGACAAGACGCAATCACGTCCGCTCGCCATCATCCATCCACAGAAAATCCTTTCCACGACAAGACGCAATCACGTCCGCTCACCATCATCCACCAACAGAAAATCCTTTCCACGACAAGACGCAATTACGTCCGCTCGCCATCATCCACCCACAGAAAATCCTTTCCACGACAAGTCGCAATCACTTCCGCTCGCCATCATCCATCCACAGAAAATCCTTTCCACGACAAGACACAATCACGTCCGCTCGCCATCATCCACCAACAGAAAATCCTTTCCACGACCAGACGCAATCACGTCCGCTCGCCATTATCCACCCACAGAAAATCCTTTCCACGACAAGACGCAATCACGTCTGCTCGCCATCATCCATCCACAGAAAATCCTTTCCACGACAAGACGCAATCACGTCCGCTCGCCATTATCCACCCACAGAAAATCCTTTCCACGACAAGACGCAATCAAGTCCGCTCGCCATTATCCACCCACAGAAAATCCTTTCCACGACAAGACGCAATCACGTCCGCTCGCCATCATCCAATAACAGAAAATCCTTTCCACGACAAGACGCAATCACGTCCGCTCGCCATCATCCATCCACAGAAAATCCTTTCCACGACAAGACGCAATCACGTCCACTCGCCATCATCCACCCACAGAAAATCCTTTCCACGACAAGACGCAATCACGCCCGCTCGCCATCATCCACCCACAGAAAATCCTTTCCACGACAAGACGCAATCACGTCCGCTCGCCATCATCCATCCACAGAAAATCCTTTCCACGACAAGACGCAATCACGTCCGCTCACCATCATCCACCAACAGAAAATCCTTTCGACGACAAGACGCAATTACATCCGCTCGCCATCATCCACCCACAGAAAATCCTTTCCACGACAAGTCGCAATCACTTCCGCTCGCCATCATCCACCCACAGAAAATCCTTTCCATGACAAGACGCAATCACGTCCGCTCGCCATCATCCATCCACAGAAAATGCTTTCCACGACAAGACACAATCACGTTCGCTCGCCATCATCCATCCACAGAAAATCCTTTCCACGACAAGACGCAATCACGTCCGCTCGCCATCATCCACCCACAGAAAATCCTTTCCACGACAAGTAGCAATCTCGCCCACTCGCCATCATCCACCAACAGAAAATCCTTTCCACGACAAGACGCAATCACATCCGCTCGCCATCATCCATCCACAGAAAATCCTTTCCACGACAAGACGCAATCACGTCCGCTCGCCATCATCCATCCACAGAAAATCCTTTCCACGACAAGACGCAATCACGTCCGCTCGCCATCATCCATCCACAGGAAATACTTTCCACGACAAGACGCAATCACGTCTGCTCACCATCATCCATCCACAGAAAATCCTTTCCACGACAAGACGCAATCACGTCTGCTCGCCATTATCCATCCACAGAAAATCCTTTCCACTAAAAGACGCAATCACGTCCGCTCGCCATCATCCACCAACAGAAAATCCTTTCCACGAGAAGACGCAATCACGTCCGCTCACCATCATCCACCCACAGAAAATCCTTTCCACAACAAGACGCAATCACGTCCGCTCGCCATCCTCCACCCACAGGAAATCCTTTCCGCAACAAGACGCAATCATGTCCGCTCGCCATCATCCACCCACAGAAAATCCTTTCCACTAAAAGACGCAATCACGTCTGCTCACCATCATCCACCCACAGAAAATCCTTTCCACAACAAGACGCAATCACGTCCGCTCGCCATCCTCCACCCACAGGAAATCCTTTCCACGACAAGACGCAATCACGTCCGCTCACCATCATCCATCCACAGAAAATCCTTTCAACGACAAGACGCAATCACGTCCGCTCGCCATCATCCATCCACAGAAAATCCTTTCCACGACAAGACGCAATCACGTCCGCTCGCCATCATCCACCCACAGAAAATCCTTTTTACGACAAGACGCAATCACGTCCGCTCGCCATCATCCACCCACAGAAAATCCTTTCCACGACAAGAAGAAATCACGTCCGCTCGCCGTCATCCAACCACAGAAAATCCTTTCCACGACAAGACGCAATCACGTCCGCTCGCCATCATCCACCAACAGAAAATACTTTCCACGACAAGACGCAATCACGTCCGCTCGCCATCATCCATCCACAGAAAATCTTTTCCACGACAAGACGCAATCACGTCCGCTCGCCATCATCCACCAACAGAAAATCCTTTCCACGACAAGACGCAATCACGTCCGCTCGCCATCATCCACCAACAGAAAATCCTTTCCACGACAAGATGCAATCACGTCCGCTCGCCATCATCCACCAACAGAAAATCCTTTTCACGACAAGACGCAATCACGTCCGCTCGCCATCATCCACCCACAGAAAATCCTTTCCACGACAAGACGCAATCACGTCCGCTCGCCATCATCCACCAACAGAAAATCCTTTCCACGACAAGACGCAATCACGTCTGCTCGCCATCATCCACCCACAGAAAATCCTTTCCATGACAAGACGCAATCACGCCCGCTCGCCATCATCCACCCACAGAAAATCCTTTCCACGACAAGACGCAATCACGTCCGCTCGCCATCATCCATCCACAGAAAATCCTTTCCACGACAAGACGCAATCACGTCCGCTCACCATCATCCACCAACAGAAAATCCTTTCCACGACAAGACGCAATTACATCCGCTCGCCATCATCCACCCACAGAAAATCCTTTCCACGACAAGACGCAATCACGTCCGCTCGCCATCATCCATCCACAGAAAATCCTTTCCACGACAAGACGCAATCACGTTCGCTCGCCATCATCCATCCACAGAAAATCCTTTCCACGACAAGACGCAATCACGTCCGCTCGCCATCATCCACCCACAGAAAATCCTTTCCACGACAAGATGCAATCACGCCCACTCGCCATCATCCACCAACAGAAAATCCTTTCCACGACAAGACGCAATCACATCCGCTCGCCATCATCCACCCACAGAAAATCCTTTCCACGACAAGACGCAATCACGTCCGCTCGCCATCATTCATCCAAAGAAAATCCTTTCCACGACAAGACGCAATCACGTCCACTCGTCATCATCCATCCACAGAAAATCCTTTCCACAAAAAGACGCAATCACGTCCGCTCGCCATCCTCCACCCACAGGAAATCCTTTCCGCAACAAGACGCAATCATGTCCACTCGCCATCATCCACCCACAGAAAATCCTTTCCACTAAAAGACGCAATCACGTCCGCTCGCCATCATCCACCCACAGAAAATCCTTTCCACGACAAGACGCAATCACGCCCGCTCGCCATCATCCACCAACAGAAAATCCTTTCCACGACAAGACGCAATCACGTCCGCTCGCCATCATCCACCCACAGAAAATCCTTTCCATGACAAGACGCAATCACGTCCGCTCGCCATTATCCACCCACAGAAAATCCTTTCCACGACAAGATGCAATCACGTCCGCTCGCCATCATCCATCCACAGAAAATCCTTTCCACGACAAGACACAATCACGTCTGCTCGCCATCATCCACCCACAGAAAATCCTTTCCACGACAAGACGCAATCACGTCCGCTGGCCATCATCCACCCACAGAAAATCCTTTCCACGACAAGACGCAATCACGTCCGCTCGCCATCATCCACCCACAGAAAATTCTTTCCACGACAAGACGCAATCACGTCCGTTCGCCATCATCCATCCACAGAAAATCCTTTTCACGAGAAGACGCAATCACGTCCGCTCGCCATCATCCATCCACAGAAAATGCTTTCCACCACAAGACGCAATCACGTCCGCTCGCCATCATCCACCCACAGAAAATCCTTTCCACTAAAAGACGCAATCACGTCCGCTCGCCATCATCCACCCACAGAAAATCCTTTCCACGACAAGACGCAATCACGCCCGCTCGCCATCATCCACCAACAGAAAATCCTTTCCACGACAAGACGCAATCACGTCCGCTCGCCATCATCCACCCACAGAAAATCCTTTCCATGACAAGACGCAATCACGTCCGCTCGCCATTATCCACCCACAGAAAATCCTTTCCACGACAAGATGCAATCACGTCCGCTCGCCATCATCCATCCACAGAAAATCCTTTCCACGACAAGACACAATCACGTCCGCTCGCCATCATCCACCCACAGAAAATCCTTTCCACGACAAGACGCAATCACGTCCGCTGGCAATCATCCACCCACAGAAAATCCTTTCCACGACAAGACGCAATCACGTCCGCTCGCCATCATCCACCCACAGAAAATTCTTTCCACGACAAGACGCAATCACGTCCGTTCGCCATCATCCATCCACAGAAAATCCTTTTCACGACAAGACGCAATCACGTCCGCTCGCCATCATCCATCCACAGAAAATGCTTTCCACCACAAGACGCAATCACGTCCGCTCGCCATCATCCACCCACAGAAAATCCTTTCCACGACAAGATGCAATCACGTCCGTTCGCCATCATCCATCCACAGAAAATCCTTTTCACGACAAGACGCAATCACGTCCGCTCGCCATCATCCATCCACAGAAAATCCTTTTCACGACAAGACGCAATCACGTCCGCTCGCCATTATCCACCCACAGAAAATCCTTTCCACGACAAGATGCAATCACGTCCGCTCGCCATCATCCATCCACAGAAAATCCTTTCCACGACAAGACGCAATTACGTCCGCTCCCCATCATCCACCCACAGGAAATCCTTTCCGCAACAAGACACAATCACGTCCACTCGCCATCATCCACGCACAGAAAATCCTTTCCACTAAAAGACGCAATCATGTCCGCTCGCCATCCTCCACCCACAGGAAATCCTTTCCACGAAAAGACGCAATTACGTCCGCTCGCCATCATCCACCCAGAGGAAATCCTTTCCACGAAAAGACGCAATCACGTCCGCTCGCCATCATCCATCCACAGAAAATCCTTTCCACCACAAGACGCAATCACGTCCGCTCGCCATCATCCACCCACAGAAAATCCTTTCCACGACAAGAAGAAATCACGTCCGCTCGCCGTCATCCACCCACAGAAAATCCTTTCCACGACAAGACGCAATCACGTCCGCTCGCCATCATCCATCCACAGAAAATCCTTTTCACGACAAGACGCAATCACGTCCGCTCGCCATCATCCACCCACAGAAAATCCTTTCCACGACAAGACGCAATCACGTCCGCTCGCCATCATCCATCCACAGAAAATCCTTTCCACGACAAGACGCAATCACGTCCGCTCCCCATCATCCACCCACAGGAAATGCTTTCCGCAACAAGACACAATCACGTCCGCTCGCCATCATCCACCCACAGAAAATCCTTTCCACTAAAAGACGCAATCACGTCCGCTCGCCATCCTCCACCCACAGGAAATCCTTTCCACGAAAAGACGCAATCACGTCCGCTCGCCATCATCCATCCACAGAAAATCCTTTCCACAACAAGACGCAATCACGTCCGCTCGCCATCCTCCACCCACAGGAAATCCTTTCCGCAACAAGACGCAATCATGTCCGCTCGCCATCATCCACCCACAGAAAATCCTTTCCACTAAAAGACGCAATCACGTCCGCTCGCCATCCTCCACCCACAGGAAATCCTTTCCACGACAAGACGCAATCACGTCCGCTCGCCATCATCCACCAACAGAAAATCCTTTCCACGACAAGTCGCAATCACGTCCACTCGCCATCATCCACCCACAGAAAATCCTTTCCACGACAAGACGCAATCACGCCCGCTCGCCATCATCCACCCACAGAAAATCCTTTCCACGACAAGACGCAATCACGTCCGCTCGCCATCATCCATCCACAGAAAATCCTTTCCACGACAAGACGCAATCACATCCGCTCACCATCATCCACCAACAGAAAATCCTTTCGACGACAAGACGCAATTACATCCGCTCGCCATCATCCACCCACAGAAAATCCTTTCCACGACAAGTCGCAATCACTTCCGCTCGCCATCATCCACCCACAGAAAATCCTTTCCACGACAAGACGCAATCACGTCCGCTCGCCATCATCCATCCACAGAAAATCCTTTTCACGACAAGACGCAATCACGTCCGCTCGCCATTATCCACCCACAGAAAATCCTTTCCACGACAAGATGCAATCACGTCCGCTCGCCATCATCCATCCACAGAAAATCCTTTCCACGACAAGACGCAATTACGTCCGCTCCCCATCATCCACCCACAGGAAATCCTTTCCGCAACAAGACACAATCACGTCCGCTCGCCATCATCCACCCACAGAAAATCCTTTCCACTAAAAGATGCAATCATGTCCGCTCGCCATCCTCCACCCACAGGAAATCCTTTCCACGAAAAGACGCAATCACGTCCGCTCGCCATCATCCACCCACAGGAAATCCTTTCCACGAAAAGACACAATCACGTCCGCTCGCCATCATCCATCCACAGAAAATCCTTTCCACCACAAGACGCAATCACGTCCGCTCGCCATCATCCACCCACAGAAAATCCTTTCCACGACAAGAAGAAATCACGTCCGCTCGCCGTCATCCACCCACAGAAAATCCTTTCCACGACAAGACGCAATCACGTCCGCTCGCCATCATCCATCCACAGAAAATCCTTTCCACGACAAGACGCAATCACGTCCACTCGCCATCATCCACCCACAGAAAATCCTTTCCACGACAAGAAGAAATCACGTCCGCTCGCCGTCATCCACCCACAGAAAATCCTTTCCACGACAAGACGCAATCACGTCCGCTCGCCATCATCCACCAACGGAAAATCCTTTCCACGACAAGACGCAATTACGTCCGCTCGCCATCATCCACCCACAGAAAATCCTTTCCACGACAAGTCGCAATCACTTCCGCTCGCCATCGTCCACCCACAGAAAATCCTTTCCACGACAAGACGCAATCACGTCCGCTCGCCATCATCCATCCACAGAAAATCCTTTCCACGACAAGACGCAATCACGTCCGCTCGCCATCATCCATCCACAGAAAATCCTTTCCACGACAAGACACAATCACGTCCGCTCGCCATCATCCACCAACAGAAAATCCTTTCCACGACCAGACGCAATCACGTCCGCTCGCCATTATCCACCCACAGAAAATCCTTTCCACGACAAGACGCAATCACGTCTGTTCGCCATCATCCATCCACAGAAAATCCTTTCCACGACAAGACGCAATCACGTCCGCTCGCCATTATCCACCCACAGAAAATCCTTTCCACGACAAGACGCAATCACGTCCGCTCGCCATCATCCAATAACAGAAAATCCTTTCCACGACAAGACGCAATCACGTCCGCTCGCCATCATCCATCCACAGAAAATCCTTTCCACGACAAGACGCAATCACGTCCATTCGCCATCATCCACCCACAGAAAATCCTTTCCACGACAAGACGCAATCACGCCCGCTCGCCATCATCCACCCACAGAAAATCCTTTCCACGACAAGACGCAATCACGTCCGCTCGCCATCATCCATCCACAGAAAGTCCTTTCCACGACAAGACGCAATCACGTCTGCTCACCATCATCCACCAACAGAAAATCCTTTCCACGACAAGACGCAATTACATCCGCTCGCCATCATCCACCCACAGAAAATCCTTTCCACGACAAGTCGCAATCACTTCCGCTCGCCATCATCCACCCACAGAAAATCCTTTCCACGACAAGACGCAATCACGTCCGCTCGCCATCATCCATCCACAGAAAATCCTTTCCACGACAAGACGCAATCACGTTCGCTCGCCATCATCCAT
Organism: Rana muscosa; assembly: GCA_029206835.1. NCBI lineage: Eukaryota > Metazoa > Chordata > Amphibia > Anura > Ranidae > Rana > Rana muscosa. The sequence continues at coordinate 347,103,174 of CM055125.1, read as the reverse complement.
CCACAGAAAATCCTTTCCACGACAAGACGCAATCACGTCCACTCGCCATCATCCACCCACAGAAAATCCTTTCCACGACAAGATCCAATCACGCCCGCTCGCCATCATCCACCAACAGAAAATCCTTTCCACGACAAGACGCAATCACATCCGCTCGCCATCATCCACCCACAGAAAATCCTTTCCACGACAAGACGCAATCACGTCCGCTCGCCATCATCCATCCACAGAAAATCCTTTCCAAGACAAGACGCAATCACGTCCGCTCGCCATCATCCACCCACAGAAAATCCTTTCCACGACAAGACGCAATCACGTCCACTCGCCATCATCCACCCACAGAAAATCCTTTCCACGACAAGAAGAAATCACGTCCGCTCGCCGTCATCCACCCACAGAAAATCCTTTCCACGACAAGACGCAATCACGTCCGCTCGCCATCATCCACCAACAGAAAATACTTTCCACGACAAGACGCAATCACGTCCGCTCGCCATCATCCATCCACAGAAAATCCTTTCCACGACAAGACGCAATCACGTCCGCTCGCCATCATCCACCAACAGAAAATCCTTTCCACGACAAGAAGCAATCACGTCCGCTCGCCATCATCCACCCACAGAAAATCCTTTCCACGACAAGACGCAATCACGTCCGCTCGCCATCATCCATCCACAGAAAATCCTTTCCACGACAAGACGCAATCACGTCCGCTCGCCATCATCCACCAACAGAAAATCCTTTCCACGACAAGAAGCAATCACGTCCGCTCGCCATCATCCACCCACAGAAAATCCTTTCCACGACAAGACGCAATCACGTCTGCTCACCATCATCCATCCACAGAAAATCCTTTCCACGACAAGACGCAATCACGTCCGCTCGCCATCATCCACCCGCAGAAAATCCTTTCCACGACAAGACGCAATCACGTCCGCTCGCCATCATCCACCAACAGAAAATCCTTTCCACGACAAGACGCAATCACGTCCGCTCGCCATCATCCATCCACAGAAAATCCTTTCCACGACAAGACGCAATCACGTCCACTCGCCATCATCCACCCACAGAAAATCCTTTCCACGACAAGACGCAATCACGTCCGCTCGCCATCATCCACCCACAGAAAATCCTTTCCACGACAAGACGCAATCACGTCCGCTCGCCATCATCCACCAACAGAAAATCCTTTCCACGACAAGACACAATCACGTCCGCTCGCCATCATCCATCCACAGAAAATCCTTTCCACGACAAGACGCAATCACGTCCACTCGCCATCATCCACCCACAGAAAATCCTTTCCACGACAAGACGCAATCACGCCCGCTCGTCATCATCCACCCACAGAAAATCCTTTCCACGACAAGACGCAATCACGTCCGCTCGCCATCATCCATCCACAGAAAATCCTTTCCACGACAAGACGCAATCACGTCCACTCGCCATCATCCACCCACAGAAAATCCTTTCCACGACAAGACGCAATCACGTCCGCTCGCCATCATCCACCCACAGAAAATCCTTTCCACGACAAGACGCAATCACGTCCGCTCGCCATCATCCACCAACAGAAAATCCTTTCCACGACAAGACTCAATCACGTCCGCTCGCCATCATCCATCCACAGAAAATCCTTTCCACGACAAGACGCAATCACGTCCACTCGCCATCATCCACCCACAGAAAATCCTTTCCACGACAAGACGCAATCACGCCCGCTCGTCATCATCCACCCACAGAAAATCCTTTCCACGACAAGACGCAATCACGTCCGCTCGCCATCATCCATCCACAGAAAATCCTTTCCACGACAAGACACAATCACGTCCGCTCGCCATCATCCACCAACAGAAAATCCTTTCCACGACCAGACGCAATCACGTCCGCTCGCCATTATCCACCCACAGAAAATCCTTTCCACGACAAGACGCAATCACGTCTGCTCGCCATCATCCATCCACAGAAAATCCTTTCCACGACAAGACGCAATCACGTCCGCTCGCCATTATCCACCCACAGAAAATCCTTTCCACGACAAGACGCAATCACGTCCGCTCGCCATTATCCACCCACAGAAAATCCTTTCCACGACAAGACGCAATCACGTCCGCTCGCCATCATCCAATAACAGAAAATCCTTTCCACGACAAGACGCAATCACGTCCGCTCGCCATCATCCATCCACAGAAAATCCTTTCCACGACAAGACGCAATCACGTCCACTCGCCATCATCCACCCACAGAAAATCCTTTCCACGACAAGACGCAATCACGCCCGCTCGCCATCATCCACCCACAGAAAATCCTTTCCACGACAAGACGCAATCACGTCCGCTCGCCATCATCCATCCACAGAAAATCCTTTCCACGACAAGACGCAATCACGTCCGCTCACCATCATCCACCAACAGAAAATCCTTTCGACGACAAGACGCAATTACATCCGCTCGCCATCATCCACCCACAGAAAATCCTTTCCACGACAAGTCGCAATCACTTCCGCTTGCCATCATCCACCCACAGAAAATCCTTTCCACGACAAGACGCAATCACGTCCGCTCGCCATCATCCATCCACAGAAAATCCTTTCCACGACAAGACGCAATCACGTTCGCTCGCCATCATCCATCCACAGAAAATCCTTTCCACGACAAGACGCAATCACGTCCGCTCGCCATCATCCACCCACAGAAAATCCTTTCCACGACAAGTAGCAATCACGCCCACTCGCCATCATCCACCAACAGAAAATCCTTTCCACGACAAGACGCAATCACATCCGCTCGCCATCATCCATCCACAGAAAATCCTTTCCACGACAAGACGCAATCACGTCCGCTCGCCATCATCCATCCACAGAAAATCCTTTCCACGACAAGACGCAATCACGTCTGCTCGCCATTATCCATCCACAGAAAATCCTTTCCACTAAAAGACGCAATCACGTCCGCTCGCCATCATCCACCAACAGAAAATCCTTTCCACGACAAGACGCAATCACGTCCGCTCACCATCATCCACCCACAGAAAATCCTTTCCACAACAAGACGCAATCACGTCCGCTCGCCATCCTCCACCCACAGGAAATCCTTTCCGCAACAAGACGCAATCATGTCCGCTCGCCATCATCCACCCACAGAAAATCCTTTCCACTAAAAGACGCAATCACGTCCGCTCGCCATCCTCCACCCACAGGAAATCCTTTCCACGACAAGACGCAATCACGTCCACTCGCCATCATCCACCAACAGAAAATCCTTTCCACGACAAGACGCAATCACGTCCGCTCGCCATCATCCATCCACAGAAAATCCTTTCAACGACAAGACGCAATCACGTCCGCTCGCCATCATCCATCCACAGAAAATCCTTTCCACGACAAGACGCAATCACGTCCGCTCGCCATCATCCACCCACAGAAAATCCTTTCCTCGACAAGACGCAATCACGTCCGCTCGCCATCATCCACCCACAGAAAATCCTTTCCACGACAAGAAGAAATCACGTCCGCTCGCCGTCATCCACCCACAGAAAATCCTTTCCACGACAAGACGCAATCACGTCCGCTCGCCATCATCCACCAACAGAAAATACTTTCCACGACAAGACGCAATCACGTCCGCTCGCCATCATCCATCCACAGAAAATCCTTTCCACGACAAGACGCAATCACGTCCGCTCGCCATCATCCACCAACAGAAAATCCTTTCCACGACAAGATGCAATCACGTCCGCTCGCCATCATCCACCAACAGAAAATCCTTTTCACGATAAGACGCAATCACGTCCGCTCGCCATCATCCACCCACAGAAAATCCTTTCCACGACAAGACGCAATCACGTCCGCTCGCCATCATCCACCAACAGAAAATCCTTTCCACGACAAGACGCAATCACGTCTGCTCGCCATCATCCACCCACAGAAAATCCTTTCCATGACAAGACGCAATCACGCCCGCTCGCCATCATCCACCCACAGAAAATCCTTTCCACGACAAGACGCAATCACGTCCGCTCGCCATCATCCATCCACAGAAAATCCTTTCCACGACAAGATGCAATCACGCCCACTCGCCATCATCCACCAACAGAAAATCCTTTCCACGACAAGACGCAATCACATCCGCTCGCCATCATCCACCCACAGAAAATCCTTTCCACGACAAGACGCAATCACGTCCGCTCGCCATCATTCATCCAAAGAAAATCCTTTCCACGACAAGACGCAATCACGTCCACTCGTCATCATCCATCCACAGAAAATCCTTTCCACAAAAAGACGCAATCACGTCCGCTCGCCATCCTCCACCCACAGGAAATCCTTTCCGCAACAAGACGCAATCATGTCCACTCGCCATCATCCACCCACAGAAAATCCTTTCCACTAAAAGACGCAATCACGTCCGCTCGCCATCATCCACCCACAGAAAATCCTTTCCACGACAAGACGCATGCACGCCCGCTCGCCATCATCCACCAACAGAAAATCCTTTCCACGACAAGACGCAATCACGTCCGCTCGCCATCATCCACCCACAGAAAATCCTTTCCATGACAAGACGCAATCACGTCCGCTCGCCATTATCCACCCACAGAAAATCCTTTCCACGACAAGATGCAATCACGTCCGCTCGCCATCATCCATCCACAGAAAATCCTTTCCACGACAAGACACAATCACGTCCGCTCGCCATCATCCACCCACAGAAAATCCTTTCCACGACAAGACGCAATCACGTCCGCTGGCCATCATCCACCCACAGAAAATCCTTTCCACGACAAGACGCAATCACGTCCGCTCGCCATCATCCACCCACAGAAAATTCTTTCCACGACAAGACGCAATCACGTCCGTTCGCCATCATCCATCCACAGAAAATCCTTTTCACGACAAGACGCAATCACGTCCGCTCGCCATCATCCATCCACAGAAAATGCTTTCCACCACAAGACGCAATCACGTCCGCTCGCCATCATCCACCCACAGAAAATCCTTTCCACTAAAAGACGCAATCACGTCCGCTCGCCATCATCCACCAACAGAAAATCCTTTCGACGACAAGACGCAATCACGTCCGCTCGCCATCATCCACCCACAGAAAATCCTTTCCATGACAAGATGCAATCACGTCCGTTCGCCATCATCCATCCACAGAAAATCCTTTTCACGACAAGACGCAATCACGTCCGCTCGCCATCATCCATCCACAGAAAATCCTTTTCACGACAAGACGCAATCACGTCCGCTCGCCATTATCCACCCACAGAAAATCCTTTCCACGACAAGATGCAATCACGTCCGCTCGCCATCATCCATCCACAGAAAGTTCTTTCCACGACAAGACGCAATTACGTCCGCTCCCCATCATCCACCCACAGGAAATCCTTTCCGCAACAAGACACAATCACGTCCGCTCGCCATCATCCACCCACAGAAAATCCTTTCCACTAAAAGACGCAATCATGTCCGCTCGCCATCCTCCACCCACAGGAAATCCTTTCCACGAAAAGACGCAATCACGTCCGCTCGCCATCATCCACCCACAGGAAATCCTTTCCACGAAAAGACGCAATCACGTCCGCTCGCCATCATCCATCCACAGAAAATCCTTTCCACCACAAGACGCAATCACGTCCGCTCGCCATCATCCACCCACAGAAAATCCTTTCCACGACAAGAAGAAATCACGTCCGCTCGCCGTCATCCACCCACAGAAAATCCTTTCCACGACAAGACGCAATCACGTCCGCTCGCCATCATCCATCCACAGAAAATCCTTTTCACGACAAGACGCAATCACGTCCGCTCGCCATCATCCATCCACAGAAAATCCTTTCCACGACAAGACGCAATCACGTCCGCTCGCCATCATCCATCCACAGAAAATCCTTTCCACGACAAGACGCAATCACGTCCGCTCGCCATCATCCACCCACAGAAAATCCTTTCCACTAAAAGACGCAATCACGTCCGCTCGCCATCCTCCACCCACAGGAAATCCTTTCCACGAAAAGACGCAATCACGTCCGCTCGCCATCATCCACCCACAGGAAATCCTTTCCACGAAAAGACGCAATCACGTCCGCTCGCCATCATCCATCCACAGAAAATCCTTTCCACAACAAGACGCAATCACGTCCGCTCGCCATCCTCCACCCACAGGAAATCCTTTCCGCAACAAGACGCAATCATGTCCGCTCGCCATCATCCACCCACAGAAAATCCTTTCCACTAAAAGACGCAATCACGTCCGCTCGCCATCCTCCACCCACAGGAAATCCTTTCCACGACAAGACGCAATCACGTCCGCTCGCCATCATCCACCAACAGAAAATCCTTTCCACGACAAGTCGCAATCACGTCCACTCGCCATCATCCACCCACAGAAAATCCTTTCCACGACAAGACGCAATCACGCCCGCTCGCCATCATCCACCCACAGAAAATCCTTTCCACGACAAGACGCAATCACGTCCGCTCGCCATCATCCATCCACAGAAAATCCTTTCCACGACAAGACGCAATCACGTCCGCTCACCATCATCCACCAACAGAAAATCCTTTCGACGACAAGACGCAATTACATCCGCTCGCCATCATCCACCCACAGAAAATCCTTTCCACGACAAGTCGCAATCACTTCCGCTCGCCATCATCCACCCACAGAAAATCCTTTCCACGACAAGACACAATCACGTCCGCTCGCCATCATCCATCCACAGAAAATCCTTTCCACGACAAGACGCAATCACGTTCGCTCGCCATCATCCATCCACAGAAAATCCTTTCCACGACAAGACGCAATCACGTCCGCTCGCCATCATCCACCCACAGAAAATCCTTTCCACGACAAGATGCAATCACGCCCACTCGCCATCATCCACCAACAGAAAATCCTTTCCACGACAAGACGCAATCACATCCGCTCGCCATCATCCACCCACAGAAAATCCTTTCCACGACAAGACGCAATCACGTCCGCTCGCCATCATTCATCCAAAGAAAATCCTTTCCACGACAAGACGCAATCACGTCCGCTCGCCATCATCCACCCACAGAAAATCCTTTCCACGACAAGACGCAATCACGTCCGCTCGCATCATCCACCCACAGGAAATCCTTTCCACGACAAGACGCAATCACGTCCGCTCGCCATCATCCATCCACAGAAAATCCTTTCCACGACAAGACGCAATCACGTCCGCTCGCCATCATCCATCCACAGAAAATCCTTTCCACGACAAGACGCAATTACGTCCGCTCGCCATCATCCATCCACAGGAAATACTTTCCACGACAAGACGCAATCACGTCTGCTCGCCATCATCCATCCACAGAAAATCCTTTCCACGACAAGACGCAATCACGTCTGCTCGCCATTATCCATCCACAGAAAATCTTTTCCACTAAAAGACGCAATCACGTCCGCTCGCCATCATCCACCAACAGAAAATCCTTTCCACGACAAGACGCAATCACGTCCGCTCACCATCATCCACCCACAGAAAATCCTTTCCACAACAAGACGCAATCACGTCCGCTCGCCATCCTCCACCCACAGGAAATCCTTTCCACAACAAGACGCAATCATGTCCGCTCGCCATCATCCACCCACAGAAAATCCTTTCCACTAAAAGACGCAATCACGTCCGCTCGCCATCCTCCACCCACAGGAAATCCTTTCCACGACAAGACGCAATCACGTCCGCTCGCCATCATCCACCAACAGAAAATCCTTTCCACGACAAGACGCAATCACGTCCGCTCGCCATCATCCATCCACAGAAAATCCTTTCCACGACAAGACGCAATCACGTCCGCTCGCCATCATCCACCCACAGAAAATCCTTTCCACGACAAGACGCAATCACGTCCACTCGCCATCATCCACCCACAGAAAATCCTTTCCACGACAAGAAGAAATCACGTCCGCTCGCCGTCATCCACCCACAGAAAATCCTTTCCACGACAAGACGCAATCACGTCCGCTCGCCATCATCCACCAACAGAAAATACTTTCCACGACAAGACGCAATCACGTCCGCTCGCCATCATCCATCCACAGAAAATCCCTTCCACGACAAGACGCAATCACGTCCGCTCGCCATCATCCACCAACAGAAAATCCTTTCCACGACAAGAAGCAATCACGTCCGCTCGCCATCATCCACCCACAGAAAATCCTTTCCACGACAAGACGCAATCACGTCCGCTCGCCATCATCCACCAACAGAAAATCCTTTCCACGACAAGATGCAATCACGTCCGCTCGCCATCATCCACCAACAGAAAATCCTTTCCACGACTAGACGCAATCACGTCCGCTCGCCATCATCCACCCACAGAAAATCCTTTCCACGACAAGATGCAATCACGTCCGCTCGCCATCATCCACCAACAGAAAATCCTTTCCACGACAAGACGCAATCACGTCCGCTCGCCATCATCCACCCACAGAAAATCCTTTCCATGACAAGACGCAATCACGCCCGCTCGCCATCATCCACCCACAGAAAATCCTTTCCACGACAAGACGCAATCACGTCCGCTCGCCATCATCCATCCACAGAAAATCCTTTCCACGACAAGACGCAATCACGTCCGCTCGCCATCATCCACCCACAGAAAATCCTTTCCACGACAAGATGCAATCACGCACACTCGCCATCATCCACCAACAGAAAATCCTTTCCACGAAAAGACGCAATCACATCCGCTCGCCATCATCCACCCACATAAAATCCTTTCCACGACAAGACGCATTCACGTCCGCTCGCCATCATTCATCCAAAGAAAATCCTTTCCACGACAAGACGCAATCACGTCCACTCGTCATCATCCATCCACAGAAAATCCTTTCCACTAAAAGACGCAATCACGTCCGCTCGTCATCCTCCACCCACAGGAAATCCTTTCCGCATCAAGACGCAATCATGTCCACTCGCCATCATCCACCCACAGAAAATCCTTTCCACTAAAATACGCAATCACGTCCGCTCGCCATCATCCACCCACAGAAAATCCTTTCCACGACAAGACGCAATCACGCCCGCTCGCCATCATCCACCAACAGAAAATCCTTTCCACGACAAGACGCAATCACGTCCGCTCGCCATCATCCACCCACAGAAAATCCTTTCCATGACAAGACGCAATCACGTCCGCTCGCCATTATCCACCCACAGAAAAACCTTTCCACGACAAGATGCAATCACGTCCGCTCGCCATCATCCATTCACAGAAAATCCTTTCCACGACAAGACGCAATCACGTCCGCTCGCCATCATCCACCCACAGAAAATCCTTTCCACGACAAGACGCAATCACGTCCGCTGGCCATCATCCACCCACAGAAAATCCTTTCCACGACAAGACGCAATCACGTCCGCTCGCCATCATCCACCCACAGAAAATTCTTTCCACGACAAGACGCAATCACGTCCGTTCGCCATCATCCATCCACAGAAAATCCTTTTCACGACAAGACGCAATCACGTCCGCTCGCCATCATCCATCCACAGAAAATGCTTTCCACCACAAGACGCAATCACGTCCGCTCGCCATCATCCACCCACAGAAAATCCTTTCCATGACAAGACGCAATCACGCCCGCTCGCCATCATCCACCCACAGAAAATCCTTTCCACGACAAGACGCAATCACGTCCGCTCGCCATCATCCATCCACAGAAAATCCTTTCCACGACAAGACGCAATCACGTCCGCTCACCATCATCCACCAACAGAAAATCCTTTCCACGACAAGACGCAATTACATCCGCTCGCCATCATCCACCCACAGAAAATCCTTTCCACGACAAGACGCAATCACGTCCGCTCGCCATCATCCATCCACAGAAAATCCTTTCCACGACAAGACGCAATCACGTTCGCTCGCCATCATCCATCCACAGAAAATCCTTTCCACGACAAGACGCAATCACGTCCGCTCGCCATCATCCACCCACAGAAAATCCTTTCCACGACAAGATGCAATCACGCACACTCGCCATCATCCACCAACAGAAAATCCTTTCCACGAAAAGACGCAATCACATCCGCTCGCCATCATCCACCCACATAAAATCCTTTCCACGACAAGACGCAATCACGCCCACTCGCCATCATCCACCAACAGAAAATCCTTTCCACGACCAGACGCAATCACATCCGCTCGCCATTATCCACCCACAGTAAATCCTTTCCACGACAAGACGCAATCACGTCCGCTCGCCATCATCCACCCACAGAAAATCCTTTCCATGACAAGACGCAATCACGTCCGCTCGCCATTATCCACCCACAGAAAAACCTTTCCACGACAAGATGCAATCACGTCCGCTCGCCATCATCCATTCACAGAAAATCCTTTCCACGACAAGACACAATCACGTCCGCTCGCCATCATCCACCCACAGAAAATCCTTTCCACGACAAGACGCAATCACGTCCGCTGGCCATCATCCACCCACAGAAAATCCTTTCCACGACAAGACACAATCACGTCCGCTCGCCATCATCCACCCACAGAAAATTCTTTCCACGACAAGACGCAATCACGTCCGTTCGCCATCATCCATCCACAGAAAATCCTTTTCACGACAAGACGCAATCACGTCCGCTCGCCATCATCCATCCACAGAAAATGCTTTCCACCACAAGACGCAATCACGTCCGCTCGCCATCATCCACCCACAGAAAATCCTTTCCACGACAAGACGCAATCACGTCCGTTCGCCATCATCCATCCACAGAAAATCCTTTTCACGACAAGACGCAATCACGTCCGCTCGCCATCATCCATCCACAGAAAATCCTTTCCACGACAAGTCGCAATCACGTCCGCTCGCCATCATCCATCCACAGAAAATCCTTTCCACGACAAGTCGCAATCACGTCCGCTCGCCATCATCCATCCACAGAAAATCCTTTCCACGACAAGACGCAATCACGTCCGCTCGCCATCATCCACCCACAGAAAATCCTTTCCACGACCAGACGCAATCACGTCCGCTCGCCATCATCCACCCACAGAAAATCCTTTCCACGACAAGACGCAATCACGTCCGCTCGCCATCATCCATCCACAGAATATCCTTTGAACGACAAGACGCAAGCACGTCCGCTCGCCATTATCCATCCACAGAAAATCCTTTCCACGACAAGACGCAATCACGTCCGTTCGCCATCATCCATCCACAGAAAATCCTTTCCACGACAAGACGCAATCACGTCCGCTCGCCATCATCCACCCACAGAAAATCCTTTCCATGACAAGACGCAATCACGCCCGCTCGCCATCATCCACCCACAGAAAATCCTTTCCACGACAAGACGCAATCACGTCCGCTCGCCATCATCCATCCACAGAAAATCCTTTCCACGACAAGACGCAATCACGTCCGCTCGCCATCATCCACCCACAGAAAATCCTTTCCACGACAAGATGCAATCACGCACACTCGCCATCATCCACCAACAGAAAATCCTTTCCACGAAAAGACGCAATCACATCCGCTCGCCATCATCCACCCACATAAAATCCTTTCCACGACAAGACGCATTCACGTCCGCTCGCCATCATTCATCCAAAGAAAATCCTTTCCACGACAAGACGCAATCACGTCCACTCGTCATCATCCATCCACAGAAAATCCTTTCCACTAAAAGACGCAATCACGTCCGCTCGTCATCCTCCACCCACAGGAAATCCTTTCCGCATCAAGACGCAATCATGTCCACTCGCCATCATCCACCCACAGAAAATCCTTTCCACTAAAATACGCAATCACGTCCGCTCGCCATCATCCACCCACAGAAAATCCTTTCCACGACAAGACGCAATCACGCCCGCTCGCCATCATCCACCAACAGAAAATCCTTTCCACGACAAGACGCAATCACGTCCGCTCGCCATCATCCACCCACAGAAAATCCTTTCCATGACAAGACGCAATCACGTCCGCTCGCCATTATCCACCCACAGAAAAACCTTTCCACGACAAGATGCAATCACGTCCGCTCGCCATCATCCATTCACAGAAAATCCTTTCCACGACAAGACGCAATCACGTCCGCTCGCCATCATCCACCCACAGAAAATCCTTTCCACGACAAGACGCAATCACGTCCGCTGGCCATCATCCACCCACAGAAAATCCTTTCCACGACAAGACGCAATCACGTCCGCTCGCCATCATCCACCCACAGAAAATTCTTTCCACGACAAGACGCAATCACGTCCGTTCGCCATCATCCATCCACAGAAAATCCTTTTCACGACAAGACGCAATCACGTCCGCTCGCCATCATCCATCCACAGAAAATGCTTTCCACCACAAGACGCAATCACGTCCGCTCGCCATCATCCACCCACAGAAAATCCTTTCCATGACAAGACGCAATCACGCCCGCTCGCCATCATCCACCCACAGAAAATCCTTTCCACGACAAGACGCAATCACGTCCGCTCGCCATCATCCATCCACAGAAAATCCTTTCCACGACAAGACGCAATCACGTCCGCTCACCATCATCCACCAACAGAAAATCCTTTCCACGACAAGACGCAATTACATCCGCTCGCCATCATCCACCCACAGAAAATCCTTTCCACGACAAGACGCAATCACGTCCGCTCGCCATCATCCATCCACAGAAAATCCTTTCCACGACAAGACGCAATCACGTTCGCTCGCCATCATCCATCCACAGAAAATCCTTTCCACGACAAGACGCAATCACGTCCGCTCGCCATCATCCACCCACAGAAAATCCTTTCCACGACAAGATGCAATCACGCACACTCGCCATCATCCACCAACAGAAAATCCTTTCCACGAAAAGACGCAATCACATCCGCTCGCCATCATCCACCCACATAAAATCCTTTCCACGACAAGACGCAATCACGCCCACTCGCCATCATCCACCAACAGAAAATCCTTTCCACGACCAGACGCAATCACATCCGCTCGCCATTATCCACCCACAGTAAATCCTTTCCACGACAAGACGCAATCACGTCCGCTCGCCATCATCCACCCACAGAAAATCCTTTCCATGACAAGACGCAATCACGTCCGCTCGCCATTATCCACCCACAGAAAAACCTTTCCACGACAAGATGCAATCACGTCCGCTCGCCATCATCCATTCACAGAAAATCCTTTCCACGACAAGACACAATCACGTCCGCTCGCCATCATCCACCCACAGAAAATCCTTTCCACGACAAGACGCAATCACGTCCGCTGGCCATCATCCACACACAGAAAATCCTTTCCACGACAAGACACAATCACGTCCGCTCGCCATCATCCACCCACAGAAAATTCTTTCCACGACAAGACGCAATCACGTCCGTTCGCCATCATCCATCCACAGAAAATCCTTTTCACGACAAGACGCAATCACGTCCGCTCGCCATCATCCATCCACAGAAAATGCTTTCCACCACAAGACGCAATCACGTCCGCTCGCCATCATCCACCCACAGAAAATCCTTTCCACGACAAGACGCAATCACGTCCGTTCGCCATCATCCATCCACAGAAAATCCTTTTCACGACAAGACGCAATCACGTCCGCTCGCCATCATCCATCCACAGAAAATCCTTTCCACGACAAGTCGCAATCACGTCCGCTCGCCATCATCCATCCACAGAAAATCCTTTCCACGACAAGTCGCAATCACGTCCGCTCGCCATCATCCATCCACAGAAAATCCTTTCCACGACAAGACGCAATCACGTCCGCTCGCCATCATCCACCCACAGAAAATCCTTTCCACGACCAGACGCAATCACGTCCGCTCGCCATCATCCACCCACAGAAAATCCTTTCCACGACAAGACGCAATCACGTCCGCTCGCCATCATCCATCCACAGAAAATCCTTTGAACGACAAGACGCAAGCACGTCCGCTCGCCATTATCCATCCACAGAAAATCCTTTCCACGACAAGACGCAATCACGTCCGCTCGCCATCATCCACCCACAGAAAATCCTTTCCACGACAAGACGCAATCACGTCCGCTCGCCATCATCCACCCACAGAAAATCCTTTCCACGACAAGAAGAAATCACGTCCGCTCGCCGTCATCCACCCACAGAAAATCCTTTCCACGACAAGACGCAATCACGTCCGCTCGCCATCATCCACCAACAGAAAATACTTTCCACGACAAGACGCAATCACGTCCGCTCGCCATCATCCATCCACAGAAAATCCTTTCCACGACAAGACGCAATCACGTCCGCTCGCCATCATCCACCAACAGAAAATCCTTTCCACGACAAGAAGCAATCACGTCCGCTCGCCATCATCCACCCACAGAAAATCCTTTCCACGACAAGACGCAATCACGTCCGCTCGCCATCATCCACCAACAGAAAATCCTTTCCACGACAAGATGCAATCACGTCCGCTCGCCATCATCCACCAACAGAAAATCCTTTCCACGACTAGACGCAATCACGTCCGCTCGCCATCATCCACCCACAGAAAATCCTTTCCACGACAAGATGCAATCACGTCCGCTCGCCATCATCCACCAACAGAAAATCCTTTCCACGACAAGACGCAATCACGTCCGCTCGCCATCATCCACCCACAGAAAATCCTTTCCATGACAAGACGCAATCACGCCCGCTCGCCATCATCCACCCACAGAAAATCCTTTCCACGACAAGACGCAATCACGTCCGCTCGCCATCATCCATCCACAGAAAATCCTTTCCACGACAAGACGCAATCACGTCCGCTCACCATCATCCACCAACAGAAAATCCTTTCCACGACAAGACGCAATTACATCCGCTCGCCATCATCCACCCACAGAAAATCCTTTCCACGACAAGACGCAATCACGTCCGCTTGCCATCATCCATCCACAGAAAATCCTTTCCACGACAAGACGCAATCACGTTCGCTCGCCATCATCCATCCACAGAAAATCCTTTCCACGACAAGACGCAATCACGTCCGCTCGCCATCATCCACCCACAGAAAATCCTTTCCACGACAAGATGCAATCACGCACACTCGCCATCATCCACCAACAGAAAATCCTTTCCACGAAAAGACGCAATCACATCCGCTCGCCATCATCCACCCACATAAATTCCTTTCCACGACAAGACGCAATCACGTCCGCTCGCCATCATTCATCCAAAGAAAATCCTTTCCACGACAAGACGCAATCACGTCCACTCGTCATCATCCATCCACAGAAAATCCTTTCCACTAAAAGACGCAATCACGTCCGCTCGTCATCCTCCACCCACAGGAAATCCTTTCCGCAACAAGACGCAATCATGTCCACTCGCCATCATCCACCCACAGAAAATCCTTTCCACTAAAATACGCAATCACGTCCGCTCGCCATCATCCACCCACAGAAAATCCTTTCCACGACAAGACGCAATCACGCCCGATCGCCATCATCCACCAACAGAAAATCCTTTCCACGACAAGACGCAATCACGTCCGCTCGCCATCATCCACCCACAGAAAATCCTTTCCATGACAAGACGCAATCACGTCCGCTCGCCATTATCCACCCACAGAAAAACCTTTCCACGACAAGATGCAATCACGTCCGCTCGCCATCATCCATTCACAGAAAATCCTTTCCACGACAAGACACAATCACGTCCGCTCGCCATCATCCACCCACAGAAAATCCTTTCCACGACAAGACGCAATCACGTCCGCTGGCCATCATCCACCCACAGAAAATCCTTTCCACGACAAGACGCAATCACGTCCGCTCGCCATCATCCACCCACAGAAAATTCTTTCCACGACAAGACGCAATCACGTCCGTTCCCCATCATCCATCCACAGAAAATCCTTTTCACGACAAGACGCAATCACGTCCGCTCGCCATCATCCATCCACAGAAAATGCTTTCCACCACAAGACGCAATCACGTCCGCTCGCCATCATCCACCCACAGAAAATCCTTTCCACGACAAGACGCAATCACGTCCGTTCGCCATCATCCATCCACAGAAAATCCTTTTCACGACAAGACGCAATCACGTCCGCTCGCCATCATCCATCCACAGAAAATCCTTTCCACGACAAGTCGCAATCACGTCCGCTCGCCATCATCCACCCACAGAAAATCCTTTCCATGACAAGACGCAATCACGTCCACTCGCCATCATCCACCAACAGAAAATCCTTTCCACGACAAGACGCAATCACGTCCGCTCGCCATCATCCACCCACAGAAAATCCTTTCCACGACAAGAAGAAATCACGTCCGCTCGCCGTCATCCACCCACAGAAAATCCTTTCCACGACAAGACGCAATCACGTCCGCTCGCCATCATCCATCCACAGAAAATCCTTTTCACGACAAGACGCAATCACGTCCGCTCGCCATCATCCATCCACAGAAAATCCTTTCCACGACAAGACGCAATCACGTCCGCTCGCCATCATCCATCCACAGAAAATCCTTTCCACGACAAGACGCAATCACGTCCGCTCCCCATAATCCACCCACAGGAAATCCTTTCCGCAACAAGACACAATCACGTCCGCTCGCCATCATCCACCCACAGAAAATCCTTTCCACTAAAAGACGCAATCACGTCCGCTCGCCATCCTCCACCCACAGGAAATCCTTTCCACGAAAAGACGCAATCACGTCCGCTCGCCATCATCCACCCACAGGAAATCCTTTCCATGAAAAGACGCAATCACGTCCGCTCGCCATCATCCATCCACAGAAAATCCTTTCCACAACAAGACGCAATCACGTCCGCTCGCCATCCTCCACCCACAGGAAATCCTTTCCGCAACAAGACGCAATCATGTCCGCTCGCCATCATCCACCCACAGAAAATCCTTTCCACGACAAGACGCAATCACGTCCGTTCGCCATCATCCATCCACAGAAAATCCTTTTCACGACAAGACGCAATCACGTCCGCTCGCCATCATCCATCCACAGAAAATCCTTTTCACGACAAGACGCAATCACGTCCGCTCGCCATTATCCACCCACAGAAAATCCTTTCCACGACAAGACGCAATCACGTCCGCTCGCCATCATCCATCCACAGAAAATCCTTTCCACGACAAGACGCAATCACGTCCGCTCCCCATCATCCACCCACAGGAAATCCTTTCCGCAACAAGACACAATCACGTCCGCTCGCCATCATCCACCCACAGAAAATCCTTTCCACTAAAAGACGCAATCACGTCCGCTCGCCATCCTCCACCCACAGGAAATCCTTTCCACGAAAAGACGCAATCACGTCCGCTCGCCATCATCCACCCACAGGAAATCCTTTCCACGAAAAGACGCAATCACGTCCGCTCGCCATCATCCATCCACAGAAAATCCTTTCCACAACAAGACGCAATCACGTCCGCTCGCCATCCTCCACCCACAGGAAATCCTTTCCGCAACAAGACGCAATCATGTCCGCTCGCCATCATCCACCCACAGAAAATCCTTTCCACTAAAAGACGCAATCACGTCCGCTCGCCATCATCCATCCACAGAAAATCCTTTCCACGACAAGTCGCAATCACGTCCGCTCGCCATCATCCACCCACAGAAAATCCTTTTCACGACAAGACGCAATCACGTCCGCTCGCCATCATCCATCCACAGAAAATCCTTTCCACGACAAGTCGCAATCACGTCCGCTCGCCATCATCCACCCACAGAAAATCCTTTCCATGACAAGACGCAATCACGTCCACTCGCCATCATCCACCAACAGAAAATCCTTTCCACGACAAGACGCAATCACGTCCGCTCGCCATCATCCACCCACAGAAAATCCTTTCCACGACAAGAAGAAATCACGTCCGCTCGCCGTCATCCACCCACAGAAAATCCTTTCCACGACAAGACGCAATCACGTCCGCTCGCCATCATCCATCCACAGAAAATCCTTTTCACGACAAGACGCAATCACGTCCGCTCGC
Organism: Rana muscosa; assembly: GCA_029206835.1. NCBI lineage: Eukaryota > Metazoa > Chordata > Amphibia > Anura > Ranidae > Rana > Rana muscosa. The sequence goes on along the minus strand of CM055125.1, from coordinate 347,085,209 downwards.
CATCATCCATCCACAGAAAATCCTTTCCACGACAAGACGCAATCACGTCCGCTCGCCATCATCCATCCACAGAAAATCCTTTCCACGACAAGACGCAATCACGTCCGCTCCCCATCATCCACCCACAGGAAATCCTTTCCGCAACAAGACACAATCACGTCCGCTCGCCATCATCCACCCACAGAAAATCCTTTCCACTAAAAGACGCAATCACGTCCGCTCGCCATCCTCCACCCACAGGAAATCCTTTCCACGAAAAGACGCAATCACGTCCGCTCGCCATCATCCACCCACAGGAAATCCTTTCCATGAAAAGACGCAATCACGTCCGCTCGCCATCATCCATCCACAGAAAATCCTTTCCACAACAAGACGCAATCACGTCCGCTCGCCATCCTCCACCCACAGGAAATCCTTTCCGCAACAAGACGCAATCATGTCCGCTCGCCATCATCCACCCACAGAAAATCCTTTCCACGACAAGACGCAATCACGTCCGTTCGCCATCATCCATCCACAGAAAATCCTTTTCACGACAAGACGCAATCACGTCCGCTCGCCATCATCCATCCACAGAAAATCCTTTTCACGACAAGACGCAATCACGTCCGCTCGCCATTATCCACCCACAGAAAATCCTTTCCACGACAAGACGCAATCACGTCCGCTCGCCATCATCCATCCACAGAAAATCCTTTCCACGACAAGACGCAATCACGTCCGCTCCCCATCATCCACCCACAGGAAATCCTTTCCGCAACAAGACACAATCACGTCCGCTCGCCATCATCCACCCACAGAAAATCCTTTCCACTAAAAGACGCAATCACGTCCGCTCGCCATCCTCCACCCACAGGAAATCCTTTCCACGAAAAGACGCAATCACGTCCGCTCGCCATCATCCACCCACAGGAAATCCTTTCCACGAAAAGACGCAATCACGTCCGCTCGCCATCATCCATCCACAGAAAATCCTTTCCACAACAAGACGCAATCACGTCCGCTCGCCATCCTCCACCCACAGGAAATCCTTTCCGCAACAAGACGCAATCATGTCCGCTCGCCATCATCCACCCACAGAAAATCCTTTCCACTAAAAGACGCAATCACGTCCGCTCGCCATCCTCCACCCACAGGAAATCCTTTCAACGACAAGACGCAATCACGTCCGCTCGCCATTATCCACCCACAGAAAATCCTTTCCACGACAAGACGCAATCACGTTCGCTCGCCATCATCCACCAACAGAAAATCCTTTCCACGACAAGTAGCAATCACGTCCGCTCGCCATCATCCATCCACAGAAAATCCTTTCCACGACAAGTCGCAATCACGTCCGCTCGCCATCATCCATCCACAGAAAATCCTTTCCACGACAAGACGCAATCACGTCCGCTCGCCATCATCCACCCACAGAAAATCCTTTCCACGACCAGACGCAATCACGTCCGCTCGCCATCATCCACCCACAGAAAATCCTTTCCACGACAAGACGCAATCACGTCCGCTCGCCATCATCCATCCACAGAAAATCCTTTCAACGACAAGACGCAATCACGTCCGCTCGCCATTATCCATCCACAGAAAATCCTTTCCACGACAAGACGCAATCACGTCCGCTCGCCATCATCCACCCACAGAAAATCCTTTCCACGACAAGACGCAATTACGCCTTCTCGCCATCATCCATCCACAGAAAATCCTTTCCACGACAAGACGCAATCACGTCCACTCGCCATCATCCACCCACAGAAAATCCTTTCCACGACAAGAAGAAATCACGTCCGCTCGCCGTCATCCACCAACAGAAAATCCTTTCCACGACAAGACGCAATCACGTCTGCTCGCCATCATCCATCCACAGAAAATCCTTTTCACGACAAGACGCAATCACGTCCGCTCGCCATCATCCATCCACAGAAAATCCTTTCCAAGACAAGACGCAATCACGTCCGCTCGCCATCATCCATCCACAGAAAATCCTTTCCACGACAAGACGCAATCACGTCCGCTCCCCATCATCCACCCACAGGAAATCCTTTCCGCAACAAGACACAATCACGTCCGCTCGCCATCATCCACCCACAGAAAATCCTTTCCACTAAAAGACGCAATCACGTCCGCTCGCCATCCTCCACCCACAGGAAATCCTTTCCACGAAAAGACGCAATCACGTCCGCTCGCCATCATCCACCCACAGGAAATCCTTTCCACGAAAAGACGCAATCACGTCTGCTCGCCATCATCCACCCACAGGAAATCCTTTCCGCAACAAGACGCAATCATGTCCGCTCGCCATCATCCACCCACAGAAAATCCTTTCCACTAAAAGACGCAATCACGTCTGCTCGCCATCCTCCACCCACAGGAAATCCTTTCCACGACAAGACGCAATCACGTCCGCTCGCCATCATCCACCAACAGAAAATCTTTTCCACGACAAGACGCAATCACGTCCGCTCGCCATCATCCATCCACAGAAAATCCTTTCCACGACAAGACGCAATCACGTCCGCTCGCCATCATCCATCCACAGAAAATCCTTTCCACGACAAGACGCAATCACGTCCGCTCCCCATCATCCACCCACAGGAAATCCTTTCCGCAACAAGACACAATCACGTCCGCTCGCCATCATCCACCCACAGAAAATCCTTTCCACTAAAAGACGCAATCACGTCCGCTCGCCATCCTCCACCCACAGGAAATCCTTTCCACGAAAAGACGCAATCACGTCCGCTCGCCATCATCCACCCACAGGAAATCCTTTCCATGAAAAGACACAATCACGTCCGCTCGCCATCATCCACCAACAGAAAATCCTTTCCACAACAAGACGCAATCACGTCCGCTCGCCATCCTCCACCCACAGGAAATCCTTTCCGCAACAAGACGCAATCATGTCCGCTCGCCATCATCCACCCACAGAAAATCCTTTCCACGACAAGACGCAATCACGTCCGTTCGCCATCATCCATCCACAGAAAATCCTTTTCACGACAAGACGCAATCACGTCCGCTCGCCATCATCCATCCACAGAAAATCCTTTTCACGACAAGACGCAATCACGTCCGCTCGCCATTATCCACCCACAGAAAATCCTTTCCACGACAAGACGCAATCACGTCCGCTCGCCATCATCCATCCACAGAAAATCCTTTCCACGACAAGACGCAATCACGTCCGCTCCCCATCATCCACCCACAGGAAATCCTTTCCGCAACAAGACACAATCACGTCCGCTCGCCATCATCCACCCACAGAAAATCCTTTCCACTAAAAGACGCAATCACGTCCGCTCGCCATCCTCCACCCACAGGAAATCCTTTCCACGAAAAGACGCAATCACGTCCGCTCGCCATCATCCACCCACAGGAAATCCTTTCCATGAAAAGACGCAATCACGTCCGCTCGCCATCATCCATCCACAGAAAATCCTTTCCACAACAAGACGCAATCACGTCCGCTCGCCATCCTCCACCCACAGGAAATCCTTTCCGCAACAAGACGCAATCATGTCCGCTCGCCATCATCCACCCACAGAAAATCCTTTCCACTAAAAGACGCAATCACGTCCGCTCGCCATCCTCCACCCACAGGAAATCCTTTCAACGACAAGACGCAATCACGTCCGCTCGCCATTATCCACCCACAGAAAATCCTTTCCACGACAAGACGCAATCACGTTCGCTCGCCATCATCCACCAACAGAAAATCCTTTCCACGACAAGTAGCAATCACGTCCGCTCGCCATCATCCATCCACAGAAAATCCTTTCCACGACAAGTCGCAATCACGTCCGCTCGCCATCATCCATCCACAGAAAATCCTTTCCACGACAAGACGCAATCACGTCCGCTCGCCATCATCCACCCACAGAAAATCCTTTCCACGACCAGACGCAATCACGTCCGCTCGCCATCATCCACCCACAGAAAATCCTTTCCACGACAAGACGCAATCACGTCCGCTCGCCATCATCCATCCACAGAAAATCCTTTCAACGACAAGACGCAATCACGTCCGCTCGCCATTATCCATCCACAGAAAATCCTTTCCACGACAAGACGCAATCACGTCCGCTCGCCATCATCCACCCACAGAAAATCCTTTCCACGACAAGACGCAATTACGCCTTCTCGCCATCATCCATCCACAGAAAATCCTTTCCACGACAAGACGCAATCACGTCCACTCGCCATCATCCACCCACAGAAAATCCTTTCCACGACAAGAAGAAATCACGTCCGCTCGCCGTCATCCACCAACAGAAAATCCTTTCCACGACAAGACGCAATCACGTCTGCTCGCCATCATCCATCCACAGAAAATCCTTTCCACGACAAGACGCAATCACTTCCGCTCGCCGTCATCCACCAACAGAAAATCCTTTCCACGACAAGAAGCAATCGCGTCCACTCGCCATCATCCACCCACAGAAAATCCTTTCCACGACAAGACGCAATCACGTCCGCTCTCCATCATCCGCCAACAGAAAATCCTTTCCACGACAAGATGCAATCACGTCCGCTCGCCATCATCCACCAACAGAAAATCCTTTCCACGACAAGACGCAATCACGTCCACTCGCCATCATCCACCAACAGAAAATCCTTTCCACGACAAGACGCAATCACGTCCGCTCGCCATCATCCACCCACAGAAAATCCTTTCCACGACAAGAAGAAATCACGTCCGCTCGCCGTCATCCACCCACAGAAAATCCTTTCCACGACAAGACGCAATCACGTCCGCTCGCCATCATCCATCCACAGAAAATCCTTTTCACGACAAGACGCAATCACGTCCGCTCGCCATCATCCATCCACAGAAAATCCTTTCCAAGACAAGACGCAATCACGTCCGCTCGCCATCATCCATCCACAGAAAATCCTTTCCACGACAAGACGCAATCACGTCCGCTCCCCATCATCCACCCACAGGAAATCCTTTCCGCAACAAGACACAATCACGTCCGCTCGCCATCATCCACCCACAGAAAATCCTTTCCACTAAAAGACGCAATCACGTCCGCTCGCCATCCTCCACCCACAGGAAATCCTTTCCACGAAAAGACGCAATCACGTCCGCTCGCCATCATCCACCCACAGGAAATCCTTTCCACGAAAAGACGCAATCACGTCTGCTCGCCATCATCCACCCACAGGAAATCCTTTCCGCAACAAGACGCAATCATGTCCGCTCGCCATCATCCACCCACAGAAAATCCTTTCCACTAAAAGACGCAATCACGTCTGCTCGCCATCCTCCACCCACAGGAAATCCTTTCCACGACAAGACGCAATCACGTCCGCTCGCCATCATCCACCAACAGAAAATCTTTTCCACGACAAGACGCAATCACGTCCGCTCGCCATCATCCATCCACAGAAAATCCTTTCCACGACAAGACGCAATCACGTCCGCTCGCCATCATCCATCCACAGAAAATCCTTTCCACGACAAGACGCAATCACGTCCGCTCCCCATCATCCACCCACAGGAAATCCTTTCCGCAACAAGACACAATCACGTCCGCTCGCCATCATCCACCCACTGAAAATCCTTTCCACTAAAAGACGCAATCACGTCCGCTCGCCATCCTCCACCCACAGGAAATCCTTTCCACGAAAAGACGCAATCACGTCCGCTCGCCATCATCCACCCACAGGAAATCCTTTCCATGAAAAGACGCAATCACGTCCGCTCGCCATCATCCACCAACAGAAAATCCTTTCCACAACAAGACGCAATCACGTCCGCTCGCCATCCTCCACCCACAGGAAATCCTTTCCGCAACAAGACGCAATCATGTCCGCTCGCCATCATCCACCCACAGAAAATCCTTTCCACGACAAGACGCAATCACGTCCGTTCGCCATCATCCATCCACAGAAAATCCTTTTCACGACAAGACGCAATCACGTCCGCTCGCCATCATCCATCCACAGAAAATCCTTTTCACGACAAGACGCAATCACGTCCGCTCGCCATTATCCACCCACAGAAAATCCTTTCCACGACAAGACGCAATCACGTCCGCTCGCCATCATCCATCCACAGAAAATCCTTTCCACGACAAGACGCAATCACGTCCGCTCCCCATCATCCACCCACAGGAAATCCTTTCCGCAACAAGACACAATCACGTCCGCTCGCCATCATCCACCCACAGAAAATCCTTTCCACTAAAAGACGCAATCACGTCCGCTCGCCATCCTCCACCCACAGGAAATCCTTTCCACGAAAAGACGCAATCACGTCCGCTCGCCATCATCCACCCACAGGAAATCCTTTCCATGAAAAGACGCAATCACGTCCGCTCGCCATCATCCATCCACAGAAAATCCTTTCCACAACAAGACGCAATCACGTCTGCTCGCCATCCTCCACCCACAGGAAATCCTTTCTGCAACAAGACGCAATCATGTCCGCTCGCCATCATCCACCCACAGAAAATCCTTTCCACTAAAAGACGCAATCACGTCCGCTCGCCATCCTCCACCCACAGGAAATCCTTTCAACGACAAGACGCAATCACGTCCGCTCGCCATTATCCACCCACAGAAAATCCTTTCCACGACAAGACGCAATCACGTCCGCTCGCCATCATCCACCAACAGAAAATCCTTTCCACGACAAGTAGAAATCACGTCCGCTCGCCATCATCCATCCACAGAAAATCCTTTCCACGACAAGTCGCAATCACGTCCGCTCGCCATCATCCATCCACAGAAAATCCTTTCCACGACAAGACGCAATCACGTCCGCTCGCCATCATCCACCCACAGAAAATCCTTTCCACGACCAGACGCAATCACGTCCGCTCGCCATCATCCACCCACAGAAAATCCTTTCCACGACAAGACGCAATCACGTCCGCTCGCCATCATCCATCCACAGAAAATCCTTTCAACGACAAGACGCAATCACGTCCGCTCGCCATTATCCATCCACAGAAAATCCTTTCCACGACAAGACGCAATCACGTCCGCTCGCCATCATCCACCCACAGAAAATCCTTTCCACGACAAGACGCAATTACGCCTTCTCGCCATCATCCATCCACAGAAAATCCTTTCCACGACAAGACGCAATCACGTCCACTCGCCATCATCCACCCACAGAAAATCCTTTCCACGACAAGAAGAAATCACGTCCGCTCGCCGTCATCCACCAACAGAAAATCCTTTCCACGACAAGACGCAATCACGCCCACTCGCCATCATCCATCCACAGAAAATCCTTTCCACCACAAGACGCAGTCACGTCCGCTCGCCATCATCCACCCACAGAAAATCCTTTCCACGACAAGACACAATCACGTCCGTTCGCCATCATCCATCCACAGAAAATCCTTTTCACGACAAGACGCAATCACGTCCGCTCGCCATCATCCATCCACAGAAAATCCTTTTCACGACAAGACGCAATCACGTCCGCTCGCCATTATCCACCCACAGAAAATCCTTTCCACGACAAGATGCAATCACGTCCGCTCGCCATCATCCATCCACAGAAAATCCTTTCCACTAAAAGACGCAATCACGTCCGCTCGCCATCCTCCACCCACAGGAAATCCTTTCCACGAAAAGACGCAATCACGTCCGCTCGCCATCATCCACCCACAGGAAATCCTTTCCACGAAAAGACGCAATCACGTCTGCTCGCCATCATCCACCCACAGGAAATCCTTTCCGCAACAAGACGCAATCATGTCCGCTCGCCATCATCCACCCACAGAAAATCCTTTCCACTAAAAGACGCAATCACGTCCGCTCGCCATCATCCAGCCACAGAAAATCCTTTCCACGACAAGACGCAATCACGTCCGCTCGCCATCATCCATCCACAGAAAATCCTTTCAATGAAAAGACGCAATCACGTCCGCTCGCCATCATCCATCCACAGAAAATCCTTTCAATGACAAGACGCAATCACGTCCGCTCGCCATTATCCATCCACAGAAAATCCTTTCCACGACAAGACGCAATCACGTCCGCTCGCCATCATCCACCCACAGAAAATCCTTTCCACGACAAGACGCAATTACGCCTTCTCGCCATCATCCATCCACAGAAAATCCTTTCCATGACAAGACGCAATCACGTCCACTCGCCATCATCCACCCACAGAAAATCCTTTCCACGACAAGAAGAAATCACGTCCGCTCGCCGTCATCCACCAACAGAAAATCCTTTCCACAACAAGCCGCAATCACGTCCGCTGGCCATCATCCACCCACAGAAAATCCTTTCCACGACAAGACGCAATCACGTCCGCTCGCCATCATCCATCCACAGAAAATCCTTTCCACGACAAGACGCAATCACGTCCGCTCGCCATCATCCACCCACAGAAAATCCTTTCCACGACAAGACGCAATCACGCCCGCTCGCCATCATCCACCAACAGAAAATCCTTTCCACGAAAAGACGCAATCACGTCTGCTCGCCATCATCCACCCACAGAAAATCCTTTCCACGACAAGACGCAATCACGTCCGCTCGCCATTATCCACCCACAGAAAATCCTTTCCACGACAAGATGCAATCACGTCCGCTCGCCATCATCCATCCACAGAAAATCCTTTCCACGACAAGACACAATCACGTCCGCTCGCCATCATCCACCCACAGAAAATCCTTTCCACGACAAGACGCAATCACGTCCGCTGGCCATCATCCACCCACAGAAAATCCTTTCCACGACAAGACGCAATCACGCCCACTCGCCATCATCCATCCACAGAAAATCCTTTCCACCACAAGACGCAGTCACGTACGCTCGCCATCATCCACCCACAGAAAATCCTTTCCACGACAAGACACAATCACGTCCGTTCGCCATCATCCATCCACAGAAAATCCTTTTCACGACAAGACACAATCACGTCCGCTCGCCATCATCCATCCACAGAAAATCCTTTTCACGACAAGACGCAATCACGTCCGCTCGCCATTATCCACCCACAGAAAATCCTTTCCACGACAAGATGCAATCACGTCCGCTCGCCATCATCCATCCACAGAAAATCCTTTCCACGACAAGACGCAATCACGACCGCTCCCCATCATCCACCCACAGAAAATCCTTTCCGCAACAAGACACAATCACGTCCGCTCGCCATCATCCACCCACAGAAAATCCTTTCCACTAAACGACGCAATCATGTCCGCTCGCCATCCTCCACCCACAGGAAATCCTTTCCACGAAAAGACACAATCACGTCCGCTCGCCATCATCCACCCACAGGAAATCCTTTCCACGAAAAGACGCAATCACGTCCGCTCGCCATCATCCATCCACAGAAAATCCTTTCCACAACAAGACGCAATCACGTCCGCTCGCCATCATCCATCCACAGAAAATCCTTTCCACGACAAGACGCAATCACGTCCGCTCGCCATCATCCATCCACAGAAAATCCTTTCCACGACAAGACGCAATCACGTCCGCTCGCCATCATCCACCCACAGAAAATCCTTTCCACGACAAGACGCAATCACGCCCGCTCGCCATCATCCACCAACAGAAAATCCTTTCCACGAAAAGACGCAATCACATCTGCTCGCCATCATCCACCCACAGAAAATCCTTTCCACGACAAGACGCAATCACGTCCGCTCGCCATTATCCACCCACAGAAAATCCTTTCCACGACAAGATGCAATCACGTCCGCTCGCCATCATCCATCCACAGAAAATCCTTTCCACGACAAGACACAATCACGTCCGCTCGCCATCATCCACCCACAGAAAATCCTTTCCACGACAAGACGCAATCACGTCCGCTGGCCATCATCCACCCACAGAAAATCCTTTCCACGACAAGACGCAATCACGCCCACTCGCCATCATCCATCCACAGAAAATCCTTTCCACCACAAGACGCAGTCACGTCCGCTCGCCATCATCCACCCACAGAAAATCCTTTCCACGACAAGACACAATCACGTCCGTTCGCCATCATCCATCCACAGAAAATCCTTTTCACGACAAGACGCAATCACGTCCGCTCGCCATCATCCATCCACAGAAAATCCTTTTCACGACAAGACGCAAACACGTCCGCTGGCCATTATCCACCCACAGAAAATCCTTTCCACGACAAGATGCAATCACGTCCGCTCGCCATCATCCATCCACAGAAAATCCTTTCCACGACAAGACGCAATCACGACCGCTCCCCATCATCCACCCACAGAAAATCCTTTCCGCAACAAGACACAATCATGTCCGCTCGCCATCATCCACCCACAGAAAATCCTTTCCACTAAACGACGCAATCATGTCCGCTCGCCATCCTCCACCCACAGGAAATCCTTTCCACGAAAAGACACAATCACGTCCGCTCGCCATCATCCACCCACAGGAAATCCTTTCCACGAAAAGACGCAATCACGTCCGCTCGCCATCGTCCATCCACAGAAAATCCTTTCCACAACAAGACGCAATCACGTCCGCTCGCCATCATCCATCCACAGAAAATCCTTTCCACGACAAGACGCAATCACGTCCGCTCGCCATCATCCACCCACAGAAAATCCTTTCCACGACAAGACGCAATCACGTCCGCTCGCCATCATCCATCCACAGAAAATCCTTTCCACGACAAGACGCAATCACGTCCACTCGCCATCATCCACCCACAGAAAATCCTTTCCACGACAACACGCAATCACGTCCGCTCGCCATCATCCATCCACAGAAAATCCTTTCAATGACAAGACGCAATCACGTCCGCTCGCCATTATCCATCCACAGAAAATCCTTTCCACGACAAGACGCAATCACGTCCGCTCGCCATCATCCACCCACAGAAAATCCTTTCCACGACAAGACGCAATTACGCCTTCTCGCCATCATCCATCCACAGAAAATCCTTTCCACGACAAGACGCAATCACGTCCACTCGCCATCATCCACCTACAGAAAATCCTTTCCACGACAAGAAGAAATCACGTCCGCTCGCCGTCATCCACCAACAGAAAATCCTTTCCACGACAAGACGCAATCACGTCTGCTCGCCATCATCCATCCACAGAAAATCCTTTCCACGACAAGACGCAATCACGTCAGCTCGCCATCATCCACCAACAGAAAATCCTTTCCACGACAAGAAGCAATCACGTCCACTCGCCATCATCCACCCACAGAAAATCCTTTCCACGACAAGACGCAATCACGTCCGCTCGCCATCATCCGCCAACAGAAAATCCTTTCCACGACAAGATGCAATCACGTCCGCTCGCCATCATCCACCAACAGAAAATCCTTTCCACGACAAGACGCAATCACGTCCACTCGCCATCATCCACCAACAGAAAATCCTTTCCACGACAAGACGCAATCACGTCTGCTCGCCATCATCCAACCACAGAAAATCCTTTCCACGACAAGACGCAATCACGTCCGCTCGCCATCATCCATCCACAGAAAATCCTTTCCACGACAAGACGCAATCACGTCCGCTCGCCATCATCCACCCACAGAAAATCCTTTCCACGACAAGACGCAATTACGCCTTCTCGCCATCATCCATCCACAGAAAATCCTTTCCACGACAAGACGCAATCACGTCCACTCGCCATCATCCACCCACAGAAAATCCTTTCCACGACAAGAAGAAATCACGTCCGCTCGCCGTCATCCACCAACAGAAAATCCTTTCCACGACAAGACGCAATCACGTCTGCTCGCCATCATCCATCCACAGAAAATCCTTTCCACGACAAGACGCAATCACTTCCGCTCGCCGTCATCCACCAACAGAAAATCCTTTCCATGACAAGAAGCAATCGCGTCCACTCGCCATCATCCACCCACAGAAAATCCTTTCCACGACAAGACGCAATCACGTCCGCTCGCCATCATCCGCCAACAGAAAATCCTTTCCACGACAAGATGCAATCACGTCCGCTCGCCATCATCCACCAACAGAAAATCCTTTCCACGACAAGACGCAATCACGTCCACTCGCCATCATCCACCAACAGAAAATCCTTTCCACGACAAGACGCAATCACGTCCGCTCGCCATCATCCACCCACAGAAAATCCTTTCCACGACAAGAAGAAATCACGTCCGCTCGCCGTCATCCACCCACAGAAAATCCTTTCCACGACAAGACGCAATCACGTCCGCTCGCCATCATCCATCCACAGAAAATCCTTTTCACGACAAGACGCAATCACGTCCGCTCGCCATCATCCATCCACAGAAAATCCTTTCCAAGACAAGACGCAATCACGTCCGCTCGCCATCATCCACCAACAGAAAATCCTTTCCACGACAAGACGCAATCACGCCCACTCGCCATCATCCATCCACAGAAAATCCTTTCCACCACAAGACGCAGTCACGTCCGCTCGCCATCATCCACCCACAGAAAATCCTTTCCACGACAAGACACAATCACGTCCGTTCGCCATCATCCATCCACAGAAAATCCTTTTCACGACAAGACGCAATCACGTCCGCTCGCCATCATCCATCCACAGAAAATCCTTTTCACGACAAGACGCAATCACGTCCGCTCGCCATTATCCACCCACAGAAAATCCTTTCCACGACAAGATGCAATCACGTCCGCTCGCCATCATCCATCCACAGAAAATCCTTTCCACTAAAAGACGCAATCACGTCCGCTCGCCATCCTCCACCCACAGGAAATCCTTTCCACGAAAAGACGCAATCACGTCCGCTCGCCATCATCCACCCACAGGAAATCCTTTCCACGAAAAGACGCAATCACGTCTGCTCGCCATCATCCACCCACAGGAAATCCTTTCCGCAACAAGACGCAATCATGTCCGCTCGCCATCATCCACCCACAGAAAATCCTTTCCACTAAAAGACGCAATCACGTCCGCTCGCCATCATCCAGCCACAGAAAATCCTTTCCACGACAAGACGCAATCACGTCCGCTCGCCATCATCCATCCACAGAAAATCCTTTCAATGAAAAGACGCAATCACGTCCGCTCGCCATCATCCATCCACAGAAAATCCTTTCAATGACAAGACGCAATCACGTCCGCTCGCCATTATCCATCCACAGAAAATCCTTTCCACGACAAGACGCAATCACGTCCGCTCGCCATCATCCACCCACAGAAAATCCTTTCCACGACAAGACGCAATTACGCCTTCTCGCCATCATCCATCCACAGAAAATCCTTTCCATGACAAGACGCAATCACGTCCACTCGCCATCATCCACCCACAGAAAATCCTTTCCACGACAAGAAGAAATCACGTCCGCTCGCCGTCATCCACCAACAGAAAATCCTTTCCACAACAAGCCGCAATCACGTCCGCTGGCCATCATCCACCCACAGAAAATCCTTTCCACGACAAGACGCAATCACGTCCGCTCGCCATCATCCATCCACAGAAAATCCTTTCCACGACAAGACGCAATCACGTCCGCTCGCCATCATCCACCCACAGAAAATCCTTTCCACGACAAGACGCAATCACGCCCGCTCGCCATCATCCACCAACAGAAAATCCTTTCCACGAAAAGACGCAATCACGTCTGCTCGCCATCATCCACCCACAGAAAATCCTTTCCACGACAAGACGCAATCACGTCCGCTCGCCATTATCCACCCACAGAAAATCCTTTCCACGACAAGATGCAATCACGTCCGCTCGCCATCATCCATCCACAGAAAATCCTTTCCACGACAAGACACAATCACGTCCGCTCGCCATCATCCACCCACAGAAAATCCTTTCCACGACAAGACGCAATCACGTCCGCTGGCCATCATCCACCCACAGAAAATCCTTTCCACGACAAGACGCAATCACGCCCACTCGCCATCATCCATCCACAGAAAATCCTTTCCACCACAAGACGCAGTCACGTACGCTCGCCATCATCCACCCACAGAAAATCCTTTCCACGACAAGACACAATCACGTCCGTTCGCCATCATCCATCCACAGAAAATCCTTTTCACGACAAGACGCAATCACGTCCGCTCGCCATCATCCATCCACAGAAAATCCTTTTCACGACAAGACGCAATCACGTCCGCTCGCCATTATCCACCCACAGAAAATCCTTTCCACGACAAGATGCAATCACGTCCGCTCGCCATCATCCATCCACAGAAAATCCTTTCCACGACAAGACGCAATCACGACCGCTCCCCATCATCCACCCACAGAAAATCCTTTCCGCAACAAGACACAATCACGTCCGCTCGCCATCATCCACCCACAGAAAATCCTTTCCACTAAACGACGCAATCATGTCCGCTCGCCATCCTCCACCCACAGGAAATCCTTTCCACGAAAAGACACAATCACGTCCGCTCGCCATCATCCACCCACAGGAAATCCTTTCCACGAAAAGACGCAATCACGTCCGCTCGCCATCATCCATCCACAGAAAATCCTTTCCACAACAAGACGCAATCACGTCCGCTCGCCATCATCCATCCACAGAAAATCCTTTCCACGACAAGACGCAATCACGTCCGCTCGCCATCATCCATCCACAGAAAATCCTTTCCACGACAAGACGCAATCACGTCCGCTCGCCATCATTCACCCACAGAAAATCCTTTCCACGACAAGACGCAATCACGCCCGCTCGCCATCATCCACCAACAGAAAATCCTTTCCACGAAAAGACGCAATCACATCTGCTCGCCATCATCCACCCACAGAAAATCCTTTCCACGACAAGACGCAATCACGTCCGCTCGCCATTATCCACCCACAGAAAATCCTTTCCACGACAAGATGCAATCACGTCCGCTCGCCATCATCCATCCACAGAAAATCCTTTCCACGACAAGACACAATCACGTCCGCTCGCCATCATCCACCCACAGAAAATCCTTTCCACGACAAGACGCAATCACGTCCGCTGGCCATCATCCACCCACAGAAAATCCTTTCCACGACAAGACGCAATCACGCCCACTCGCCATCATCCATCCACAGAAAATCCTTTCCACGACAAGACGCAATCACGACCGCTCCCCATCATCCACCCACAGAAAATCCTTTCCGCAACAAGACACAATCATGTCCGCTCGCCATCATCCACCCACAGAAAATCCTTTCCACTAAACGACGCAATCATGTCCGCTCGCCATCCTCCACCCACAGGAAATCCTTTCCACGAAAAGACACAATCACGTCCGCTCGCCATCATCCACCCACAGGAAATCCTTTCCACGAAAAGACGCAATCACGTCCGCTCGCCATCGTCCATCCACAGAAAATCCTTTCCACAACAAGACGCAATCACGTCCGCTCGCCATCATCCATCCACAGAAAATCCTTTCCACGACAAGACGCAATCACGTCCGCTCGCCATCATCCACCCACAGAAAATCCTTTCCACGACAAGACGCAATCACGTCCGCTCGCCATCATCCATCCACAGAAAATCCTTTCCACGACAAGACGCAATCACGTCCACTCGCCATCATCCACCCACAGAAAATCCTTTCCACGACAACACGCAATCACGTCCGCTCGCCATCATCCATCCACAGAAAATCCTTTCAATGACAAGACGCAATCACGTCCGCTCGCCATTATCCATCCACAGAAAATCCTTTCCACGACAAGACGCAATCACGTCCGCTCGCCATCATCCACCCACAGAAAATCCTTTCCACGACAAGACGCAATTACGCCTTCTCGCCATCATCCATCCACAGAAAATCCTTTCCACGACAAGACGCAATCACGTCCACTCGCCATCATCCACCTACAGAAAATCCTTTCCACGACAAGAAGAAATCACGTCCGCTCGCCGTCATCCACCAACAGAAAATCCTTTCCACGACAAGACGCAATCACGTCTGCTCGCCATCATCCATCCACAGAAAATCCTTTCCACGACAAGACGCAATCACGTCAGCTCGCCATCATCCACCAACAGAAAATCCTTTCCACGACAAGAAGCAATCACGTCCACTCGCCATCATCCACCCACAGAAAATCCTTTCCACGACAAGACGCAATCACGTCCGCTCGCCATCATCCGCCAACAGAAAATCCTTTCCACGACAAGATGCAATCACGTCCGCTCGCCATCATCCACCAACAGAAAATCCTTTCCACGACAAGACGCAATCACGTCCACTCGCCATCATCCACCAACAGAAAATCCTTTCCACGACAAGACGCAATCACGTCTGCTCGCCATCATCCAACCACAGAAAATCCTTTCCACGACAAGACGCAATCACGTCCGCTCGCCATCATCCATCCACAGAAAATCCTTTCCACGACAAGACGCAATCACGTCCGCTCGCCATCATCCACCCACAGAAAATCCTTTCCACGACAAGACGCAATTACGCCTTCTCGCCATCATCCATCCACAGAAAATCCTTTCCACGACAAGACGCAATCACGTCCACTCGCCATCATCCACCCACAGAAAATCCTTTCCACGACAAGAAGAAATCACGTCCGCTCGCCGTCATCCACCAACAGAAAATCCTTTCCACGACAAGACGCAATCACGTCTGCTCGCCATCATCCATCCACAGAAAATCCTTTCCACGACAAGACGCAATCACTTCCGCTCGCCGTCATCCACCAACAGAAAATCCTTTCCATGACAAGAAGCAATCGCGTCCACTCGCCATCATCCACCCACAGAAAATCCTTTCCACGACAAGACGCAATCACGTCCGCTCGCCATCATCCGCCAACAGAAAATCCTTTCCACGACAAGATGCAATCACGTCCGCTCGCCATCATCCACCAACAGAAAATCCTTTCCACGACAAGACGCAATCACGTCCACTCGCCATCATCCACCAACAGAAAATCCTTTCCACGACAAGACGCAATCACGTCCGCTCGCCATCATCCACCCACAGAAAATCCTTTCCACGACAAGAAGAAATCACGTCCGCTCGCCGTCATCCACCCACAGAAAATCCTTTCCACGACAAGACGCAATCACGTCCGCTCGCCATCATCCATCCACAGAAAATCCTTTTCACGACAAGACGCAATCACGTCCGCTCGCCATCATCCATCCACAGAAAATCCTTTCCAAGACAAGACGCAATCACGTCCGCTCGCCATCATCCATCCACAGAAAATCCTTTCCACGACAAGACGCAATCACGTCCGCTCCCCATCATCCACCCACAGGAAATCCTTTCCGCAACAAGACACAATCACGTCCGCTCGCCATCATCCACCCACAGAAAATCCTTTCCACTAAAAGACGCAATCACGTCCGCTCGCCATCCTCCACCCACAGGAAATCCTTTCCACGAAAAGACGCAATCACGTCCGCTCGCCATCATCCACCCACAGGAAATCCTTTCCACGAAAAGACGCAATCACGTCTGCTCGCCATCATCCACCCACAGGAAATCCTTTCCGCAACAAGACGCAATCATGTCCGCTCGCCATCATCCACCCACAGAAAATCCTTTCCACTAAAAGACGCAATCACGTCCGCTCGCCATCCTCCACCCACAGGAAATCCTTTCCACGACAAGACGCAATCACGTCCGCGCGCCATCATCCACCAACAGAAAATCTTTTCCACGACAAGACGCAATCACGTCCGCTCGCCATCATCCATCCACAGAAAATCCTTTCCACGACAAGTCGCAATCATGTCCGCTCGCCATCATCCATCCACAGAAAATCCTTTCCACGACAAGACGCAATCACGTCCGCTCGCCATCATCCACCCACAGAAAATCCTTTCCACGACCAGACGCAATCACGTCCGCTCGCCATCATCCAGCCACAGAAAATCCTTTCCACGACAAGACGCAATCACGTCCGCTCGCCATCATCCATCCACAGAAAATCCTTTCAATGACAAGACGCAATCACGTCCGCTCGCCATCATCCATCCACAGAAAATCCTTTCAATGACAAGACGCAATCACGTCCGCTCGCCATTATCCATCCACAGAAAATCCTTTCCACGACAAGACGCAATCACGTCCGCTCGCCATCATCCACCCACAGAAAATCCTTTCCACGACAAGACGCAATTACGCCTTCTCGCCATCATCCATCCACAGAAAATCCTTTCCATGACAAGACGCAATCACGTCCACTCGCCATCATCCACCTACAGAAAATCCTTTCCACGACAAGAAGAAATCACGTCCGCTCGCCGTCATCCACCAACAGAAAATCCTTTCCACAACAAGCCGCAATCACGTCCGCTGGCCATCATCCACCCACAGAAAATCCTTTCCACGACAAGACGCAATCACGTCCGCTCGCCATCATCCATCCACAGAAAATCCTTTCCACGACAAGACGCAATCACGTCCGCTCGCCATCATCCACCCACAGAAAATCCTTTCCACGACAAGACGCAATCACGCCCGCTCGCCATCATCCACCAACAGAAAATCCTTTCCACGAAAAGACGCAATCATGTCTGCTCGCCATCATCCACCCACAGAAAATCCTTTCCACGACAAGACGCAATCACGTCCGCTCGCCATTATCCACCCACAGAAAATCCTTTCCACGACAAGATGCAATCACGTCCGCTCGCCATCATCCATCCACAGAAAATCCTTTCCACGACAAGACACAATCACGTCCGCTCGCCATCATCCACCCACAGAAAATCCTTTCCACGACAAGACGCAATCACGTCCGCTGGCCATCATCCACCCACAGAAAATCCTTTCCACGACAAGACGCAATCACGCCCACTCGCCATCATCCATCCACAGAAAATCCTTTCCACCACAAGACGCAGTCACGTCCGCTCGCCATCATCCACCCACAGAAAATCCTTTCCACGACAAGACACAATCACGTCCGTTCGCCATCATCCATCCACAGAAAATCCTTTTCACGACAAGACGCAATCACGTCCGCTCGCCATCATCCATCCACAGAAAATCCTTTTCACGACAAGACGCAATCACGTCCGCTCGCCATTATCCACCCACAGAAAATCCTTTCCACGACAAGATGCAATCACGTCCGCTCGCCATCATCCATCCACAGAAAATCCTTTCCATGACAAGACGCAATCACGACCGCTCCCCATCATCCACCCACAGAAAATCCTTTCCGCAACAAGACACAATCACGTCCGCTCGCCATCATCCACCCACAGAAAATCCTTTCCACTAAACGACGCAATCATGTCCGCTCGCCATCCTCCACCCACAGGAAATCCTTTCCACGAAAAGACGCAATCACGTCCGCTCGCCATCATCCACCCACAGGAAATCCTTTCCACGAAAAGACGCAATCACGTCCGCTCGCCATCATCCATCCACAGAAAATCCTTTCCACAACAAGACGCAATCACGTCCGCTCGCCATCATCCATCCACAGAAAATCCTTTCCACGACAAGACGCAATCACGTCCGCTCGCCATCATCCACCCACAGAAAATCCTTTCCACGACAACACGCAATCACGTCCGCTCGCCATCATCCATCCACAGAAAATCCTTTCAATGACAAGACGCAATCACGTCCGCTCGCCATTATCCATCCACAGAAAATCCTTTCCACGACAAGACGCAATCACGTCCGCTCGCCATCATCCACCCACAGAAAATCCTTTCCACGACAAGACGCAATTACGCCTTCTCGCCATCATCCATCCACAGAAAATCCTTTCCACGACAAGACGCAATCACGTCCACTCGCCATCATCCACCTACAGAAAATCCTTTCCACGACAAGAAGAAATCACGTCCGCTCGCCGTCATCCACCAACAGAAAATCCTTTCCACGAGAAGACACAATCACGTCTGCTCGCCATCATCCATCCACAGAAAATCCTTTCCACGACAAGACGCAATCACGTCAGCTCGCCATCATCCACCAACAGAAAATCCTTTCCACGACAAGAAGCAATCACGTCCACTCGCCATCATCCACCCACAGAAAATCCTTTCCACGACAAGACGCAATCACGTCCGCTCGCCATCATCCGCCAACAGAAAATCCTTTCCACGACAAGATGCAATCACGTCTGCTCGCCATCATCCACCAACAGAAAATCCTTTCCACGACAAGACGCAATCACGTCCACTCGCCATCATCCACCAACAGAAAATCCTTTCCACGACAAGACGCAATCACGTCTGCTCGCCATCATCCAACCACAGAAAATCCTTTCCACGACAAGACGCAATCACGTCCGCTCGCCATCATCCATCCACAGAAAATCCTTTCCACGACAAGATGCAATCACGTCCGCTCGCCATCATCCACCCACAGAAAATCCTTTCCACGACAAGACGCAATCACGTCCGCTCGCCATCATCCACCCACAGAAAATCCTATCCACGACAAGACGCAATCACGCCCGCTCGCCATCATCCACCAACAGAAAATCCTTTCCACGAAAAGACGCAATCACGTCTGCTCGCCATCATCCACCCACAGGAAATCCTTTCCACGACAAGACGCAATCACGTCCGCTCGCCATTATCCACCCACAGAAAATCCTTTCCACGACAAGATGCAATCACGTCCGCTCGCCATCATCCATCCACAGAAAATCCTTTCCACGACAAGACACAATCACGTCCGCTCGCCATCATCCACCCACAGAAAATCCTTTCCACGACAAGACGCAATCACGTCCGCTGGCCATCATCCACCCACAGAAAATCCTTTCCACGACAAGACGCAATCACGCCCACTCGCCATCATCCATCCACAGAAAATCCTTTCCACCACAAGACGCAATCACGTCCGCTCGCCATCATCCACCCACAGAAAATCCTTTCCATGACAAGACACAATCACGTCCGTTCGCCATCATCCATCCACAGAAAATCCTTTTCACGACAAGACGCAATCACGTCCGCTCGCCATCATCCATCCACAGAAAATCCTTTTCACGACAAGACGCAATCACGTCCGCTCGCCATTATCCACCCACAGAAAATCCTTTCCACGACAAGATGCAATCACGTCCGCTCGCCATCATCCATCCACAGAAAATCCTTTCCACGACAAGACGCAATCACGTCCGCTCGCCATCATCCATCCACAGAAAATCCTTTCCACGACAAGACGCAATCACGTCCGCTCCCCATCATCCACCCACAGAAAATCCTTTCCGCAACAAGACACAATCACGTCCGCTCGCCATCATCCACCCACAGAAAATCCTTTCCACTAAACGACGCAATCATGTCCGCTCGCCATCCTCCACCCACAGGAAATCCTTTCCACGAAAAGACACAATCACGTCCGCTCGCCATCATCCACCCACAGGAAATCCTTTCCACGAAAAGACGCAATCACGTCCGCTCGGCATCATCCATCCACAGAAAATCCTTTCCACAACAAGACGCAATCACGTCCGCTCGCCATCATCCATCCACAGAAAATCCTTTCCACGACAAGACGCAATCACGTCCGCTCGCCATCATCCACCCACAGAAAATCCTTTCCACGACAAGACGCAATCACGTCCGCTCGCCATCATCCATCCACAGAAAATCCTTTCCACGACAAGACGCAATCACGTCCACTCGCCATCATTCACCCACAGGAAATCCTTTCCACGACAAGACGCAATCACGTCCGCTCGCCATCATCCATCCACAGAAAATCCTTTCCACGACAAGACGCAATCACGTCCGCTCGCCATCATCGACCCACAGAAAATCCTTTCCACGACAAGACGCAATCACGTCCGCTCGCCATTATCCATACACAGAAAATCCTTTCCACGACAAGACGCAATCACGTCCGCTCGCCATCATCCACCAACAGAAAATCCTTTCCACGACAAGACGCAATCACGTCCGCTCGCCATCATCCACCCACAGAAAATCCTTTCCACGACAAGACGCAATTACGCCTTCTCGCCATCATCCATCCACAGAAAATCCTTTCCACGACAAGACGCAATCACGTCCACTCGCCATCATCCACCCACAGAAAATCCTTTCCACGACAAGAAGAAATCACGTCCGCTCGCCGTCATCCACCAACAGAAAATCCTTTCCACGACAAGACGCAATCATGTCTGCTCGCCATCATCCATCCACAGAAAATCCTTTCCACGACAAGACGCAATCACTTCCGCTCGCCATCATCCGCCAACAGAAAATCCTTTCCACGACAAGATGCAATCACGTCCGCTCGCCATCATCCACCAACAGAAAATCCTTTCCACGACAAGACGCAATCACGTCCACTCGCCATCATCCACCAACAGAAAATCCTTTCCACGACAAGACGCAATCACGTCCGCTCGCCATCATCCACCCACAGAAAATCCTTTCCACGACAAGAAGAAATCACGTCCGCTCGCCGTCATCCACCCACAGAAAATCCTTTCCACGACAAGACGCAATCACGTCCGCTCGCCATCATCCATCCACAGAAAATCCTTTTCACGACAAGACGCAATCACGTCCGCTCGCCATCATCCATCCACAGAAAATCCTTTCCAAGACAAGACGCAATCACGTCCGCTCGCCATCATCCATCCACAGAAAATCCTTTCCACGACAAGACGCAATCACGTCCGCTCCCCATCATCCACCCACAGGAAATCCTTTCCGCAACAAGACACAATCACGTCCGCTCGCCATCATCCACCCACAGAAAATCCTTTCCACTAAAAGACGCAATCACGTCCGCTCGCCATCCTCCACCCACAGGAAATCCTTTCCACGAAAAGACGCAATCACGTCCGCTCGCCATCATCCACCCACAGGAAATCCTTTCCACGAAAAGACGCAATCACGTCTGCTCGCCATCATCCACCCACAGGAAATCCTTTCCGCAACAAGACGCAATCATGTCCGCTCGCCATCATCCACCCACAGAAAATCCTTTCCACTAAAAGACGCAATCACGTCCGCTCGCCATCCTCCACCCACAGGAAATCCTTTCCACGACAAGACGCAATCACGTCCGCTCGC
The DNA here is from genome assembly GCA_029206835.1 of Rana muscosa. Lineage (NCBI taxonomy): Eukaryota > Metazoa > Chordata > Amphibia > Anura > Ranidae > Rana > Rana muscosa. The sequence continues at coordinate 347,062,305 of CM055125.1, read as the reverse complement.
CATCATCCACCAACAGAAAATCTTTTCCACGACAAGACGCAATCACGTCCGCTCGCCATCATCCATCCACAGAAAATCCTTTCCACGACAAGTCGCAATCATGTCCGCTCGCCATCATCCATCCACAGAAAATCCTTTCCACGACAAGACGCAATCACGTCCGCTCGCCACCATCCACCCACAGAAAATCCTTTCCACGACCAGACGCAATCACGTCCGCTCGCCATCATCCAGCCACAGAAAATCCTTTCCACGACAAGACGCAATCACGTCCGCTCGCCATCATCCATCCACAGAAAATCCTTTCAATGACAAGACGCAATCACGTCCGCTCGCCATCATCCATCCACAGAAAATCCTTTCAATGACAAGACGCAATCACGTCCGCTCGCCATTATCCATCCACAGAAAATCCTTTCCACGACAAGACGCAATCACGTCCGCTCGCCATCATCCACCCACAGAAAATCCTTTCCACGACAAGACGCAATTACGCCTTCTCGCCATCATCCATCCACAGAAAATCCTTTCCATGACAAGACGCAATCACGTCCACTCGCCATCATCCACCCACAGAAAATCCTTTCCACGACAAGAAGAAATCACGTCCGCTCGCCGTCATCCACCAACAGAAAATCCTTTCCACAACAAGCCGCAATCACGTCCGCTGGCCATCATCCACCCACAGAAAATCCTTTCCACGACAAGACGCAATCACGTCCGCTCGCCATCATCCATCCACAGAAAATCCTTTCCACGACAAGACGCAATCACGTCCGCTCGCCATCATCCACCCACAGAAAATCCTTTCCACGACAAGACGCAATCACGCCCGCTCGCCATCATCCACCAACAGAAAATCCTTTCCACGAAAAGACGCAATCACGTCTGCTCGCCATCATCCACCCACAGAAAATCCTTTCCACGACAAGACGCAATCACGTCCGCTCGCCATTATCCACCCACAGAAAATCCTTTCCACGACAAGATGCAATCACGTCCGCTCGCCATCATCCATCCACAGAAAATCCTTTCCACGACAAGACACAATCACGTCCGCTCGCCATCATCCACCCACAGAAAATCCTTTCCACGACAAGACGCAATCACGTCCGCTGGCCATCATCCACCCACAGAAAATCCTTTCCACGACAAGACGCAATCACGCCCACTCGCCATCATCCATCCACAGAAAATCCTTTCCACCACAAGACGCAGTCACGTCCGCTCGCCATCATCCACCCACAGAAAATCCTTTCCACGACAAGACACAATCACGTCCGTTCGCCATCATCCATCCACAGAAAATCCTTTTCACGACAAGACGCAATCACGTCCGCTCGCCATCATCCATCCACAGAAAATCCTTTTCACGACAAGACGCAATCACGTCCGCTCGCCATTATCCACCCACAGAAAATCCTTTCCACGACAAGATGCAATCACGTCCGCTCGCCATCATCAATCCACAGAAAATCCTTTCCACGACAAGACGCAATCACGACCGCTCCCCATCATCCACCCACAGAAAATCCTTTCCGCAACAAGACACAATCACGTCCGCTCGCCATCATCCACCCACAGAAAATCCTTTCCACTAAACGACGCAATCATGTCCGCTCGCCATCCTCCACCCACAGGAAATCCTTTCCACGAAAAGACACAATCACGTCCGCTCGCCATCATCCACCCACAGGAAATCCTTTCCACGAAAAGACACAATCACGTCCGCTCGCCATCATCCATCCACAGAAAATCCTTTCCACAACAAGACGCAATCACGTCCGCTCGCCATTATCCATCCACAGAAAATCCTTTCCACGACAAGACGCAATCACGTCCGCTCGCCATCATCCACCCACAGAAAATCCTTTCCACGACAAGACGCAATCACGTCCGCTCGCCATCATCCATCCACAGAAAATCCTTTCCACGACAAGACGCAATCACGTCCACTCGCCATCATCCACCCACAGAAAATCCTTTCCACGACAACACGCAATCACGTCCGCTCGCCATCATCCATCCACAGAAAATCCTTTCAATGACAAGACGCAATCACGTCCGCTCGCCATTATCCATCCACAGAAAATCCTTTCCACGACAAGAGGCAATCACGTCCGCTCGCCATCATCCACCAACAGAAAATCCTTTCCACGACAAGACGCAATCACGTCCGCTCGCCATCATCCACCCACAGAAAATCCTTTCCACGACAAGACGCAATCACGTCCGCTCGCCATCATCCACCCACAGAAAATCCTTTCCACGACAAGACGCAATCACGCCCACTCGCCATCATCCATCCACAGAAAATCCTTTCCACCACAAGACGCAATCACGTCCGCTCGCCATCATCCACCCACAGAAAATCCTTTCCATGACAAGACACAATCACGTCCGTTCGCCATCATCCATCCACAGAAAATCCTTTCCGCAACAAGACACAATCACGTCCGCTCGCCATCATCCACCCACAGAAAATCCTTTCCACTAAACGACGCAATCATGTCCGCTCGCCATCCTCCACCCACAGGAAATCCTTTCCATGAAAAGACACAATCACGTCCGCTCGCCATCATCCACCCACAGGAAATCCTTTCCACGAAAAGACGCAATCACGTCCGCTCGGCATCATCCATCCACAGAAAATCCTTTCCACAACAAGACGCAATCACGTCCGCTCGCCATCATCCATCCACAGAAAATCCTTTCCACGACAAGACGCAATCACGTCCGCTCGCCATCATCCACCCACAGAAAATCCTTTCCACGACAAGACGCAATCACGTCCGCTCGCCATCATCCATCCACAGAAAATCCTTTCCACGACAAGACGCAATCACGTCCACTCGCCATCATTCACCCTCAGGAAATCCTTTCCACGACAAGACGCAATCACGTCCGTTCGCCATCATCCATCCACAGAAAATCCTTTCCACGACAAGACGCAATCACGTCCGCTCGCCATCATCGACCCACAGAAAATCCTTTCCACGACAAGACGCAATCACGTCCGCTCGCCATTATCCATACACAGAAAATCCTTTCCACGACAAGACGCAATCACGTCCGCTCGCCATCATCCACCAACAGAAAATCCTTTCCACGACAAGACGCAATCACGTCCGCTCGCCATCATCCACCAACAGAAAATCCTTTCCACGACAAGACACAATTACGTCCGCTCGCCATCATCCACCAAGAGAAAATCCTTTCCATGACAAGACGCAATCACGTCCGCTCGCCATCATCCATCCACAGAAAATCCTTTCCACGACAAGAGGCAATCACGTCCGCTCGCCATCATCCACCAACAGAAAATCCTTTCCACGACAAGACGCAATCACGTCCGCTCGCCATCATCCACCCACAGAAAATCCTTTCCACGACAAGACGCAATCACGTCCGCTCGCCATCATCCACCCACAGAAAATCCTTTCCACGACAAGACGCAATCACGTCCGCTCGCCATCATCCACCAACAGAAAATCCTTTCCACGACAAGACGCAATCACGTCCGCTCGCCATTATCCACCCACAGAAAATCCTTTCCACGACAAGATGCAATCACGTCCGCTCGCCATCATCCACCAACAGAAAATCCTTTCCACGACAAGACGCAATCACGTCCGCTCGCCATCATCCACCCACAGAAAATCCTTTCCACGACAAGACGCAATCACGTCCGCTCGCCATCATCCACCCACAGAAAATCCTTTCCACGACAAGACGCAATCACGTCCGCTCGCCATCATCCACCAACAGAAAATCCTTTCCACGACAAGACGCAATCACGTCCGCTCGCCATTATCCACCCACAGAAAATACTTTCCACGACAAGATGCAATCACGTCCGCTCGCCATCATCCATCCACAGAAAATCCTTTCCACGACAAGATGCAATCACGTCCGCTCACCATCATCCACCCACAGAAAATCCTTTCCACGACAAGACGCAATCACGTCCGCTCGCCATCATCCACCCACAGAAAATCCTATCCACGACAAGACGCAATCACGCCCGCTCGCCATCATCCACCAACAGAAAATCCTTTCCACGAAAAGACGCAATCACGTCTGCTCGCCATCATCCACCCACAGGAAATCCTTTCCACGACAAGACGCAATCACGTCCGCTCGCCATTATCCACCCACAGAAAATCCTTTCCACGACAAGATGCAATCACGTCCGCTCGCCATCATCCATCCACAGAAAATCCTTTCCACGACAAGACACAATCACGTCCGCTCGCCATCATCCACCCACAGAAAATCCTTTCCACGACAAGACGCAATCACGTCCGCTGGCCATCATCCACCCACAGAAAATCCTTTCCACGACAAGACGCAATCACGCCCACTCGCCATCATCCATCCACAGAAAATCCTTTCCACCACAAGACGCAATCACGTCCGCTCGCCATCATCCACCCACAGAAAATCCTTTCCATGACAAGACACAATCACGTCCGTTCGCCATCATCCATCCACAGAAAATCCTTTTCACGACAAGACGCAATCACGTCCGCTCGCCATCATCCATCCACAGAAAATCCTTTTCACGACAAGACGCAATCACGTCCGCTCGCCATTATCCACCCACAGAAAATCCTTTCCACGACAAGATGCAATCACGTCCGCTCGCCATCATCCATCCACAGAAAATCCTTTCCACGACAAGACGCAATCACGTCCGCTCGCCATCATCCATCCACAGAAAATCCTTTCCACGACAAGACGCAATCACGTCCGCTCCCCATCATCCACCCACAGAAAATCCTTTCCGCAACAAGACACAATCACGTCCGCTCGCCATCATCCACCCACAGAAAATCCTTTCCACTAAACGACGCAATCATGTCCGCTCGCCATCCTCCACCCACAGGAAATCCTTTCCACGAAAAGACACAATCACGTCCGCTCGCCATCATCCACCCACAGGAAATCCTTTCCACGACAAGACGCAATCACGTCCGCTCGCCATTATCCACCCACAGAAAATCCTTTCCACGACAAGATGCAATCACGTCCGCTCGCCATCATCCATCCACAGAAAATCCTTTCCACGACAAGACACAATCACGTCCGCTCGCCATCATCCACCCACAGAAAATCCTTTCCACGACAAGACGCAATCACGTCCGCTGGCCATCATCCACCCACAGAAAATCCTTTCCACGACAAGACGCAATCACGCCCACTCGCCATCATCCATCCACAGAAAATCCTTTCCACCACAAGACGCAATCACGTCCGCTCGCCATCATCCACCCACAGAAAATCCTTTCCATGACAAGACACAATCACGTCCGTTCGCCATCATCCATCCACAGAAAATCCTTTTCACGACAAGACGCAATCACGTCCGCTCGCCATCATCCATCCACAGAAAATCCTTTTCACGACAAGACGCAATCACGTCCGCTCGCCATTATCCACCCACAGAAAATCCTTTCCACGACAAGATGCAATCACGTCCGCTCGCCATCATCCATCCACAGAAAATCCTTTCCACGACAAGACGCAATCACGTCCGCTCGCCATCATCCATCCACAGAAAATCCTTTCCACGACAAGACGCAATCACGTCCGCTCCCCATCATCCACCCACAGAAAATCCTTTCCGCAACAAGACACAATCACGTCCGCTCGCCATCATCCACCCACAGAAAATCCTTTCCACTAAACGACGCAATCATGTCCGCTCGCCATCCTCCACCCACAGGAAATCCTTTCCACGAAAAGACACAATCACGTCCGCTCGCCATCATCCACCCACAGGAAATCCTTTCCACGAAAAGACGCAATCACGTCCACTCGCCATCATCCACCAACAGAAAATCCTTTCCACGACAAGACGCAATCACGTCCGCTCGCCATCATCCACCCACAGAAAATCCTTTCCACGACAAGAAGAAATCACGTCCGCTCGCCGTCATCCACCCACAGAAAATCCTTTCCACGACAAGACGCAATCACGTCCGCTCGCCATCATCCATCCACAGAAAATCCTTTTCACGACAAGACGCAATCACGTCCGCTCGCCATCATCCATCCACAGAAAATCCTTTCCAAGACAAGACGCAATCACGTCCGCTCGCCATCATCCATCCACAGAAAATCCTTTCCACGACAAGACGCAATCACGTCCGCTCCCCATCATCCACCCACAGGAAATCCTTTCCGCAACAAGACACAATCACGTCCGCTCGCCATCATCCACCCACAGAAAATCCTTTCCACTAAAAGACGCAATCACGTCCGCTCGCCATCCTCCACCCACAGGAAATCCTTTCCACGAAAAGACGCAATCACGTCCGCTCGCCATCATCCACCCACAGGAAATCCTTTCCACGAAAAGACGCAATCACGTCTGCTCGCCATCATCCACCCACAGGAAATCCTTTCCGCAACAAGACGCAATCATGTCCGCTCGCCATCATCCACCCACAGAAAATCCTTTCCACTAAAAGACGCAATCACGTCCGCTCGCCATCCTCCACCCACAGGAAATCCTTTCCACGACAAGACGCAATCACGTCCGCTCGCCATCATCCACCAACAGAAAATCTTTTCCACGACAAGACGCAATCACGTCCGCTCGCCATCATCCATCCACAGAAAATCCTTTCCACGACAAGTCGCAATCATGTCCGCTCGCCATCATCCATCCACAGAAAATCCTTTCCACGACAAGACGCAATCACGTCCGCTCGCCACCATCCACCCACAGAAAATCCTTTCCACGACCAGACGCAATCACGTCCGCTCGCCATCATCCAGCCACAGAAAATCCTTTCCACGACAAGACGCAATCACGTCCGCTCGCCATCATCCATCCACAGAAAATCCTTTCAATGACAAGACGCAATCACGTCCGCTCGCCATCATCCATCCACAGAAAATCCTTTCAATGACAAGACGCAATCACGTCCGCTCGCCATTATCCATCCACAGAAAATCCTTTCCACGACAAGACGCAATCACGTCCGCTCGCCATCATCCACCCACAGAAAATCCTTTCCACGACAAGACGCAATTACGCCTTCTCGCCATCATCCATCCACAGAAAATCCTTTCCATGACAAGACGCAATCACGTCCACTCGCCATCATCCACCCACAGAAAATCCTTTCCACGACAAGAAGAAATCACGTCCGCTCGCCGTCATCCACCAACAGAAAATCCTTTCCACAACAAGCCGCAATCACGTCCGCTGGCCATCATCCACCCACAGAAAATCCTTTCCACGACAAGACGCAATCACGTCCGCTCGCCATCATCCATCCACAGAAAATCCTTTCCACGACAAGACGCAATCACGTCCGCTCGCCATCATCCACCCACAGAAAATCCTTTCCACGACAAGACGCAATCACGCCCGCTCGCCATCATCCACCAACAGAAAATCCTTTCCACGAAAAGACGCAATCACGTCTGCTCGCCATCATCCACCCACAGAAAATCCTTTCCACGACAAGACGCAATCACGTCCGCTCGCCATTATCCACCCACAGAAAATCCTTTCCACGACAAGATGCAATCACGTCCGCTCGCCATCATCCATCCACAGAAAATCCTTTCCACGACAAGACACAATCACGTCCGCTCGCCATCATCCACCCACAGAAAATCCTTTCCACGACAAGACGCAATCACGTCCGCTGGCCATCATCCACCCACAGAAAATCCTTTCCACGACAAGACGCAATCACGCCCACTCGCCATCATCCATCCACAGAAAATCCTTTCCACCACAAGACGCAGTCACGTCCGCTCGCCATCATCCACCCACAGAAAATCCTTTCCACGACAAGACACAATCACGTCCGTTCGCCATCATCCATCCACAGAAAATCCTTTTCACGACAAGACGCAATCACGTCCGCTCGCCATCATCCATCCACAGAAAATCCTTTTCACGACAAGACGCAATCACGTCCGCTCGCCATTATCCACCCACAGAAAATCCTTTCCACGACAAGATGCAATCACGTCCGCTCGCCATCATCCATCCACAGAAAATCCTTTCCACGACAAGACGCAATCACGACCGCTCCCCATCATCCACCCACAGAAAATCCTTTCCGCAACAAGACACAATCACGTCCGCTCGCCATCATCCACCCACAGAAAATCCTTTCCACTAAACGACGCAATCATGTCCGCTCGCCATCCTCCACCCACAGGAAATCCTTTCCACGAAAAGACACAATCACGTCCGCTCGCCATCATCCACCCACAGGAAATCCTTTCCACGAAAAGACACAATCACGTCCGCTCGCCATCATCCATCCACAGAAAATCCTTTCCACAACAAGACGCAATCACGTCCGCTCGCCATTATCCATCCACAGAAAATCCTTTCCACGACAAGACGCAATCACGTCCGCTCGCCATCATCCACCCACAGAAAATCCTTTCCACGACAAGACGCAATCACGTCCGCTCGCCATCATCCATCCACAGAAAATCCTTTCCACGACAAGACGCAATCACGTCCACTCGCCATCATCCACCCACAGAAAATCCTTTCCACGACAACACGCAATCACGTCCGCTCGCCATCATCCATCCACAGAAAATCCTTTCAATGACAAGACGCAATCACGTCCGCTCGCCATTATCCATCCACAGAAAATCCTTTCCACGACAAGAGGCAATCACGTCCGCTCGCCATCATCCACCAACAGAAAATCCTTTCCACGACAAGACGCAATCACGTCCGCTCGCCATCATCCACCCACAGAAAATCCTTTCCACGACAAGACGCAATCACGTCCGCTCGCCATCATCCACCCACAGAAAATCCTTTCCACGACAAGACGCAATCACGTCCGCTCGCCATCATCCACCAACAGAAAATCCTTTCCACGACAAGACGCAATCACGTCCGCTCGCCATTATCCACCCACAGAAAATACTTTCCACGACAAGATGCAATCACGTCCGCTCGCCATCATCCATCCACAGAAAATCCTTTCCACGACAAGATGCAATCACGTCCGCTCGCCATCATCCACCCACAGAAAATCCTTTCCACGACAAGACGCAATCACGTCCGCTCGCCATCATCCACCCACAGAAAATCCTATCCACGACAAGACGCAATCACGCCCGCTCGCCATCATCCACCAACAGAAAATCCTTTCCACGAAAAGACGCAATCACGTCTGCTCGCCATCATCCACCCACAGGAAATCCTTTCCACGACAAGACGCAATCACGTCCGCTCGCCATTATCCACCCACAGAAAATCCTTTCCACGACAAGATGCAATCACGTCCGCTCGCCATCATCCATCCACAGAAAATCCTTTCCACGACAAGACACAATCACGTCCGCTCGCCATCATCCACCCACAGAAAATCCTTTCCACGACAAGACGCAATCACGTCCGCTGGCCATCATCCACCCACAGAAAATCCTTTCCACGACAAGACGCAATCACGCCCACTCGCCATCATCCATCCACAGAAAATCCTTTCCACCACAAGACGCAATCACGTCCGCTCGCCATCATCCACCCACAGAAAATCCTTTCCATGACAAGACACAATCACGTCCGTTCGCCATCATCCATCCACAGAAAATCCTTTTCACGACAAGACGCAATCACGTCCGCTCGCCATCATCCATCCACAGAAAATCCTTTTCACGACAAGACGCAATCACGTCCGCTCGCCATTATCCACCCACAGAAAATCCTTTCCACGACAAGATGCAATCACGTCCGCTCGCCATCATCCATCCACAGAAAATCCTTTCCACGACAAGACGCAATCACGTCCGCTCGCCATCATCCATCCACAGAAAATCCTTTCCACGACAAGACGCAATCACGTCCGCTCCCCATCATCCACCCACAGAAAATCCTTTCCGCAACAAGACACAATCACGTCCGCTCGCCATCATCCACCCACAGAAAATCCTTTCCACTAAACGACGCAATCATGTCCGCTCGCCATCCTCCACCCACAGGAAATCCTTTCCATGAAAAGACACAATCACGTCCGCTCGCCATCATCCACCCACAGGAAATCCTTTCCACGAAAAGACGCAATCACGTCCGCTCGGCATCATCCATCCACAGAAAATCCTTTCCACAACAAGACGCAATCACGTCCGCTCGCCATCATCCATCCACAGAAAATCCTTTCCACGACAAGACGCAATCACGTCCGCTCGCCATCATCCACCCACAGAAAATCCTTTCCACGACAAGACGCAATCACGTCCGCTCGCCATCATCCATCCACAGAAAATCCTTTCCACGACAAGACGCAATCACGTCCACTCGCCATCATTCACCCTCAGGAAATCCTTTCCACGACAAGACGCAATCACGTCCGTTCGCCATCATCCATCCACAGAAAATCCTTTCCACGACAAGACGCAATCACGTCCGCTCGCCATCATCGACCCACAGAAAATCCTTTCCACGACAAGACGCAATCACGTCCGCTCGCCATTATCCATACACAGAAAATCCTTTCCACGACAAGACGCAATCACGTCCGCTCGCCATCATCCACCAACAGAAAATCCTTTCCACGACAAGACGCAATCACGTCCGCTCGCCATCATCCACCAACAGAAAATCCTTTCCACGACAAGACACAATTACGTCCGCTCGCCATCATCCACCAAGAGAAAATCCTTTCCATGACAAGACGCAATCACGTCCGCTCGCCATCATCCATCCACAGAAAATCCTTTCCACGACAAGAGGCAATCACGTCCGCTCGCCATCATCCACCAACAGAAAATCCTTTCCACGACAAGACGCAATCACGTCCGCTCGCCATCATCCACCCACAGAAAATCCTTTCCACGACAAGACGCAATCACGTCCGCTCGCCATCATCCACCCACAGAAAATCCTTTCCACGACAAGACGCAATCACGTCCGCTCGCCATCATCCACCAACAGAAAATCCTTTCCACGACAAGACGCAATCACGTCCGCTCGCCATTATCCACCCACAGAAAATCCTTTCCACGACAAGATGCAATCACGTCCGCTCGCCATCATCCACCAACAGAAAATCCTTTCCACGACAAGACGCAATCACGTCCGCTCGCCATCATCCACCCACAGAAAATCCTATCCACGACAAGACGCAATCACGCCCGCTCGCCATCATCCACCAACAGAAAATCCTTTCCACGAAAAGACGCAATCACGTCTGCTCGCCATCATCCACCCACAGGAAATCCTTTCCACGACAAGACGCAATCACGTCCGCTCGCCATTATCCACCCACAGAAAATCCTTTCCACGACAAGATGCAATCACGTCCGCTCGCCATCATCCATCCACAGAAAATCCTTTCCACGACAAGACACAATCACGTCCGCTCGCCATCATCCACCCACAGAAAATCCTTTCCACGACAAGACGCAATCACGTCCGCTGGCCATCATCCACCCACAGAAAATCCTTTCCACGACAAGACGCAATCACGCCCACTCGCCATCATCCATCCACAGAAAATCCTTTCCACCACAAGACGCAATCACGTCCGCTCGCCATCATCCACCCACAGAAAATCCTTTCCATGACAAGACACAATCACGTCCGTTCGCCATCATCCATCCACAGAAAATCCTTTTCACGACAAGACGCAATCACGTCCGCTCGCCATCATCCATCCACAGAAAATCCTTTTCACGACAAGACGCAATCACGTCCGCTCGCCATTATCCACCCACAGAAAATCCTTTCCACGACAAGATGCAATCACGTCCGCTCGCCATCATCCATCCACAGAAAATCCTTTCCACGACAAGACGCAATCACGTCCGCTCGCCATCATCCATCCACAGAAAATCCTTTCCACGACAAGACGCAATCACGTCCGCTCCCCATCATCCACCCACAGAAAATCCTTTCCGCAACAAGACACAATCACGTCCGCTCGCCATCATCCACCCACAGAAAATCCTTTCCACTAAACGACGCAATCATGTCCGCTCGCCATCCTCCACCCACAGGAAATCCTTTCCACGAAAAGACACAATCACGTCCGCTCGCCATCATCCACCCACAGGAAATCCTTTCCACGACAAGACGCAATCACGTCCGCTCGCCATTATCCACCCACAGAAAATCCTTTCCACGACAAGATGCAATCACGTCCGCTCGCCATCATCCATCCACAGAAAATCCTTTCCACGACAAGACACAATCACGTCCGCTCGCCATCATCCACCCACAGAAAATCCTTTCCACGACAAGACGCAATCACGTCCGCTGGCCATCATCCACCCACAGAAAATCCTTTCCACGACAAGACGCAATCACGCCCACTCGCCATCATCCATCCACAGAAAATCCTTTCCACCACAAGACGCAATCACGTCCGCTCGCCATCATCCACCCACAGAAAATCCTTTCCATGACAAGACACAATCACGTCCGTTCGCCATCATCCATCCACAGAAAATCCTTTTCACGACAAGACGCAATCACGTCCGCTCGCCATCATCCATCCACAGAAAATCCTTTTCACGACAAGACGCAATCACGTCCGCTCGCCATTATCCACCCACAGAAAATCCTTTCCACGACAAGATGCAATCACGTCCGCTCGCCATCATCCATCCACAGAAAATCCTTTCCACGACAAGACGCAATCACGTCCGCTCGCCATCATCCATCCACAGAAAATCCTTTCCACGACAAGACGCAATCACGTCCGCTCCCCATCATCCACCCACAGAAAATCCTTTCCGCAACAAGACACAATCACGTCCGCTCGCCATCATCCACCCACAGAAAATCCTTTCCACTAAACGACGCAATCATGTCCGCTCGCCATCCTCCACCCACAGGAAATCCTTTCCACGAAAAGACACAATCACGTCCGCTCGCCATCATCCACCCACAGGAAATCCTTTCCACGAAAAGACGCAATCACGTCCGCTCGGCATCATCCATCCACAGAAAATCCTTTCCACAACAAGACGCAATCACGTCCGCTCGCCATCATCCATCCACAGAAAATCCTTTCCACGACAAGACGCAATCACGTCCGCTCGCCATCATCCACCCACAGAAAATCCTTTCCACGACAAGACGCAATCACGTCCGCTCGCCATCATCCATCCACAGAAAATCCTTTCCACGACAAGACGCAATCACGTCCACTCGCCATCATTCACCCTCAGGAAATCCTTTCCACGACAAGACGCAATCACGTCCGCTCGCCATCATCGACCCACAGAAAATCCTTTCCACGACAAGACGCAATCACGTCCGCTCGCCATTATCCATACACAGAAAATCCTTTCCACGACAAGACGCAATCACGTCCGCTCGCCATCATCCACCAACAGAAAATCCTTTCCACGACAAGACGCAATCACGTCCGCTCGCCATCATCCACCAACAGAAAATCCTTTCCACGACAAGACACAATTACGTCCGCTCGCCATCATCCACCAAGAGAAAATCCTTTCCATGACAAGACGCAATCACGTCCGCTCGCCATCATCCATCCACAGAAAATCCTTTCCACGACAAGAGGCAATCACGTCCGCTCGCCATCATCCACCAACAGAAAATCCTTTCCACGACAAGACGCAATCACGTCCGCTCGCCATCATCCACCCACAGAAAATCCTTTCCACGACAAGACGCAATCACGTCCGCTCGCCATCATCCACCCACAGAAAATCCTTTCCACGACAAGACGCAATCACGTCCGCTCGCCATCATCCACCAACAGAAAATCCTTTCCACGACAAGACGCAATCACGTCCGCTCGCCATTATCCACCCACAGAAAATCCTTTCCACGACAAGATGCAATCACGTCCGCTCGCCATCATCCATCCACAGAAAATCCTTTCCACGACAAGACACAATCACGTCCGCTCGCCATCATCCACCCACAGAAAATCCTTTCCACGACAAGACGCAATCACGTCCGCTGGCCATCATCCACCCACAGAAAATCCTTTCCACGACAAGACGCAATCACGCCCACTCGCCATCATCCATCCACAGAAAATCCTTTCCACCACAAGACGCAATCACGTCCGCTCGCCATCATCCACCCACAGAAAATCCTTTCCACGACAAGACACAATCACGTCCGTTCGCCATCATCCATCCACAGAAAATCCTTTTCACGACAAGACGCAATCACGTCCGCTCGCCATCATCCATCCACAGAAAATCCTTTTCACGACAAGACGCAATCACGTCCGCTCGCCATTATCCACCCACAGAAAATCCTTTCCACGACAAGATGCAATCACGTCCGCTCGCCATCATCCATCCACAGAAAATCCTTTCCACGACAAGACGCAATCACGTCCGCTCGCCATCATCCATCCACAGAAAATCCTTTCCACGACAAGACGCAATCACGTCCGCTCCCCATCATCCACCCACAGAAAATCCTTTCCGCAACAAGACACAATCACGTCCGCTCGCCATCATCCACCCACAGAAAATCCTTTCCACTAAACGACGCAATCATGTCCGCTCGCCATCCTCCACCCACAGGAAATCCTTTCCACGAAAAGACACAATCACGTCCGCTCGCCATCATCCATCCACAGAAAATCCTTTCCACGACAAGACGCAATCACGTCCGCTCGCCATCATCCACCCACAGAAAATCCTTTCCACGACAAGACGCAATCACGTCCGCTCGCCATCATCCATCCACAGAAAATCCTTTCCACGACAAGCCGCAATCACGTCCGCTCGCCATCATCCACCCACAGAAAATCCTTTCCACGACAAGACGCAATCACGTCCACTCGTCATCATCCACCAACAGAAAATCCTTTCCACGACAAGACGCAATCACGTCCGCTCGCCATCATCCACCCACAGGAAATCCTTTCCACGACAAGACGCAATCACGTCCGCTCGCCATCATCCATCCACAGAAAATCCTTTCCACGACAAGACGCAATCACGTCCGCTCGCCATCATCGACCCACAGAAAATCCTTTCCACGACAAGACGCAATCACGTCCGCTCGCCATTATCCATACACAGAAAATCCTTTCCACGACAAGACGCAATCACGTCCGCTCGCCATCATCCACCAACAGAAAATCCTTTCCACGACAAGACGCAATCACGTCCGCTCACCATCATCCACCAACAGAAAATCCTTTCCACGACAAGACACAATTACGTCCGCTCGCCATCATCCACCAAGAGAAAATCCTTTCCATGACAAGACGCAATCACGTCCGCTCGCCATCATCCATCCACAGAAAATCCTTTCCACGACAAGAGGCAATCACGTCCGCTCGCCATCATCCACCAACAGAAAATCCTTTCCACGACAAGACGCAATCACGTCCGCTCGCCATCATCCACCCACAGAAAATCCTTTCCACGACAAGACGCAATCACGTCCGCTCGCCATCATCCACCCACAGAAAATCCTTTCCACGACAAGACGCAATCACGTCCGCTCGCCATCATCCACCAACAGAAAATCCTTTCCACGACAAGACGCAATCACGTCCACTCGCCATCATCCATCCACAGAAAATCCTTTCCACGACAAGACGCAATCACGTCCGCTCGCCATCATCCACCCACAGAAAATCCTTTCCACGACAAGACGCAATCACGTCCGCTCACCATCATCCATCCACAGAAAATCCTTTCCACGACAAGACGCAATCACGTCCGCTCGCCATCATCCACCCACAGAAAATCCTTTCCACGACAAGACGCAATCACGTCCGCTCACCATTATCCATACACAGAAAATCCTTTCCACGACAAGATGCAATCACGTCCGCTCGCCATCATCCACCAACAGAAAATCCTTTCCACGACAAGACGCAATCACATCCGCTCGCCATCATCCACCAACAGAAAATCCTTTCCACGACAAGACGCAATTACGTCCGCTCGCCATCATCCACCAAGAGAAAATCCTTTCCACGACAAGACGCAATCACGTCCGCTCGCCATCATCCACCCACAGAAAATCCTTTCCACGACAAGACGCAATCACGTCCGCTCGCCATCATCCACCAACAGAAAATCCTTTCCACGACAAGACGCAATTACGTCCGCTCGCCATCATCCACCAACAGAAAATCCTTTCCACGACAAGACGCAATCACGTCCGCTCGCCATCATCCACCCACAGAAAATCCTTTCCACGACAAGACGCAATCACGTCCGCTCGCCATCATCCACCAACAGAAAATCCTTTCCACGTCAAGACGCAATCTTGTCCGCTCGCCATCATCCACCCACAGAAAATCCTTTCCACGACAAGACGCAATCACGTCCGCTCGCCATCATCCACCAACAGAAAATCCTTTCCACGTCAAGACGCAATCACGTCCGCTCGCCATCATCCACCAACAGAAAATCCTTTCCACGTCAAGACGCATTCACGTCCGCTCGCCATCATCCACCCACAGAAAATCCTTTCCACGTCAAGACGCAATCACGTCCACTCGCCATCATCCACCAACAGAAAATCCTTTCCACGACAAGACGCAATCACGTCCGCTCTCCATCATCCACCCACAGAAAATCCTTTACACGACAAGACGCAATCACGTCCGCTCGCCATCATCCACCAACAGAAAATCCTTTCCACGACAAGACGCAATCACGTCCGCTCGTCATCATCCACCAACAGAAAATCCTTTCCACGACAAGACGCAATCACGTCCGCTCGCCATCATCCACCCACAGAAAATCCTTTCCACGACAAGACGCAATCACGTCCGCTCGCCATCATCCACCAACAGAAAATCCTTTCCACGACAAGACGCAATCACGTCCGCTCGCCATCATCCACCCACAGAAAATCCTTTCCACGACAAGACGCAATCACGTCCACTCGTCATCATCCATCCACAGAAAATCCTTTCCACGACAAGACGCAATCACGTCCGCTCGCCATCATCCACCCACAGAAAATCCTTTCCACGACAAGACGCAATCACGTCCGCTCGCCATCATCCACCAACAGAAAATCCTTTCCACGACAAGACGCAATCACGTCTGCTCGCCATCATCCACCCACAGAAAATCCTTTCCACGACAAGACACAATCACGTCCACTCGTCATCATCCACCAACAGAAAATCCTTTCCACGACAAGACGCAATCACGTCCGCTCACCATCATCCACCCACAGGAAATCCTTTCCACGACAAGACGCAATCACGTCCGCTCGCCATCATCCACCAATGGATTAAGAGGAAACATGAAAAATCACGTCGAGAAAAACGTTTTTTTCAATGACATTAAAAACGGCCGTGTGTACGCGGCATAAGACTGTTATGCCATTAAACTGTGTGTGTAAAGGCAGGCGTCCCAATACTTTTGACAATATAGTGTACACTATGTGAAAGGCCATCCCTCTGCCGCCCTCAGGAACATGCCCACTCCATGGAATGGCCCATCAAGCGATGTGTGAAATGTTACATTGACACAGAGAAGTTTTCTAGGATTATATTGGATTGTGAAACTAAAATATCAAACCTTTACACATCAGTCCAGGTTGGATTGGATGTAGGAATTCGGGGGCCCATTTTTGCTTATGGGTCGGGGGCCACACAACCTTTGCACCTTCATTTAAAGTGAGACTAGTGTATCCTCCTCTGGATCTGTCATATTACACCATGTAGTTATGATGTGCGTCTTTTCATGTAAATCACGTTGGAACTGAAGTTAAAGTAAATTCTAACTGACGGACTTTTTAGCTTTCTCTGTGCACCGTGAATCCTAAAGAAATGTTGTATTTGCTTCTGATCTCCTGCAGCCTCTTTGCAGCCACTTCCTGTCTCCATACACTCCAGTGATGACCTTTCTCAGGGGGGTTTCCTGATGGTGACACCAGAGTACCGTGTCTGTGTAATGCATGTAAAAAAGGCCACTTGTACCAGTGGCGGCTGGTGCTCAAATTTTTTGGGGGGGCCGCAAACAAACTGAAAAAAAACAACACATCAATTGCAGCCACTGTGCCCATCAAAAGCCACTACTGTGCCATCAAAAGCCGCTACTGTGCCCATCAATTGTTGCCAGTGTGCCCATCAATTGCAGCCACTGTGCCATCAATTGTTTCCAGTGTGCCCATCAATTGTTGCCAGTGTGCCCATCAATTGTTGCCAGTGTGCCCATCAATTGCCGCTACTGTGCCCATCAATTTTTGCCAGTGTGCCCATCAATTGCAGCCACTGTGCCATCAATTGTTGCCAGTGTGCCCATCACTTGCCACTACTGTGCCCATCAATTGTTGCCAGTGTGCCCATCAATTGTTGCCAGTGTGCATCGCCCGGCACTTACCTGTCTCGCACCGGGTCAGCGGCGGTCTCCTGCACGTCCTCCATGTCTTCTTCCATCCTCTCTATCAGGCGTCCAATCACAGTGCCTGAAGTTTCATCCAATCAGGTGACAGGTAACAGACCCGAGCACCTGATTGGCTGAGAGGTGGTTCAGTGTTAGCACACAACGCTGAGTGATCAGTGAACGCCCAGCATGGCGCCCGCTGATCACTGTTTTGGGCACCTATTAGAGTCTACGGCTCTAATCAGGTGATAAAAAAAACACCCCCGCTACTGTAATTCAGGTGCCCGGTGCCCGAAAAGGGTCCGGACACCTGAATAGGGGGTGGCAGCGGCGACCATAGATAGATAGATTCTTGTAATGCATGAATCTATCTATGGTGATAGAGCGGTGCCAGGAGAGAGCTGGCGATGCCCATGCACCCCTTATGGACGCACTGCCACTGACTTGTAGTCTCCATGGGAAGTCCATGTGACGGGGTGACAAACCTGGAGCCCAACTGGGGGATAGAGCGTTGTCATCCTGTAACAGGAAGTGCCTAAGCAAAGATCTTCATGGCAGGATCACCAGGGATTTAATGAAATACGCAGATATGAAAAGATTGAAATTTACATGTTAAAGACGATTGGAGATTTTAGTGATGGGATTCACTTGATTTTCCGCTCTCCTATCGGGAAGTCCTCCTTCCTTCATGTTGGATAGAATTTGTTTGGTAAGTGTGAGTGGTGGAGAGTGAATCAGCGGGGTCAGAGCCGAGGTCATCATCCGCCCAACCACTGCGCACTTCACATAATTGGAAACAAAGTAAAACGCTTCAAAAGGCTACAAAAATAATCCCGTCATAAATATTCAAACCTCTCGCCGAATGACTTGGCAGCCGCGCCAGACAAACAAGATTTACATTTATGGAGAATGGAGGAATATTGGAAACAATGGCTGGATGGTGAGTCATGAGATGTACAAACACGGCACTGAACCCGGTCTGATAAATCATCTCCATACTATCGATCGGGATGTTCCCGGATTAGAAGGATTGCAGACAGTGACCCATCCCCCCATCCTTATTAATATACCGATTTATCATGTGTGGTCATCTGTGATGGTAATGAGGTGTCATCATCAATATTCATCTTCAGCCATCTAATTCTAAGGATGAATATATTCCATCACCGCACATGCCAAGAGTCATTCTGAAGGATCAGACTACGCTTCATTCACTGGACCCCCAGAATGGGCGACATCCATTGGCCTCTGGACCCCCAGGATGGGCGACATCCATTGACCTCTGGACCCACAGACTGATCTACATTCATTGGCCTCTGGACCCACAGAATGGGCGACATTCATTGGCCCCTGGACCCACAGACTGATCTACATTCATTGGCCTCTGGACCCACAGACTCATCTACATTCATTGGCCTCTGGACCCACAGACTGATCTACATTCATTGGCCTCTGGACCCACAGAATGGGCGACATTCATTGGCCCCTGGACCCACAGACTGATCTACATTCATTGGCCTCTGGACCCACAGACTCATCTACATTCATTGGCCTCTGGACCCACAGACTCATCTACATTCATTGGCCTCTGGACCCACAGACTGATCTACATTCATTGGCCTCTGGACCCACAGACTCATCTACATTCATTGGCCTCTGGACCCACAGACTCATCTACATTCATTGGCCTCTGGACCCACAGACTCATCTACATTCATTGGCCTCTGGACCCACAGAATGGGCGACATTCATTGGCCTCTGGACCCACAGAATGGGCAACATTCATTGGCCTCTGGACCCACAGAATGGGTGACATTCATTGGCCTCTGGACCCACAGAATGGGCGACATTCATTGGCCTCTGGACCCACAGAATGGGCGACATTCATTGGACTCTGGACCCACAGACTGATCTACATTCATTGGCCTCTGGACCCACAGATCGGGCAACATTCATTGGCCTCTGGACCTACAGAATGGGTGACATTCATTGGCCCCTGGACCCACAGAATGGGCGACATTCATTGGCCTCTGGACCCACAGAATGGGCAACATTCATTGGCATCTGGACCCACAGAATGGGTGACATTCATTGGCCCCTGGACCCACAGAATGGGCAACATTCATTGGTCTCTGGACCCACAGAATGGGCAACATTCATTGGCCTCTGGACCCACAGAATGGGCAACATTCATTGGCCTCTGGACCCACAGAATGGGCGACATTCATTGGCCTCTTGACCCCCAGAATGGGCGACATTCATTGGACTCTGGACACATAGACTGATCTACATTCATTGGCCTCTGGACCCACAGAATGGGCAACATTCATTGGCTTCTGGACCCACAGAATGGGCGACATTCATTGAACTCTGGACCCACAGACTGATCTACATTCATTGGCCTCTGGACCCACAGAATGGGCAACATTCATTGGCCTCTGGACCCACAGAATGGGCGACATTCTTTGGCCTCTGGACCCACAGAATGCGCAACATTCATTGGCATTTGGACCCACAGAATGGGCGACATTCATTGGACTCTGGACCCACAGACTCATCTACATTCATTGGCCTCTGGACCCACAGAATGGGCGACATTTATTGGCCTCTGGACCCACAGACTGATCTACATTCATTGGCCTCTGGACCCACAGAATGGGCTACATTCATTGGCCTCTGGACCCACAGAGTGGGCAACATTCATTGGCCTCTGGGCCCGCAGAATGGGCGACATTCATTGGCCTCTGGACCCACAGAATGGGCAACATTCATTGGCCTCTGGACCCACAGAATGGGCAACATTCATTGGCCTCTGGACCCACTGACTGATCTATATTCATTGGCCTCTGGACCCACAGAATAGGCTCCACCCTTCCAGTTAATTTTGCCGTTATTGTATATTGTGTGTAAATGTTTTTCTGTGAATATTTTGGTTTGCAATGTTTTTCCTTCATAAACAATATTTTACAATCAATAAGCTTTCTCTGAAATGCACTGAACCAGAACCCGCAGAATTCCTGTCTCTATGGAGAGTTCTGTTATATGTGACCTCTGGCGTGTCCCTGTGTGGTGTGGCAGCGAGGATTACAGACATTTTATAAAGTCACAATTGCTGCATCAGATAGTGTGCAGGGTGCGGGGGTCACACGGTGCGAGGGCCACGCGGTGCGGGGATCACGCGGTGCGAGGGTCATGCAGTGTGGGGGTCACATGGTGCGGGGGTCACGCGGTGTGGGGGTCACATGGTGCGGGGGGTCACGTGGTGGGAGGGTCATGCGGTGCGGGGGTCACGCGGTGCGGGGATCACGTGGTGCGAGGGTCACGCAGTGTGGGGGTCACATGGTGCGGGGGTCACACGGTGTGGGGGTCACATGCTGCGGGGGTCACACGGTGGGAGGGTCACGCGGTGCGGGGGTCACACGGTGTGGGGGTCACATGGTGCGGGGGTCACGCGGTGCGGGGTTCACATGGTGCTGGGGTCACGCGGTGGGAGGGTCACGCAGTGCGGGGGTCACATGGTGCGGGGGTCACGCGTTGGGAGGGTCACGCGGTGCGGGGGTCACGCGGTGCCAGGTCTTCTATGAGCCTGGTGTCCATCACTATCAGCCTGCTGCCATGTGTCACATAGTGAAATCTCCAACTGATCCTCCAATGACCTGAGAGTATTACAAGGGAACTGCCATCAAAATAATTCCCCGTCTGCCACTTACCTTTGATATCCAGCAAGTCCTCTGTTGTCCCATCCCCCCCTGCTATTCCTCTGCACATCCCATCCCAAGCCGCCATATTTATTTTCTTCGTCATAAAGAGCCAGTTGTCTCTTTCTGGTTCTCCCGGCGCCCCCTTGATGACATAGTGGTAGGTGTATCTTCCTGTGCTGTGGGGAAGTCGGTGCCTCCTGGAATTTGTGACGTTACTATTCCTGGAGGAGACACCTCACCTAGACAACAATGGAGGCTGCAGACGGGGAAATTCAAATCATTTTTTTACAAAAGGTTGTGTTTTTTAGATTGGGGGGAGCGCGGGAGGGGGGAAGGTGTGCAATGTGTGTGTGGCGACCTCACCCCTCTCACCCCTTCTTCTTCTCGGCTTGTTGTCTGGTCTAGTTGGGAGTATGGGAGGAGGGATGCGATACACCACGGCCCATGTCCTCTTTTGGATATAGGTGAAGGCCAGAACCAATTTTACCATCGGGTCGTGTGTATAACCCAGAGCCAAGTCTTTTCTGTAAATGACCCCCTCTGCTCCCAGTAACTGGAGTTCCACACCACTGAAAAGGTGCAACTCGTATTTATTCTCCAACAGCAATAAATCGTCATTTAGCACAGACAGGTTGTGACCCAAAGAACAGTTCAGTATAAGTGGGGAGTAGGTCGAGGCACAATCCTTAGATAGAACCAACCATTGTGGTGTCACCAACGGTTATGGCGCACAGCCGCTGCCACCGACTGTGTAGAACAGAAAGTGAATTACCTTTGCTAAGCGCAGCCCCTGTCAGGGGGAAGACATCCGTCCAAGAGAGTTACCGAGGCCTCTCCGTCACCGGCGAATGCTGCACTGGATTATCCCGAGAAGTTCCGCTCACCGCCCTCCTCATCTCAGACTCGGGCACCCAAGGCTTTAGGGCCCCCTCGGATTCCTCCACCCTTGCGGGACCCAGTCGAAGGCACTGGGCCCCAGGCCTCCTCGATAGTACCTCAACCCAGGCTAAAGGTGCCTGGGATGGACTCCATCTCGCGCTCCGGCCAGGTCAAGGGCACCTGGGCCCGGAACTCCGGAACGCCGGCACCCAGAATGAAGGTGCCTGGGTGCGGCTGCGACCTCCGACTCTGAACCGTGTTCCGGGCGTCTGTCCCCCTTTATCTCCTCTCCCCTGCATCACAGCAGGTTCCCTGCCCCGCTGTACAACCGCCGGAAAAGGACAAAAAGGGCACAGTACTGCAGTGAGGGCTCAACCCCGGGCCAGTGCGACAGCGCCACCCACAGGCCGAAGGGAACCTCACACCACCAGAGTCCTCCATGAACAACAAATGGTCCCAAATTCCCTAACAATCACTACCACCCAGATGCCTCCCCTAAATTACAATACCCGCTACATGTGCAATGTGTGATATTTTATGTGAAGGTCCTCTTCAAAGTATACCAAGAAAAATGTCAGATATTGCAGCTTACCCTTCTTAGATGTGGAAGCTGCATTCGATTTCCTATATCAGGATAAGTGCATTTACTGCAAGTACAGAAAGAAATCTGTTGATCCCACCAGAAATGCTGTGTCCTTGTAACTTCCTATGAGCTGGACGGAAATCTATAGCAATGTTATCCTCCTGGAGATGAGAAGATGGGAAGGAATCCTGGGGTGACAACACTGCCCCTAGCTTCCTTTACAGTGAGTGTATGTTGTCACCCCAGGACAGGAAGTGGGTTTCTGGCAGGATCTTCATTTGAAAGTGAAAGAAAAGAGGAGTTCTTGATAAAAATGTTTATTGGTTTCCAGCAGTGAGATTGCACAGGTTGTAGGTAGTATAGGCAATACTCCGGCCAGGAAAATATTTTATGTACAACATACCAGAGAAGGATGAGGAACATTCCCCTGAGGATGGTGGGAACTTCTGATCGATGTGAGCAATGGAGATGGGATATCAGAGAGGTGGATAATGACATAGCCAGGGGTAGGAAGCATTGGAAGAAAGTCAAACAGATCCAGGGAAAAAGAATTTGAATGTAGTCACCACCTCTGAGGATGGGAAGGGGGCAGCTGAAGACAGTTTTTGTTTTTGGGTTTAGAGAACTCAATGGATCCATTCTGTCCATGGAGATTACAACAGAGATTCCAATCCTTTACATTCCGTCCAACCAAAATATATATCTTTGGTTCTCCACAAATCTGCATTGTACTGTGGAATACCCAGCCACAGTGTCCTCCGTAATGTACGTGACCTCCTCTGTGGTGTATGGTGACCTCCTCTGTGATGTATGGTGACCTCCTCTGTGATGTATGGTGACCTCCTCTGTGGTGTATGGTGACCTCCTCTGTGATGTATGGTGACCTCCTCTGTGGTGTATGGTGACCTCCTCTGTGATGTATGGTGACCTCCTCTGTGATGTATGGTGACCTCCTCTGTGGTGTATGGTGACCTCCTCCGTGGTGTATGGTGACCTCCTCTGTGATGTATGGTGACCTCCTCTGTGATGTATGGTGACCTCCTCTGTGGTGTATGGTGACCTCCTCTGTGATGTATGGTGACCTCCTCTGTGGTGTATGGTGACCTCCTCTGTGATGTATGGTGACCTCCTCTGTGATGTATGGTGACCTCCTCTGTGGTGTATGGTGACCTCCTCTGTGATGTATGGTGACCTCCTCTGTGATGTATGGTGACCTCCTCTTTGGTGTATGGTGACCTCCTCTGTGGTGTATGGTGACCTCCTCTGTGATGTATGGTAAACCTCCTCTTTGGTGTATGGTGACCTCCTCTGTGGTGTATGGTGACCTCCTCTATGATGTATGGTGACCTCCTCCGTGGTGTATGGTGACCTCCTCCGTGATGTATGGTGACCTCCTCTGTGGTGTATGGTGACCTCCTCTGTGGTGTATGGTGACCTCCTCTGTGATGTATGGTGACCTCCTCTGTGATGTATGGTGACCTCCTCTGTGATGTATGGTGACCTCCTCTGTGGTGTATGGTGACCTCCTCCGTGGTGTATGGTGACCTCCTCCGTGATGTATGGTGACCTCCTCTGTGGTGTATGGTGACCTCCTCTGTGGTGTATGGTGACCTCTTCTGTGATGTATGGTGACCTCCTCTGTGGTGTATGGTGACCTCCTCTGTGATGTATGGTGACCTCCTCTGTGGTGTATGGTGACCTCCTCCGTGGTGTATGGTGACCTCCTCCGTGGTGTATGGTGACCTCCTCTCTGGTGTATGGTGACCTCCTCTGTGGTGTATGGTGACCTCCTCTGTGATGTATGGTGACCTCCTCTGAGATGTATGGTGACCTCCTCTGTGGTGTATGGTGACCTCCTCCGTGGTGTATGGTGACCTCCTCTCTGGTGTATGGTGACCTCCTCTGTGGTGTATGGTGACCTCCTCTGTGGTGTATGGTGACCTCCTCTATGATGTATGGTGACCTCCTCTATGATGTATAGTGACCTCCTCTGTGATGTATGGTGACCTCCTCTGTGATGTATGGTGACCTCCTCTATGATGTATGGTGACCTCCTCTATGATGTATGGTGACCTCCTCTGTGGCGTATGGTGACCTCCTCTATGATGTATTGTGACCTCCTCTGTGGTGTATGGTGACCTCCTCTATGATGTATGGTGACCTCCTCTGTGATGTATGGTGACCTCCTCTGTGGTGTATGGTGACCTCCTCTGTGATGTATGGTGACCTCCTCTGTGATGTATGGTGACCTCCTCTTTGGTGTATGGTGACCTCCTCTGTGGTGTATGGTGACCTCCTCTGTGATGTATGGTAAACCTCCTCTTTGGTGTATGGTGACCTCCTCTGTGGTGTATGGTGACCTCCTCTATGATGTATGGTGACCTCCTCTGTGATGTATGGTGACCTCCTCTATGATGTATGGTGACCTCCTCTGTGCTGTATGGTGACCTCCTCTATGATGTATGGTGACCTCCTCTATGATGTATAGTGACCTCCTCTTTGGTGTATGGTGACCTCCTCTGTGGTGTATGGTCACCTCCTCTGTGATGTATGGTAAACCTCCTCTTTGGTGTATGGTGACCTCCTCTGTGGTGTATGGTGACCTCCTCTATGATGTATGGTGACCCCCTCTGTGATGTATGGTGACCTCCTCTGTGATGTATGGTGACCTCCTCTGTGATGTATGGTGACCTCCTCTATGATGTATGGTGACCTCCTCTATGATGTATGGTGACCTCCTCTGTGGTGTATGGTGACCTCCTCTGTGGTGTATGGTGACCTCCTCCGTGGTGTATGGTGTCCTCCTCTGTGGTGTATGGTGACCTCCTCTGTGGTGTATGGTGACCTCCATTTGGAGATGATGGATGGCTGAATTTTCTGTGCCACAATTTGTGAGTCTCCTGTTCAGCCTGGGAGGCTCTGCAGATGTATCAGTTAGTGGAGATCTGGCATCGGTAGAGAAGGCTGAGGTATGTAGGAGCCCTCGCCTAGTGTTTAGATTTTGGGTTAAACAAACCTCAGAGTGGATGATGAGGATCCAGCACTACACATTGCATTCATAGTAATAAGGGGAACGGCTGTCTAATTCCCAAACCACTGAGCAGACCACATTCACCATTCTATGTGTCTCAGGTGACCAATTGCTGCAATTTGTTCGCAGGCCTGGGCTGCATACGTTTAGAATTAACTGGGCGAGGGTAACGTGACGAGGGTTGTCCCAGACGGGCGTTCCCTCCATTCTTCCCAGAACACTGCAACATATTTATATAACACGTCTCACATCCATTCCGAAATACGCAGAACGTCACAAGGTACTGAAAAAGAACAAAGACAAGGCAGACGTGACCGCAGTATTCAGTATAGTATTATTATATCATCACAGAACAGAGATAAGGAAGACGTGACCGCAGTACAGGAAAGAATTTTTCTTCCTAGGTGTAGATTTCCTCTCACTTCCTGTTGTCTCCTTCCGTTTGTAAGTAGGATGTTTGAAAGTAGGGGCCTGCCCTATATACTCTGCAGTAATTTGGCCCTTAGGTGTTGGTGTTGCCACAACACTGTAAGTGTTCACAGTTACTCTTGGTTGGACGCAGGAACGCCCTACTGTGAAATATTATATCAAGAATTGTAATTACATGCCATTGTTGAACAGTGGTAGGAAAAATTGGGCCTTTGGTGGTGGTGGTGCTGGTGCCACAACACTGTAAGTCCTCACAGTTACTCTTGGTGGGCGCAGGAATGGGCCCTGCTGTGAATTATTAGTTCAAGAATTGTAATTACATGCCCCTGTTAAACAATGAGCCCTGCTGCAAAGTATTGCATTAAAAATTGTAATTACACGCCCCTGTTAAACAGGGGCTGAAAAATTGGGCCTTAGCCACTGGTGGCAGTGCCCAGAAACAAAAATGTTGTTACAAGCTATCAGCATGATCATTGAGGAGGAAGAGGATAGTCACTCAGCATAACAGGATAGTCACTCTGTATCAGCATAGGCAGTCTTGAAGGGATCTGACATTTAAAAGAAAATTATTCTGTTACATCAGCATCAGGTGCCTGGTTGCTGGTAGTGATCCAAAACTGATTCATTTTTATGAAGGTCAGTCGATCGACCGAGTCGGTGGACAGGCGCACCCTGTGATTGGTTACAAAGCCTCTAGCAGCACTGAATGTGTGTTCCAAAAGAACGCTGGATGCAGGACAGGCCAGTAGCTCAATTGCATACTGTGCAAGCTCTGGCCAGTGATCCATCCTCAAGACCCAGTAACCCAGAGGATTTTCGATGGGAAAGGTGTTCAAGTCTGATCTTGCCCCTAGGTATTCCTGCACCATGTAAACCAGACGCTGGCGATGGTTGCTGGAACCGATCATACCTTGGGGCTGCGTACTAAAAAATTGTCTGAACGCATCGGTCAGACAGCCACCTTCTCCACCGATCCTTCTTTGACTGACCGAAGCCTCAGCAACACGTTGTCCAGGACAAGGAATTTGTAACTTCCCAGTCTCTAAACACGTTGCACAGACCTTTCTGCAAGGCCTCCCGGAGATGCTTCATCCTCTGCTCACTCTGCGATGGCAAGATAAGGTCCGCAACCTTACCCTTGTACCGTGGATCAAGGAGGGTTGCCAGCCAGTAATGATCCCTCTCCTTGATCCAAAGAATACGAGGATCCTTCCGCAGACTTTGCAGGATCAGGGAGGCCATGCAGCGTAGATTTTCTGAGGCATTTGGTCCGGAGTCCTCTGGGTCACTCAGGACGAAATGATCCGCAGCCACCTTCTCCCAGCCACGTACAAGTCCATGGGTGTCTTGGGACTGTAATTGATCCCTTGAAGACTGCTGCTGATGCTGAGTGCTAGTCTCCACCTCCATGCTGACACAATCCTCCTCCTCTTCCTCCTCGTCCTCTTCCTCCTCGTCCTCTTCCTGTGTGATAGGTGGACCAGCAGGAACACTGTCTGGATAAAGGGGGCCTTGAGAGGTAAGGAAGTCCTCCTCTTCCTCCCTCTGTTCTGCCTCAAGTGCCCTGTCCATTATTCCATGCAGCGTGTCCCTCTTGTCCACCTGTTGGAACATACGCTACGTGGAATATTGGACAAGGCACTTGAGGCAGAACAGAGGCAGGAAGAGGAGCTCCCCTGACCCTGTCCTGGTGCCATATTGCCACAGATACTCATTGATGGCCCTCTGCTGCGTGTGCAGCCGCTGCAGCATGGCCAACGTAGAGTTCCACCTGGTGGGCATGTCACAGATTAGGCGGTACTTGGTCATTGTCAGAAACCACCATTTCTGGCTTAAGCTGGTGTGGCGTCAACCACCTCTGAGCCTACCCCTCCAGAGCTGACAGAATCTCTGCCCCAGTGTGGCTCCTTTCCCCCAAGCACACCAGCTCAAGCACCGCATGGCATCTTTTTGCCTGCGTGCTTGCGTAGCCCATTGAACGCCTACGGAGCACCGCTGGTTCTGAGGACAAAGCACAGGTAGAGGCCATGGGGGAAGAAGAAGAGGAGGAGGGGGTGAAGGAGAGAGGTGTGTCAGAATCACCAGTAGTAACATTTTGGTGACGTGGTGGTGGAACAACCTTCAACACTACTGCACCTTGTCCTGCATCCTTCCCAGCTGCCAGCAGAGTCACCCAATGCGCCGTGAAAGATAGGCAACGTCCCTGTCCATGCCTGCTAGACCATGAGTCAGAGGTAATATGCACCTTACCGCTGACTGTCCTGTCCAGCGAGGCCAAGTCATTGCCTTCCACATGCCGGTAGAGAGCCGGAATCACCTTCTGTGAGAAAAAGTGGCGTTTGGGAACCTGCCACTGAGGAACCGCACATTCCACAAACTCACTGAAGGGTGCAGAGTCTACCAACTGAAAAGGCAGCAGTTGAAGTGCTAGCAATTTAACCAAGCTAGCATTCAACCGCTGGGCATGTGGATGGCTGGGAGCGAACTTCTTTCGGCGGTGCAGCAGCTGGGGCAGGGAAATTTGCCTGCTACATTCGGACGTTGGTGTACTGCTAGCAGAGTGCCCGCAAGTACTTGGCTGTGACACACCTAATTCTAAACCTTCATTCCTCTCAGTACAGGTTTCAGAGAGGAATGAAGGTATAGTGGGGTTGGAGATCCCAGCTGATGATGAGCAAGGAGAGGTCCGCTTTGTTCTTTGGTGTGGGTCTTTTAGGTGTGCTTGCCAACGAACTGCATGGCAGGTCAACATATGTCTGGTCAAGCACGTGGTGCCCAAGCGGCTCATGTTTTGGCCACGCGAGATATGCTTCAGACATTTGTTGCAAATAGCAATGGGGCGATCTGATGCACACGTCTGAAAAAAGGCCCACACCAAAGAACTTTTGGAATAACGCGCAGAGACAGCAGTGCCCTGCACATGCAGGACACTGCGGTGTGATGCAGTCGGTTGGCTTCCCTTAGGCTGGCCCCTGGAGGGCATCCTGCCTCGTTGGAGATGTGCCTCCTCCTCCTCCTCTCTCCTATCAGGCACCCACGTGGAGTTAGTGACCTCATTATCCCCTCCCTCCTCATCACTAGAGCAAATCTGGCAGTATGCTGCAGCTGGGGGAACATGACTGTCAGATAGCTGACCTTGTTGGGCACCCCCTCTCTCTGGGCTCACAATACTGCCTTTCTCTAGCTAGGTACCATCATCGGAGCCTTCAAAGCGCTGGGCATCCTCCTGGAGCATGTACCCAACACTGTGGTCAAACAGTTCGGGTGACTCCTCAGGAGGACATGGTGGGGCTAGGGAAGGAGTGACTGATGACATTGAGCTGAGGGAAAAGGCCGCTTTGGCAGCTGCTTTGCCAGACAAAGTACCCTGAGCCTGGGTGAGAGAGGATGAGGAGGATGAGGATGGCTTGGTCATCCACTCTACTAAGTCTTCGGTATGTTGTGGCTCAACATGGCCAGTTGCCGAAAAGAAGGACAAGCGTGTCCCACGGCCATGTGCTGATGAGGATGCACCCTCTCCATGACCAGCACTGTTGCCTCTAGACAAAGAGCCTGCTTGCCCTCTTTTATTGGCTCGTGACTGTCTGCCTCTCCTTGTTGGCCTTCCAGACATTCTAATGGCCTGCAGTGAGATGTAGCTGCACAAAGGTGGGATGTATATATATATATATATATATATATATATATATATATATATCTATAGTGATTATACTGCAGATAGCAGAATCAACTGCCTGCTGTGGTATTAGTATGAGAACACCAGCAATTGTCTTCAGTTAGTTTTAGGTGCACACTGTGCAGAGGACACAGTACACTAACTGAAAATACTTGCAGCTCCCTGCCTGTGGTATTTGTATCAGAACACCAGCAATTGTATTGAGGTAAGCTTTAGGTGCACACTGTGCAAAGGACACTAAAGCAAAATACTGCAGCTCCCTGCATGTATTTGTATCAGAACACCAGCATTTGTATTGAGGTAAGCTTTCGGTGCACACTGTGCAAAGGACACTAAAGCAAAATACTGCAGCTCCCTGCCTGTATTTGTATCAGAACACCAGCAATTGTATTGAGGTAAGCTTTAGGTGCACACTGTGCAAAGGACACTAAAGCAAAATACTGCAGCTCCCTGCCTGTATTTGTATCAGAACACCAGCAATTGTATTGAGGTAAGCTTTCGGTGCACACTGTGCAAAGGACACAGTACACTAAGTGAAACACTGCAGCTAGCACAATCACCTGCCTTCCTGTCAGGATAGAGAATAACAGGAACGGATCTAGCTAAACTGAATACAGTGTATAAATACTGTATATATACAACACCTAGGATGCATATATATCCTCCACACACTGTAACTGCAGCTAACTGACTCGCCTGCCTGCTCTATCTAACTCAATATAAATGACACTGTCTCGCTCTCTCTGTCTCTTTCCTTTAACCAACGCCAACACACTACACAAGGCCGCCAAGCCGGCGGCCTTATATAGTGTGGGGCGTATACCTACTTTTCTGAGCCATGATTGGCCAAAGCCACCCTGGCTTTGGCCAATTACAGGTCTCTCTGTACCTACGGTGCTGTGATTGTCCAAGCATGCGGGTCATAGTGCATGCTTGGCCAGTCATCAGCCAGCAATGCACTACGATGCCGCAGGGAATTATGGGCCGTGACGCACCACTCAAATTTGGCACGAATGGCCCATAATGTTCGAAATTCGACGAATGGTCGAACAGCCGATGTTCGAGTCGAGCATGGGTTTGACTCAAACTCGAAGCTCATCCCTAGTCAGGGGGTGGGTAGTGGGGTCCCCTAGGGTTCTGTGCTGGAGGATGGGGTAAGCAGTGCAATCTCTGTATTTGCGGACGATACTAAGCTAAGCAGGGCAATAACTTCTCCGCAGGATGTGGAAACCTTGCAAGATGATCTGAACAAATTAATGGGGGGGGGGGCAACTACATGGCAAATAAGGTTTAATGTAGAAAATTGTCAAATAATGCATTTGGGTGTCAGTAATATGAATGTAATCTATACACTGGGGGGAGAACCTCTGGGGGAATCTAGGATGGAAAAGGACCTGGGGGTCCTAGTAGATGATAGCAGCAGCTTGGCATTGCATGCCATTGCTGAGCCTAGCAAAGCAAACAGAATATTAGCATTAAAAAGGGGATCAACGCCAGAGATAAAAGGATAATTCTCCTGCTCTACAAGACTCTGGTCCAGCCGCACCTGGAGTATGCCGTCCAGTTCTGGGCACCAGTCCTCAGGAAGGATGTACTGGAAATGGAGCGAGTACAAAGAAGGGCAACAAAGCTAATAAAGGGTCTGGAGGATATTAGTTATAAGGAAAGGTTGTGAGCTCTGAACTTATTCTCTCTGGAGAAGAGACGCTTGAGAGGGGAGATGATTTCTATGTACAAATACCGTACTGGTGACTAGGGATAAGCTTTGAGTTCGAGTCGAACTCATGTTCGACTCGAACATTGCCTGTTCGCCTGTTCGCCGAACAGCGAGCAAATTGGGGTGTTCGCGGCAAATTCGAAAAGTCTATGGGAGAAATCTAAAGTGCTAATTATAAAGGTTAATATGCATGTTATTGTCATAAAAAGTGTTTGGGGACCCGGGTCCTGCCCCAGGGGACATGTATCAATGCAAATTTTTTTTTTAAAACGGCCGTTTTTTGGGGAGCAGTGATTTTAATAATGCTTAAAGTGAAACAATAAAAGTGAAATATTCCTTTACATTTCGTACCTGGGGGGTGTGTATGATATGCATGTGAAGTGGCGCATGTTTCCCGTGCTTAGAACTGCCCCTGCACAAAGTGTCATTTTTGAAGGAAAAAAAGTCATTTAAAACTCAGGCCTCGTACACACGACCGATTTTCTCGTCGTAAACAGTCAAGAAAAGTGCCGCGAGAGTTTTTTTGTCTAGAAAAACGTTCGTGTGTATGGTTTTACGACGAGAAACTTGACGAGATTTCCTCGTCGTGTTTCTCGTCGGCCTGTTTTGTGACGAGAAAATGGTTCGTGTGTATGCTTTTACGACTCTTCCAAAAGCGCGCATGCTCACAAGCAACTATGAGACGGGAGCGCATCTTCTGGTAAAACAAGCCTTCATAATGGAGAGAGCACATTCGTCACGCTCATAAATATTTCATCGTTTAAATGTTCTGCATTGAATTCTTCGTTAGAATGTTACATTAATCAAAACGAGAGACCTTCTTTTGCTGCTGATATTCACACAGAGTTCTGCCTTATTTTTAACCTTTTTCATGCTGCTCTTTATAAGATTTATGTGTATTATATCGTGCACGTTTTTAGGAATAATTTAAATGGTTAGATTTTTCAAAATGATGTTAATTATAATTTCTCAATGTTTTGATAGCGATCTCACATTTAATTTTCTAATCTATATTTTTAAAATTTCACACCATGTTTTTGAGCTAATCAGATTTAGTTATTCTTTTGGGGGGGTGATATCTGTGCCTTTTATTGTCAGTCAAATGTATCTGCTTACTCCAAAGCTTTTTTTTTTTTTATTTAAAAATACACATAGTCAAGTATGAACTTAAACAAAAAACACATTTATTCATGTTTATAAATTAAATAAAGAGAAGGCAGCGCTGGAGAAGCTGCTGCCATTTGTGCATCCCAGGGACCCCAGAGCACACACCAACCCTGTGTGGACACTAAAATTGGGAGCTTGAGAAGGCCCACATTTCAGAACACAATCTGATGCTGGCCTCCCAGAGGTCAGGAACAGCAGCAGGTGAGATATATGTCCCAAGTGTGTGGTACTACAACAGGCTGCCTTCTGTCCGACCAGTGCGACCACAATGAAGCAAGGCCATCACTTCCTCTTCTTCCTGGCAACCTTCCCTGCAGCCTTTCCTGAAGCCTTTCCTGAAGCCTTTCCTGCAGCCTTTCCTGCAGCCTTCCTTCTTCGTTTAGCTGGAGGCTGGCCCACTGGAGGGGTACTCCTGTCAGGAGGAGGAGGTGGAGGTGTAGCAGAAGGGGGTGGGGCAGAAGAAGAAGGTGGAGGTGTAGCAGAAGGGGGTGGGGCAGAAGGTGGAGGTGTAGCAGAAGGGGGTGGGGCAGAAGGTGGAGGTGTAGCAGAAGGGGGTGGGGCAGAAGGTGGAGGTGTAGCAGAAGGGAGTGGGGCAGAAGGTGGAGGGGTAGCAGAAGGGGGTGGGGCAGAAGAGGAAGGTGGAGGTGGAGGTTGAGGTTGGGTCAGTTGGGCCACCTCACATATGGCGGTATTGGGGGTAATTTGCTCCATCACCCCCTTGTTGAGCAAGGTGATGAGCAGGGGTTCGCATAGGAGGCGTTGCTCCATGCTCATCACCTTGAACTTAGCCTCCACTAGGCCGGCAATGGCCTCTTCAGGGGATGTGGGCTCCTTGAGGGTGGCATGGGCCTCTTTAATAAGGGCCATTGCTGTGTCACTGGTGGTCCTGTCCCTCCTGCCTCTTTTGTGAAGCCTGATGGGAGGCACCTGGGATCTGGTGCTTCTCCTTTGCCCTGCCACCTCCTGTCTGCCACTGGGCCCTGCCACCTCCTGGCTGCCACTGGGCCCTGCCACCTCCTGGCTGGTACTGGGCCCTGCCACCTCCTGGCTGCCACTGGGCCCTGCCACCTCCTGGCTGGTACTGGGCCCTGCCACCTCCTGGCTGCCACTGGGCCCTTCCTCCTCCTGCCTGACAGTTTCCAGACCCTCCTCCTGGCTGATTTCATCCTGTGTATGAAAAAGAAACATAGTTTAATATGTTGGTTTAATCTTTGCCTCAAACTTTGTAATCCTGATGGAAGCAATTAGAATGTAAATGCATAAATCCTTGCTTTAAATTTACCACTACATCAGCTTGACTATTTACCACACAATTAAGTGCAGAATAATGTCTACAGATCATGATTTCACTTGTGGAATACAAAATAATGTATGTTTCTCATCCTGACATATTTGTCAAACATTAATTTTATCCCAATACATTTTCAGTTAATACTATACCTGGCTCCAGATGGACAAATCAGGATCATCCAGGATGGCTGCCTCCTCTTGCTCCAGAGAAGGCTCAGGTTGGCTGCAGGGAAGTCTGGGGGGAAGAGTGGAGAGTGATGGCCTTGGCTCAATGTGGTCATCAAGGAAGGACATCCTGCTGTAGTACCACAAAACCGGGACATAAACATCATCTGCTGCTGCTCCTGACCTCTGAGAAGCCAGCACCTTAGAGCGTTCAGTCCTGTAGGTACCTCTCAAGCTCCCAATTTTAGTGTCCACTTGTTTTGCTGTGGCTGTGGGCACCTTGGTATGCACAAATGGGAGCAGCTTCTCCAGCGCTGCTTTTCTCACCCCTTTTTTTTTATGGATGGGGTTTTTGGTCTCCCACAGAGCCGGCAGCTCCCTTACCCGGTCAATAAATTCCGCCAGGAACTCTTTGTCGCTAATAAAGACATTCATATTGTATCTGCAAGTAAAATAATTTATATTTAAATAATGTGAGGCAAACAGTCTAACCTCCTTCACATCCTAGTCACCATATATATCCTCCACCAATCTCAAGACAGTATAGGCCCACAATTTTTACAAGTCTCACAAAATCACATACCTTCGTTCGCACGTCCGTCACTTGAACTCCTCTCTCCGCACACCGAACGTACTATAGTCACATGTGTGTTTGCTATATACACACCACGCATGCGTCCAAATTCGAACACGTCGCTCCGCACACGTCGCCCGCCCATGACGTTCTAACTAACATCTTTTCCCCGCCCCTTCTCTTTCGGCGCGCAGACAGATATGGCGGAGTTACAGCAGGTGTCTGATAATTCCGCAACCAGCGAGGAGACAAGCCCGGAGACCGAGGACACGTCACGATCAAGGAGGAGATTCAAGGCATCGAATATGTCTTTGGCGGAGATGGCGGAGATGGTGGACATCTTGGTCAAGGCTGATTATGATGCCAAGCATGGGCCGTATAGCAAACCAAATAGAAGGAAGGCCAAAATCCTCACTAAAGTTGTGAAGAGTCTGAGGGCGAAGTTCGGGGTGAAACGCTCAAATGAGCAGCTCAGAAAGAGGTGGTCAGACCTCAAACTGAGGGAGCCAGACCAGTTGAGGAGCATAAAGAGGATGCTCGCTAAAAGTAAGTAAAATGACGACCTTTCTGCTATTAATCTTTTTAGAAACTGACCTTTTTTTTTTTTTTTTCATATTGGACTCCCTTCCAAAATGTAATATTTTGAACTAGGTTGGGCACAGTAATCGTTCGTTACGTTACCGACACTTCGTTCGGCCACTATCCGCGGTTTTGGCTTATTTAAGACCCCCAAAAGTAATTAGACATCTGCCATTTTTGATCAAGTATTGTGGCTAATTTTTAAGTCTAGATGATGTGTTTGTAAGGAGAATGAAATGCAAACTTTAATCAGTGTAAAGGAGAGGACACTCAGCAGCTGCTTCCACATCTGTACTTTGGAGCACTATAGTGTGGGCCACCAGACCCGCCTTTTTTGGGTGTCCCACACAGGTGCATCAGAGTTTATTTGTGGTGCCTCCATGTCCAAAAAATTACATCCAAATGTGAATACTAAACATATTTGGGGTCATAAATAATGCATTTTTCTTTAAATTCCGCACAAACACACACTTGTACCCCACTTCCAAACAATTTAGCCTGTTTTAAGTTTAAAAATGAGATTTTTACAGTGTGATAAATAGACCTTTGGTTTTATTCTCATAGGGGAGAGAAGACTGGGAGGAGGACACTCCAGGGAGCACATGCACCCCACAACTTCCAAGCAACCCCAAACTCCCAAAGATCCACAACCGAAAGATGTGCAGGAAGTTGAGGTGGAGGAAGGAGAAGTGCAGGAAGGAGAGGTGGATGACGTTGTGGATCTGGTCACCACAACAGGTCAGTATCTGACACCACAGCTTAAGGTAAGCGAGGTAGGCCTGCAGAGTTTTATTATTTTTTTTTTATGGTTTTTAGGGGATGGAAATGTTGTGAAGGATAGCACACCGTTCTCTGCTGACAGTGCCCTCCGCCTCATCCAGCAAGTGATGGAATGTAGCACGGAACTGGACCTAATTAAACAAAGAATCCATGTGATGGAACAAACATTTAAAGACATTCTCGATGTTTTGGGGAGAATTCAATAAGCCATCCAAACACATTTGTTTTTACATGTTTGTTTTTATATTTTTAATAATTTTTTGAGTAACAAAGCAGCCAAAAATTGAATATGCACACAGTGTGTGAACATGTGCTATCTGCCATCAGGGGATATCCATGTACGTCTTTTGTGGGTGCAACCCCTTCCTCGTATCAAAAGTCGGTGAACTGAGGAAGGGGATGCACCCCCAAAACACGTCCATTGATCACCCCTGATGGCAGATAGCACATGTTGACAATAGGGATCAGGATTGTAAACTTCCTATTTGCAAAAAATTAAAAATGTGTGCATATTGAATTTTTGGCTGGGCAAGGGGTGGCAGGACCCCATATTAGGACGGGCACATAGAGACATAGTTTGTGTAACTGAATGTCTCAGATTGCTCAGAGGTATCCAATGTTGTCATTTTAGAAATGCAAGTGGTATTTTTGTATTTTCATAAGCCAAAATTTGCCGGGTTGTGGCCAGGCCAACCCCAAAGTAAAAAAAAAAAAAAAAGTGCAGAGAGTAAAATATTTGACCACAAACAACGTGTAGCTTCTTTTTATAATACTCTCTAAGCTTATTTGGTTCTTTTGTAAGGTAACATAGTGAAATTGGTTGTTATTTACTAAAGTAAAATACACTTGCCACTACAAATGCACAAAGACAAACTAGGAGACAGGAAAGAACAAATAATTAAAGGTTTAAACAAGATTTTTATTGGGATACTTAGACATAGGCTGGCATAGGAATTGCCCCCCTACCCGTGAAATACTCCATGTATTTGTCCCGAACCACACGGGCATTTTGGGGGGGCAAGCCAAGACGGGCAGATTCCAGGCCCGGAAGGGGATTTGCAGGGGAAAGTCCAGCCTCTGGCAAAACTGAGGCCATATACAAATTAGATTTTTGGCTCAGAAAGTTGTGTAGCACACAGCAGCATAACACTACATAGTTTATTTTGTAGTCCGCCAAGTGGATGGAAGTCATAAAAAGGCGGAACCGGCTGGCCATTATGCCAAAGGCATTTTCAACGACTCTTCGGGCCCTGGCCAGCCGGTAATTGAACACACTCTTCTCTGGGGTCAGGGTCCTCTGTGGAAATGGCCTCATAAGATGCCGTCCGAGTCCGAAGGCTTCATCAGCCAAGAAAACAAAGGGGAGTCCTTCAATATTCCCTGCATCCGGTGGCAATGCAAGGTCGTCACTCTGGAGACGGAGGGCAAACTCCGTCTGGATGAAGGATCCCCCATCGGACATCCGGCCATTCTTCCCTACATCAACATAGAGGAATTCATACCGTGCTGACACCACCGCCATCAGCACAATGCTATGAAACCCCTTGTAGTTGTAGTAGTAGGACCCAGAACGGGGTGGCGGCACGATGCGGACGTGCTTCCCGTCTATGGCACCACCGCAGTTGGGGAAGTCCCACCGCGTGGCAAACTCCAATGCCACAGTCTGCCATTCCTGTGGCGTGGAAGGAAGCTGTGGAGTGAAACAAGATGAAATAATATTAGAAAAACAAAGGCATACATTACAAGCAAATTCTAAACCAAAAAATTAGAGACCAACATCAATCTAATTATACGTTTATTAAGGTGTGTAAAAAAAGTATAATGGAAGGCTCATTTATCATATTCATCACCACCTCTGATGGGCCATTACTAAATTATTTTGGGGGGGGGGAGATGTGTTTGGCCACAGGATAGCATTGCAGTGGCGGTGCGTCCAGAGTGGGCGCTGGAGCACTGTCCCCTCTCTCCTGTGCCCATCACTCAGAACAATACATAGGTTCATGCGTTGCATGAACCTATGTATTGTCTATGCCGCACACTATTCAGGTGGATGGCCTCTTGTAAAGCGAC
This sequence comes from Rana muscosa, assembly GCA_029206835.1. Taxonomy (NCBI): domain Eukaryota; kingdom Metazoa; phylum Chordata; class Amphibia; order Anura; family Ranidae; genus Rana; species Rana muscosa. The sequence goes on along the minus strand of CM055125.1, from coordinate 347,023,358 downwards.
CGACATATGAATAATTGCGTCATTTAGGGGGTTAAAATTGCAGAGCAGAAACAGGTATTAAAAAAGTCTTGCAAATTACAACCTGAGGGATGTAATTGGCTTCCTCAAAGAAAAATCGGGGACGCAAGGAGGGGGCATTCCTTGTGTAAACACTGACAGGCTGCTCTGGCAATCATGTTCACCAAGTCTGTTTAATGGTAACATGATTGGCTGATGCAACATGAAGGGAAGGAGAAGACATCAAGGACAGAAGAAGGATGGCGCTGACCACAAGAAGGTAAGTGCAGGGCTGGGGGGAAACTGGCTGCATTAGAGGGGACTAAATGGCTGCATTGGAGGGGACAACTGGGGGCGTTTATTAGGCAACAGAGCAAAAAAGGAGGAAGTTTATTTCCGAAATTGGGGTTGGAACCCCCCAACATTTGGAGCAACAGGCGCCCCTGCTGGAAAAGTTAGTGAGGGGAAATATTTAGGGAGGATAAAAAAGGGGCAATCTAAAGCTTCCAACATGCATGGGGACAAAGGGGACATTCTCAGCATATTACAATCATGGTAATTAGGGAAGGATGAAAGAAATACAATACATTAGCATACATGTAATACATAAAATGTGATGTTAAGGGAGAAAACTTACCCTAATATAGTCCTCCTGCAGGACTTGTATAATAGCAGAACAGGTGTCTGGGATTATGAGGCCCAGAGCCTGGGGGGAGATGCCTGTGGTGAACTTCAAGTCCTGAAGACTTCTCCCTGTCGCCAGGTAACGCAACGTGGCGATGAGCCTCTGCTCAGCACTGATGGCTTCCCGCATAACGGTGTCCTTCCTGGTAATATAGGGGGACACCAAAGCCAACAGTTCCTGAAAAACGGGGTCAGACATCCTCAGAAAATTCCTGTAGTCCTCAGGATTATTCTCGACGATCTCCCGCAGCAGAGGCATGTGGCAGAATTGGTCCCGCTGGAGCAACCAATTCTTGGTCCATGAACTCCTCCTCACACCATTCATGGACTGGTCTTGGTCCAAAACAAGCAGACCAACACCAAGCGCACGCACAGCACGAACTCGACGACGAGAACGTCCAGGCGACATGGCTAGGAAACGGTCGTCTAATCAGAACGTACAGAACAGAACGCACTTTAGAACAGCAAGGCCTATGAATAACGAACTGAAATTCAGAAACGAACAGGCAATAACGCACTGTAAAACAGATACGACCTGCCTAGACGCCCTGAAAGTCAAGATACGAACCCACAAGCACAAACTGAACCGCAGAAAACGATCTGAAAAGTACGAAGACTGAAAAGCGCGAATCGTCTCTTCCCAAACTTTTACTTCACACGCGGTAACACGAGATCAGCAAAAGCAGCCCAAGGGGTGGCGCCAAGAAAAAAGATCTTCCCCTTTATAGTGCCGTCGTACGTGCTGGACGTGAACGCAGAGAACCACGAGGAAATTGGAAAATGACAGTGTGTACGCATAGAAAGCTTGACGAGAAAATCGACAAGCTTAACAAGAATCTCGTCGAAAAAAACGACGTGTTTTTTACGACGAGAAAATCGGTCGTGTGTACGAGGCCTCACTCGCGGCTATTAATGAATTGTCGGCTTTTATCAGTACATAGAAAAGTCATTGGTAAAAAAATAAAAAAAAACGTGGGGGTCCCCCAGAATTCAATTACCAGGCCCTTCAGGTCTGGAATGGATATTAGGTGAACCCCGCCGCAAATTAAAAAAAAATGGCTTGGGGTTCCCCCTAAATATCCATACCAGGCCCTTCAGATCTGGCATGGATTTTAAGGGGAACTCCACCCCAAATAAAAAAAAAATGGCGTGGAGTCCCCCAAAAAATCCATACCAGACCCTTATCCGAGCACATAACCTGGCCGGCCGCAGGGGAAAAGGGGGGGACGAGAGAGCGCCCCCCCTCCCTCCTGAACCGTACCAGGCCACATGCCCTCAACATGGGGAGGATGTCCCCATGTTGATGGGGACAAGGGCCTCTTCCCCACAACCCTTGCCCGGTGGTTGTGGGGGTCTGCGGGCGGATGGCTTATCGGAATCTGGAAGACCCCTTTAACAAAGGGGACCCCCAGATCCCGGCCCCCCCTATGTGAATTGGTAAGGGGTACATTGTACCCCTACCATTTCACGAAGAAAGTATCAAAAAATTAAAAAAAAAACCACACAAACACCTTGGAAAAGTCCTTTATTAAAAAGGACAAATCCAGTGTCCCGCGGCGATCCCGATGTCCAGCGCTGTCCGTCATTGGCTGAGCCTGAGCGGACCTGATAGGGAACTTCCTCCGCAGTCTATTACATGTATAGACCCGCCCCTTCTAAAGTTCCCCATCAGGTCCGCTCAGCCAATAACTTGGTGTAAGGCTGAGGACCTGATGCGGAACATGAGAAGGGACGGGTCTGTACATGTATTACACAGTGAGAGAAGTTCCCCATCAGGTCCGCCCCCTCGGTATGTCGGACCCCGCCTACGTCATTGGCCTGAGCGGGGAACTTCCTTCACTGTGTAATTGATGTAGGCGGGGTCTGACATACCGAGGGGGTGGACCTGATGGGGAACTTCCTTCACTGTGTAATACATGTATAGACTCTATACATGTATTACGCAGTGAAGGAAGTTCCCCATCAGGTCCGCCCCCTCGGTATGTCAGACCCGCCTACGTCATTGGCCTGAGCGGGAAACTTCCTTCACTGTGCAAATTTAAATTATTTTAATTATGTTTGTGTGGTTTTTTTTTTACATTTTTTGACACTTTCTTCGTGAAATGGTAGGGGTACAATGTACCCCTTACCAATTCACATAGGGGGGGGCGGGATCTGGGGGTCCCCTTTGTTAAAGGGGTCTTCCAGATTTCGATAAGCCCCCCGCCCGCAGACCCCCACAACCACCGGGCAAGGGTTGTGGGGATGAGGCCCTTGTCCCCATCAACATGGGGACATCCTCCCCATGTTGAGGGCATGTGGCCTGGTACGGTTCAGGAGGGAGGGGGGGCCGCTCTCTCGTCCCCCCCTTTTCCCCTGCGGCCGGCCAGGTTGCGTGCTCGGATAAGGGGTCTGGTATGGATTTTTAGGGGGACTCCACGCCATTTTTTTTTAAATTTGGGGTGGAGTTCCCCTTAAAATCCATGCCAGATCTGAAGGGCCTGGAATGGATATTTGGGGGAACCCCAAGTCAATTTTTTTTTAAATTTGCGGCGGGGTTCCCCTTAATAGAGGAAAGGAAAAACGTACCGCTAAAAAGCTTGAGAATTCACCAAATAGCTGCTTCCGCCCGGTCACTCACACAGGTGCTGGCTCTGCACTGATGCATGGGAGAAAAAGAAACCCTGGACTGCCGCACTCTGTATAGACAGTTATTTATTCCAAAATTTCAGGTAAAAAATCCAAATTCAAAATAAATCCATAAATCCAAAACAACAAATGCAGATAGTGTGCATGCAGGGAAGGGTGGCTAACGCGTTTCACGTCACGAATTGACGCTTACTCAAGGTTCCCCTTAATATCCATTCCAGACCTGAAGGGCCTGGTAATTGAATTCTGGGGAACCCCCACGCTTTTTTTTTTTTTTTTTATCAATGACTTTTGTATGTATTGCCGGGAGCCGACAATTCATTAATAGCCGCGAGTCAGTTTTAAATGCATTTTTTTCTTTCAAAAATGACATTTTTTGCAGGGACAGTTCTAAGCACGGGAAACATGCGCCACTTCACATGCATATCATACACACCCCCCAGGTACGAAATTTAAAGGAATATTTCACTTTTATTTTTTCATTTTAGGCATTATTAAAATCACTGCTCCCGAAAAAACGGCCGTTTTTAAAACTTCTTTTTGCATTGATACATGTCCCCTGGGGCAGGACCCAGGTCCCCAAACACTTTTTAGGACAATAACTTGCATATAAGCCTTTAGAATTAGCACTTTAGATTTCGAACGTTCGAGTCCATTGTATTTAATAGGGTTCTAAAGTTCACACGAACATTTTGTCTGTTCGCAGGTTCTAGTGCGAACCGAACAGGGGGTTGTTCGGCTCATCCCTGCTGGTGACCCCACAATAGGGAGAAAATGTTTTCACGGAAGTGAGTTTAAGAAGACATGTGGCCACTCATTAAAATTAGTAGAGGGTTCTTTACTGTAAGAGCGGCAAGGATGTGAAATTCCCTTCCACAGGTGGTGGTCTCAGTGGGGAGCATCGATGGTTTCGAGAAACTATTAGATAATGACCTGAACGACCACAACATACAGAGATATACAATGTAATACTGACATCTCATCACATTGTGTTTTTTTTCAACCCCACCTACTATGTAACTATGTATGTAATGACACCAATGGGCGTCGCCCACACAGCACCTCACAGGCTGGACCCGAATAACAATAAAAGAGAAGCCTCATAGTGCAGAAAGCTTAAAATACAATTTACTAAGGTCTATTCATAAGGACATGTACCAATGTACAGCGGGGGAGAGTCTATTCATAAGGACATGTACCAATGTACAGCGGGGGAGGGTCTATTCATGAGAAGCCATGCACTGCCATGGGGACACGTACCAATGTACAGCAGGGGAGGGTCTAATCATGAGAAGCCATGCACTGCCATTGGGACATGTACTAATGTACAGTGGGGGAGGATCTTTTCATGGGGGCATGTACCAGTGTACAGTGGGGGAGGGTCTATTCATGGGAAACCAGGCACTGCCATGGGGGACATGTACTAATGTACAGTGGGGGAGGATCTTTTCATGGGGGCATGTACCAGTGTACAGCAGGGGAGGGTCTAATCATGAGAAACCAGGCACTGCCATGGGGGACATGTACCAATGTACAGTGGGGGAGGATCTTTTCATGGGGGCATGTACCAGTGTACAGCGGGGGAGGGTCTATTCATGGGAAACCAGGCACTGCCATGGGGGACATGTACTAATGTACAGTGAGGGAGGATCGTTTCATGGGGGGCATTTACCAGTGTACAGCGGGGGGGGGGGGTCTAATCATGAGAAGCCAGGCACTGCCATGGGGGACATGTACTAATGTACAGTGGGCGAGGATATTTTCATGGGGGCATGTATCAGTGTACAGCGGGGGAGGGTCTATTCATGGGAAACCAGGCACTGCCATGGGGGACATGTACTAATATACAGTGGGGGAGGATCTTTTCATGGGGGGCATGTACCAGTGTACAGCAGGGGGAGGGTCTAATCATGAGAAGCCATGCACTGCCATGGGGACATGTACCAATGTACAGTGGGGGAGGGTCTAATCATGAGAAGCCATGCACTGCCATGGGGACATGTACTAATGTACAGTGGGGGAGGATCTTTTCATGGGGGGCATGTAGCAGTGTACAGCGGGGGGAGGGTCTATTCATGGGAAACTAGGCACTGCCATGGGGGACATGTACTAATGTACAGTGGGGGAGGATCTTTTCATGGGGGCATGTACCAGTGTACAGCAGGGGAGGGTCTAATCATGAGAAACCAGGCACTGCCATGGGGGACATGTACCAATGTACAGTGGGGGAGGATCTTTTCATGGGGGCATGTACCAGTGTACAGCGGGGGAGGGTCTATTCATGGGAAACCAGGCACTGCCATGGGGGACATGTACTAATGTACAGTGAGGGAGGATCGTTTCATGGGGGGCATTTACCAGTGTACAGCGGGGGGGGGGGTCTAATCATGAGAAGCCAGGCACTGCCATGGGGGACATGTACTAATGTACAGTGGGCGAGGATATTTTCATGGGGGCATGTATCAGTGTACAGCGGGGGAGGGTCTATTCATGGGAAACCAGGCACTGCCATGGGGGACATGTACTAATATACAGTGGGGGAGGATCTTTTCATGGGGGGCATGTACCAGTGTACAGCAGGGGGAGGGTCTAATCATGAGAAGCCATGCACTGCCATGGGGACATGTACCAATGTACAGTGGGGGAGGGTCTAATCATGAGAAGCCAGGCACTGCCATGGGGACATGTACTAATGTACAGTGGGGGAGGATCTTTTCATGGGGGGCATGTAGCAGTGTACAGCGGGGGAGGGTCTATTCATGAGAAGCCATGCACTGCCATGGGGGACATGTACTAATGTACAGTGGGGGAGGATCTTTTCATGGGGGGCATGTACCAGTGTACAACGGGGGAGGGTCTAATCATGAGAAGCCATGCACTGCCATGGGGGACATGTACCAATGTACAGTGGGGGAGGATCTTTTCATGGGGGGCATGTACCAGTGTACAACGGGGGAGGGTCTAATCATGAGAAGCCATGCACTGCCATGGGGACATGTACTAATGTACAGTGGGGGAGGATCTTTTCATGGGGGGCATGTACCAGTGTACAGCGGGGGGAGGGTCTATTCATGGGAAACCAGGCACTGCCATGGGGGACATGTACTAATGTACAGTGGGGGAGGATCTTTTCATGGGGGCATGTACCAGTTTACAGCGGGGGAGGGTCTAATCATGAGAAGCCAGGCACTGCCATGGGGACATGTACTAATGTACAGTGGGGGAGGATCTTTTCATGGGGGGCATGTAGCAGTGTACAGCGGGGGAGGGTCTATTCATGAGAAGCCATGCACTGCCATGGGGGACATGTACTAATGTACAGTGGGGGAGGATCTTTTCATGGGGGGCATGTACCAGTGTACAACGGGGGAGGGTCTAATCATGAGAAGCCAGGCACTGCCATGGGGGACATGTACCAATGTACAGTGGGGGAGGATCTTTTCATGGGGGGCATGTACCAGTGTACAACGGGGGAGGGTCTAATCATGAGAAGCCATGCACTGCCATGGGGGACATGTACTAATGTACAGTGGGGGAGGATCTTTTCATGGGGGGCATGTACCAGTGTACAGCGGGGGAGGGTCTAATCATGAGAAGCCAGGCACTGCCATGGGGGACATGTACTAATGTACAGTGGGGGAGAATCTTTTCATGGGGGGCATGTAGCAGTGTACAGCGGGGGAGGGTCTATTCATGAGAAGCCAGGCACTGCCATGGGGGACATGTACTAATGTACAGTGGGGGAGAATCTTTTCATGGGGGGCATGTAGCAGTGTACAGCGGGGGAGGGTCTATTCATGAGAAGCCATGCACTGCCATGGGGGACATGTTCCAATGCCAAAAGGAAATGATATCTCTCTCTACGCAGATTTATCAGCTCTTTGTAGGATCTCCAACACACAATAACAGGGCTGCTGTGAGCTTACGCTTTTATAGAAAGGGGGTGGAGCTATCCATTCCTTACAATGATTGGCTTTTGTGACTCAGCTCACCAGCAGTAAAGACCATGCACTGTAGTGTAAGTTGTTCTTTATTCTTGCCAGGGAACCTACAAAGTTTTTGGTCAAAAGTTTGTAATCCATAAACTTCACAAATCTATGAGCCCATGATAGCAGGAAACGGGTACAAGATGGGGGAGGGGTAGAGGGGGTAAAGTGAGAACCATATTCTTGGCACCAATCTGATGTCCTATGTTGGTAGGAATAATTTTTGGTGTCAATCTGTAGAGAAAGCAATCTGGAACTTTCTAGAATTTTTCTACCAAGAAGATCAGATTCTCCAGCCTTGTATTTTGAGCTGGTGATCAGCACAGCTTGTACGGGATGCCGTCCCCTGAGGCTCCCCTATGACAACCATGGAGACGTGTTATGAGATATATGGACATGAAATTCAGTCCGGTGGTGGATTCCCCCGAGGATCGGGCTGAGAACGCCATTGGTGACTGTGCAGGTGACAGACATTGGTAGAAATGTGTAATGGTGATACCGTGAGCGTTTCCTCGCCCTGCGTCTGCTCCGCACTCACAGAGCAGCAGGTGATAATGTCAATAAAAAAATCGTGTGATGAAGGGAAAGTATTCTGAAATTTCTCTATGTCCCAGGATGCCACAGAAATGGTTTATTTAAACCAAATGAGGTGTAAGAAAGCACAGTTCTTGGTTGGCTGCACATGAGAAGGACACGGGGAGCTCCTGGCCTCTTCAAAGATGGAGATCCATGCTTAAATAACACATTCCACGGGATGACATCATTCCCAACGCCGGCCAGAAAATGCCTCTCCAACAATTCCCATCCCATAGGGAGCCACCTGCAATGCATCTTGTTAACCCTCCCCATTCTTCTACATCCAGATTTAGGGGCCGTTTATTTAAGGGGTGAGATAAACCTTTCATCACTTTTTCTTCATTTTCTATTTCGTCTCTTTCTACCAAACACCTTTTTACCAATTTCTTCACCAAACGTTTAAACTTTTTTCCCATGACTCCAAGACAAGACGTAATCTGGTATTTTCGCTTCAATAGATGTTTATTGAGTTTTGTGATGAAGGCGTGCTCATTCCCGACCCAGGCCAGGCTAAGGGGGAGGGGAAAAAATGGCAGCTGGGATGGTGGCAGGTGTTTTGGTGACAGTAGAAGGTTCTCTGCAGTCATTGTCGTGGTGAGAATGGGGCCTGGTGCAGTGGTCAGGTGAATCGGCATGCAAGAGCGGTGATATGTGCAAGTGTACTGAGAGCAGGGCAGTGGGGGGGGGGGTGTGAGGATGGGTGAGTGGGACTGTGATAGGGGTGTGAGGATGGGTGAGTGGGACTGTGATAGGGGTGTGAGGATGGGTGAGTGGGACTGTGATAGGGGTGTGAGGATGGGTGAGTGGGACTGTGATAGGGGTGTGAGGATGGGTGAGTGGGACTGTGATAGGGGTGTGAGGATGGGTGAGTGGGACTGTGATAAGGGTGTGAGGATGGGTGAGTGGGACTGTGATAGGGGTGTGAGGATGGGTAAGTGGGACTGTGATAGGGGTGTGAGGATGGGTGAGTGGGACTGTGATAGGGGTGTGAGGATGGGTGAGTGGGACTGTGATAAGGGTGTGAGGATGGGTGAGTGGGACTATGATAGGGGTGTGAGGATGGGTGAGTGGGACTGTGATAAGGGTGTGAGGATGGGTGAGTGGGACTGTGATAGGGGTGTGATAATGGGTGAGTGGGACTGTGATAGGGGTGTGAGGATGGGTGAGTGGGAATGTGATAGGGGTGTGAGGATGGGTGAGTGGGACTGTGATAGGGGTGTGAGGATGGGTGAGTGGGACTGTGATAGGGTGTGAGGATGGGTGAGTGGGACTGTGATAGGGGTGTGATAATGGGTGAGTGGGACTGTGATAGGGGTGTGAGGATGGGTGAGTGGGACTGTGATAGGGGTGTGAGGATGGGTGAGTGGGACTGTGATAGGGGTGTGAGGATGGGTGAGTGGGACTGTGATAGGGGTGTGAGGATGGGTGAGTGGGACTGTGATAAGGGTGTGAGGATGGGTGAGTGGGACTGTGATAGGGGTGTGAGGATGGGTGAGTGGGACTGTGATAGGGGTGTGAGGATGGGTGAGTGGGACTGTGATAGGGGTGTGAGGATGGGTGAGTGGTACTGTGATAGGGGTGTGAGGATGGGTGAGTGGGACTGTGATAGGGGTGTGAGGATGGGTGAGTGGGACTGTGATAGGGGTGTGAGGATGGGTGAGTGGGACTGTGATAGGGGTGTGAGGATGGGTGAGTGGGACTGTGATAGGGGTGTGAGGATGGGTGAGTGGGACTGTGATAAGGGTGTGAGGATGGGTGAGTGGGACTGTGATAGGGGTGTGAGGATGGGTGAGTGGGACTGTGATAGGGGTGTGAGGATGGGTGAGTGGGACTGTGATAGGGGTGTGAGGATGGGTGAGTGGTACTGTGATAGGGGTGTGAGGATGGGTGAGTGGGACTGTGATAGGGGTGTGAGGATGGGTGAGTGGGACTGTGATAGGGGTGTGAGGATGGGTGAGTGGGACTGTGATAAGGGTGTGAGGATGGGTGAGTGGGACTGTGATAGGGGTGTGAGGATGGGTGAGTGGGACTGTGATAAGGGTGTGAGGATGGGTGAGTGGGACTGTGATAGGGGTGTGAGGATGGGTGAGTGGGACTGTGATAGGGGTGTGAGGATGGGTGAGTGGGACTGTGATAAGGGTGTGAGAATGGGTGAGTGGGACTGTGATAGGGGTGTGAGGATGGGTAAGTGGGACTGTGATAGGGGTGTGAGGATGGGTGAGTGGGACTGTGATAGGGGTGTGAGGATGGGTAAGTGGGACTGTGATAGGGGTGTGAGGATGGGTGAGTGGGACTGTGATAGGGGTGTGAGGATGGGTGAGTGGGACTGTGATAAGGGTGTGAGGATGGGTGAGTGGGACTGTGATAGGGGTGTGAGGATTGGTGAGTGGGACTGTGATAAGGGTGTGAGGATGGGTGAGTGGGACTGTGATAGGGGTGTGAGGATGGGTGAGTGGGACTGTGATAGGGGTGTGAGGATGGGTGAGTGGGACTGTAATAGGGGTGTGAGGATGGGTGAGTGGGACTGTGATAGGGGTGTGAGGATGGGTGAGTGGGACTGTGATAGGGGTGTGAGGATGGGTGAGTGGGACTGTGATAGGGGTGTGAGGATGGGTGAGTGGGACTGTGATAGGGGTGTGAGGATGGGTGAGTGGGACTGTGATAAGGGTGTGAGGATGGGTGAGTGGGACTGTGATAGGGGTGTGAGGATGGGTGAGTGGGACTGTGATAGGGGTGTGAGGATGGGTGAGTGGGACTGTGATAATGGTGTGAGGATGGGTGAGTGGGACTGTGATAGGGGTGTGAGGATGGGTGAGTGGGACTGTGATAAGGGTGTGAGGATGGGTGAGTGGGACTGTGATAGGGGTGTGAGGATGGGTGAGTGGGACTGTGATAGGGGTGTGAGGATGGGTGAGTGGGACTGTGATAGGGGTGTGAGGATGGGTGAGTGGGACTGTGATAGGGGTGTGAGGATGGGTGAGTGGGACTGTGATAAGGGTGTGAGGATGGGTGAGTGGGACTGTGATAGGGGTGTGAGGATGGGTGAGTGGGACTGTGATAAGGGTGTGAGGATGGGTGAGTGGGACTGTGATAGGGGTGTGAGGATGGGTGAGTGGGACTGTGATAGGGGTGTGAGGATGGGTGAGTGGGACTGTGATAGGGGTGTGAGGATGGGTGAGTGGGACTGTGATAAGGGTGTGAGGATGGGTGAGTGGGACTGTGATAGGGGTGTGAGGATGGGTGAGTGGGACTGTGATAGGGGTGTGAGGATGGGTGAGTGGGACTGTGATAGGGGTGTGATAATGGGTGAGTGGGACTGTGATAGGGGTGTGAGGATGGGTGAGTGGGACTGTGATAGGGGTGTGAGGATGGGTGAGTGGGACTGTGATAGGGGTGTGAGGATGGGTGAGTGGGACTGTGATAAGGGTGTGAGGATGGGTGAGTGGGACTGTGATAGGGGTGTGAGGATGGGTGAGTGGGACTGTGATAAGGGTGTGAGGATGGGTGAGTGGGACTGTGATAGGGGTGTGAGGATGGGTGAGTGGGACTGTGATAGGGGTGTGAGGATGGGTGAGTGGGACTGTGATAGGGGTGTGAGGATGGGTGAGTGGGACTGTGATAGGGGTGTGAGGGTGGGTGAGTGGGACTGTGATAGGGGTGTGAGGATGGGTGAGTGGGACTGTGATAGGGGTGTTAGGATGGGTGAGTGGGACTGTGATAAGGGTGTGAGGATGGGTGAGTGGGACTGTGATAGGGGTGTGAGGATGGGTGAGTGGGACTGTGATAAGGGTGTGAGGATGGGTGAGTGGGACTGTGATAGGGGTGTGAGGATGGGTGAGTGGGACTGTGATAGGGGTGTGAGGATGGGTGAGTGGGACTGTGATAAGGGTGTGAGAATGGGTGAGTGGGACTGTGATAGGGGTGTGAGGATGGGTAAGTGGGACTGTGATAGGGGTGTGAGGATGGGTGAGTGGGACTGTGATAGGGGTGTGAGGATGGGTAAGTGGGACTGTGATAGGGGTGTGAGGATGGGTGAGTGGGACTGTGATAGGGGTGTGAGGATGGGTGAGTGGGACTGTGATAAAGGTGTGAGGATGGGTGAGTGGGACTGTGATAGGGGTGTGAGGATTGGTGAGTGGGACTGTGATAAGGGTGTGAGGATGGGTGAGTGGGACTGTGATAGGGGTGTGAGGATGGGTGAGTGGGACTGTGATAGGGGTGTGAGGATGGGTGAGTGGGACTGTGATAGGGGTGTGAGGATGGGTGAGTGGGACTTTGATAGGGGTGTGAGGATGGGTGAGTGGGACTGTGATAGGTGTGTGAGGATGGGTGAGTGGGACTGTGATAGGGGTGTGAGGGTGGGTGAGTGGGACTGTGATAAGGGTGTGAGGATGGGTGAGTGGGACTGTGATAGGGGTGTGAGGATGGGTGAGTGGGACTGTGATAGGGGTGTGAGGATGGGTGAGTGGGACTGTGATAAGGGTGTGAGGATGGGTGAGTGGGACTGTGATAGGGGTGTGAGGATTGGTGAGTGGGACTGTGATAAGGGTGTGAGGATGGGTGAGTGGGACTGTGATAGGGGTGTGAGGATGGGTGAGTGGGACTGTGATAGGGGTGTGAGGATGGGTGAGTGGGACTGTGATAGGGGTGTGAGGATGGGTGAGTGGGACTGTGATAGGGGTGTGAGGATGGGTGAGTGGGACTGTGATAAGGGTGTGAGGATGGGTGAGTGGGACTGTGATAGGGGTGTGAGGATGGGTGAGTGGGACTGTGATAGGGGTGTGAGGATGGGTGAGTGGGACTGTGATAGGGGTGTGAGGATGGGTGAGTGGGACTGTGATAGGGGTGTGAGGATGGGTGAGTGGGACTGTGATAGGGGTGTGAGGATGGGTGAGTGGGACTGCGATAAGGGTGTGAGGATGGGTGAGTGGGACTGTGATAGGGGTGTGAGGATGGGTGAGTGGGACTATGATAGGAGTGTGAGGATGGGTGAGTGGGACTGTGATAAGGGTGTGACAATGGGTGAGTGGGACTGTGATAGGGGTGTGAGGATTGGTGAGTGGGACTGTGATAAGGGTGTGAGGATGGGTGAGTGGGACTGTGATAGGGGTGTGAGGATGGGTGAGTGGGACTGTGATAGGGGTGTGAGGATGGGTGAGTGGGACTGTGATAAGGGTGTGTGCAGGTATGAGCATGTTTTAGTGAGGAGGGGAAGCTGACAGAGTAGCGAGAATGGGGGGGGGGGGTGAAACGTTTCTTGTCATTGCTGTACATGTTGTTGACTCGGATTGCCTGACCCTGCTCTTGTTTTAAGCCCTTGTTACTAACTGCCCATTTCTGTTGCATTTTCATCTGCTGCCTGCTTCGACCTCTGCCTGAACACCATCTACTCTCTCCTCATCATCTACTCTGCCTATCATATCACTGTCTCCACAGAAAAGCCATCCTGTTCCTGCAATCCCTTAGTGGGCTGATCCTGGGGGGGGGCGCTAGAGTTACTGGCCAATCACTCCTTATAAGAACCCATAGAGAAAACCAAGCTGTTGCTTAGATCAAACCAAGCAAGCCTTGGGTGTGCCTGCACCATCTGCCAGGGGTGTCAATCTTAATCAGGGTGGTTTTATTGTTGGTAGATCAGAGAACAGTCGGAGTTGAGGGAGTTTAGTGCTGGAAGAGTGGTAAGAGGAATGCTGGCAGCCTCGATATGCTGCCTACTCCTGCCAAGCTGGTCAGGGGCACCTTCCATCTCCGAGTTCAGGACTAGGGCGAGGCATGCACACAGCAGTATAGGGAAGCCATTCTGCGATCTTAGCTGCTCACAATCTCCAGTCCTGAAGCCGCAAACTATATACCTGACAATAAACGATTCCCCACACCGATGGCTTTTTCAGATGCTTTACTTGAACCATGATGACAGTTACAACAACACAGCATATTGGCAGTCCTTTCCTTCTTCTTCATTACTTAGCAAGCACTTACGAGATCCGAGGACAAATTACAACAATCCAGCAACAGTCCTTCGTTTAGGTCCCTTCCAATACCAGTGCCCAGTCCTACCCAATGGGGTCTGTTCCTAGTTTCTTACTTAGTGGCTGCACCAGACAAAACCTTCCCACACGTCTTAGGGACTCCACCCCAAGAAGGTATTATATATATAGGACCTACCCCAGAATTGAGGGGGGCAATACTGTGCATGTGTGTGAAGGAAGAGGGCAAAATTGAGGGGGGCAATACTGTGCATGTGTGTGAAAGAAGAGGGCAAAATTGAGGGGGGCAATACTGTGCATGTGTGTGAAGGAAGAGGGCAAAATTGAGGGGGGCAATACTGTGCATGTGTGTGAAAGAAGAGGGCAAAATTGAGGGGGGCAATACTGTGCATGTGTGTGGAAGAAGGGAGCAATACTATGCATGGGTGTGGAAGAAGGGGGCAATTCTGCACATGTGTGTGGAAGAAGGGGCAATACTGTGCATGTACATAGATCTGTCAGGCTCATTTAATGATGGAAGCACTGGCCATAGTGGATGGAACCACAAGTCATCTTAGAGAAGCCAATAGGGTGAGTAATTATTTTAAAAAATACTCTTTTCAATTATTTTTTTTATTTTATTTTTTTAAGACTCACCAACTATTCTAATGGGGAAATCTTCCAATGGAGAAATAAATCTTCTCACATGGAAGAGAGTTCCTCCCATGTCCTGTAATGTCTGTAGGACAGGAAAAGGGAAATTCCCCCCGAAAGGAAACTGATAGAGGTCATACCTTCTCCCCCACCTCCCCACCCCCTCATCTCACCTACTGTATCCAAAATAAAAATAATTTTTTTGGTTTAGTTTTAGCCGAACAATACTGTGTAGAACCTCCAGCAACCTCCAATCAGAACACTGTGTGCAGCAGTTGGAGGAAGCTGGTATATGATTGGCTGCTAAAGTTGTGAGCATAGAGGAATTTTGCCCAGCCAGGCACATGGTGATTGAAGCACAAAAACATTACTGAAAACCTACAATTCAAACTCTTGTAGCTGACTCAGAGGAAGACCAAAAACGTTAGTAAGTGTGGTGAAGCTCGCTGTAGGGGGGATGAAACTCATCTGAGCCCCAAAAGACAATTGGACATTTCCAGGAGTTATTTCTTATAAATAATAATAGTCAGTTATAATTCAAGGAATTCGAGGCACATGCATCCCTTTCCATAAACCATGCACCTCATTGGCTAGAACCAAGCCCCGGTGAGGTCTATTCCATACGTTTCCTCTATGGGAAGGTTTTTCCGGGGAGACTTTGGACGGGTCGTACTCATTTTACAGCTGGGATTCCCAACATAACAGCTGCATGTTCAGATATGGAGATCTTCATTATGGTGATTTGGTTTGATTTAGTTGACTTGGCTCCCAGCATGTTTCCAGCAAAGACTGTCTAAGGTGGTTTACACCTTCCAGCTATTCCAGCTATTCCAGCTAAAAAGTGGGCATCTCCCCCACAATGTCTTTCTGGGGGGGGGTGTTATTTACACTAATATTGGTGGAGCAGTTTGGAGCTCCTGACAATGGTTTGCATTGTACAGGTAAAGAATGTGAAAGGTATACTTTTATTTCCATAGTCCACAGAAGGACTCAACCAAAATATAGTATGGAGGGGGTGGGGCAGTGGAAATTCTGTTACGCTGTCTTTACTATAATTGCTAGCAGCTTTTCATGTCAGCACTTCTATAGGGATGTCTGAAATGCTCCGTCTATTATTCCTCCAATAATCTTCTCTATTTAGCCTTACCTGAAGCGCGACATGATTCTCAATCGACATTTCTATCCAGAACTATTTGGGCTTTATATCTTTTATTTTTTAGCATTTATTTATTCCGGGGGAATAATTTATCCAAATTGTTTAATTAACATCAATATGGGCTTTAATCCCAAATGGTCATAATCCCAAGTGGTCATAGTCCCAAGTGATCGTCGTCCCAAGTGATCGTAATCCCAAGTGATCGTAGTCCCAAGTGATCGTAGTCCCAAGTGATCGTAGTCCCAAGTGATCGTAATCCCAAGTGATCGTAATCCCAAGTGATCGTAGCCCCAAGTAATCGTAATCCCAAGTGATCGTAATCCCAAGTGGTCATAGTCCCAAGTGATCGTAGTCCCCAATGGTCATAATCCCAAGTGGTCGTAGTCCCAAGTGATCGTAGTCCCAAGTGATCGTAATCCCAAGTGATCGTAGTCCCAAGTGATCGTAGTCCCAAGTGATCGTAATCCCAAGTGATCGTAGTCCCAAGTGATCGTAGTCCCAAGTGATCGTAATCCCAAGTGATCGTAGTCCCAAGTGATCGTAATCCCAAGTGATCGTAATCCCAAGTGGTCGTAGTCCCAAGTGATCGTAGTCCCAAATGGTAATAATCCCAAGTGGTCGTAGTCCCAAGTGATCGTAGTCCCAAGTGATCGTAATCCCAAGTGATCGTAGTCCCAAGTGATCATAATCCCAAGTGATCGTAGTCCCAAGTGATCGTAGTCCCAAGTGATCGTAATCCCAAGTGATCGTAGTCCCAAGTGATCGTAGTCCCAAGTGATCGTAGTCCCAAGTGATCGTAATCCCAAGTGATCGTAGTCCCAAGTGATCGTAGTCCCAAGTGATCGTAGTCCCAAGTGATCGTAATCCCAAGTGATCGTAGTCCCAAGTGATCGTAGTCCCAAGTGATCGTAATCCCAAGTGATCGTAGTCCCAAGTGATCGTAATCCCAAGTGATCGTAGTCCCAAGTGATCGTAGTCCCAAGTGATCGTAGTCCCAAGTGATCGTAATCCCAAGTGATCGTAGTCCCAAGTGATCGTAGTCCCAAGTGATCGTAATCCCAAGTGATCGTAGTCCCAAGTGATCGTAGTCCCAAGTGATCGTAGTCCCAAGTGGTCGTAGTCCCAAGTGATCGTAGTCCACAACAACATGTGACCTCCTCCACAGGAAGTGAGCTCACAGGAGCTCCACTCAGAATACAACACAAGAAATATAGCTTAAGGGATTCAATACACTAATAATACAATAATAATACAATAACCAATGAGCACAGTTCCTGATGAGGGGAGCTTATCTGCAGGTGTATGCTCACACCACCACCTCAATGCTGATCAGACATAGAGGCGACAAGAGCACACATCCGCTAAACCGATAATGTGTTTGCAGAGAGGCCTCACTCCGCAAACACCCTTCTCCAAATCAGGAAATCATTCTCAACCAGCGTCAGTCCGCCCCAGTCAGCTCTTTAGAGCGGGTTGCTGGAGAACTAACACTGGGTGACACTATGACAATACATATTAAATACATCTTCATAAAAATCTCCACAACAACCCCCTGCAACATAAGATCCCCACTGCAAAAATGGATCCCCTCCAGCAACAATAGATTCCCCAGTAGTCAGCATCAATAGACCCTCCAGCAGCCAGCAACAAAGACCTCTTCCCTCAACAGTACATCCCTCTTAGCAATGACTGACCCCCCCCAGCAACAATAGATTCCCCACGAGCAACAGAAGAACTCCCAAGCAACAATAGACCCCCTTTCTTTGCAAAATAGATCCCCTCCAGCAACAATAGATTCCCCAGCAGCCAGCATCAATAGACTCTCCAGCACAACCTAGAACCTCTTTCCATTACATACATTCAGTACAGGAGGTGCCCCACTTTCCCCCACGTTCCCCTGCGTTCCCCCATGTTCCCCCACCCCCACGTTCCCCCACGTTTCCCCACCCCCGCGTTCCCCCACGTTCCCCCGCGTTCCCACGCGTTCCCCCACGTTCCCCCACCCCCACGTTCCCCCATGTTCCCCCACCCCCACGTTCCCCCGCGTTCCCCCGTGTTCCCCCGCGTTCCCCCACGTTCCCCCACCCCCATGTTCCCCCGCGTTCCCACGTGTTCCCCCACGTTCCCCCACGTTCCCCCACGTTCCCCCACCCCCACATTCCCCCACGTTCCCCCGCGTTCCCCCACATTCCCTCACGTTCCCCCACCCCCACGTTCCCCCACGTTCCCCCACGTTCCCTCACGTTCCCCCACCCCCATGTTCCCCCGCGTTCCCCCATGTTCCCCCACGTTCCCCCACGTTCGCCCGCGTTCCCCCACGTTCCCCCACCCCCACGTTCCCCCGCGTTCCCCCACGTTCCCCCACCCCCACGTTCCCCCACGTTCCCCCACATTCCCCCGCGTTCCCCCACGTTCCCCCACCCCCACGTTCCCCCACGTTCCCCCACCCCCACGTTCCCCCGCGTTCCCCCACGTTTCCCTACCCCCGCGTTCCCCCACGTTCCCCCGCGTTCCCACACGTTCCCCCACCCCCACGTTCCCCCACGTTCCCCCACCCCCACGTTCCCCCGTGTTCCCCCGCGTTCCCCCATGTTCCCCCACCCCCACGTTCCCCCGCGTTCCCCGTGTTCCCCCACGTTCCCCCGTGTTCCCCCACGTTCCCCCGCGTTCCCCCACATTCCCTCACGTTCCCCCACCCCCACGTTCCCCCACGTTCCCCCGTGTTCCCCCACGTTCCCCCACGTTCCCCCACGTTCCCTCACATCCCCACCCCCATGTTCCCTCGCATTCCCCCACGTTCCCCCGCGTTCCCCCACCCCCACGTTCCCCAACGTTCCCCCACCCCCACGTTCCCCCACGTTCCCCCACCCCCACGTTCCCCCGCGTTCCCCCACGTTCCCCCACCCCCATGTTCCCCCATGTTCCCCCACCCCCACGTTCCCCCGCGTTCCCCCACGTTTCCCCACCCCCGCGTTCCCCCACGTTCCCCCGCATTCCCACACGTTCCCCCACCCCCACGTTCCCCCACGTTCCCCCACCCCCACGTTCCCCCATGTTCCCCCACCCCCACGTTCCCCCGTGTTCCCCCGTGTTCCCCCGCGTTCCCCCACATTCCCCCACCCCCACGTTCCCCCACGTTCCCCCGTGTTCCCCCACGTTCCCCCGTGTTCCCCCACGTTCCCCCACCCCCACATTCCCCCACGTTCCCCCGCGTTCCCCCACATTCCCTCACGTTCCCCCACCCCCACGTTCCCCCGCGTTCCCCCACGTTCCCCCACGTTCCCCCACGTTCCGCCACCCCCATGTTCCCCCGCGTTCCCCCATGTTCCCCCGCGTTCCCCCGCGTTCCCCCGCGTTCCCCCACCCCCACGTTCCCCCACGTTCCCCCACCCCCACGTTCCCCCACGTTCCCCCACCCCTACGTTACCCCACCCCCACGTTCCCCCACGTTACCCCACCCCCACGTTCCCCCACATTACCCCACCCCCACGTTCCCCCACGTTCCCCCACCCCCACGTTCCCCCACGTTCCCCCACCCCCACGTTCCCCCACGTTCCCCCACCCCTACGTTACCCCACCCCCACGTTCCCCCACGTTACCCCACCCCCACGTTCCCCCACATTACCCCACCCCCACGTTCCCCCACGTTCCCACTGAATAAAAGCCCTGTTTAAATGTATAGTTGTCTGCAGGTAATCCACCACCGTGAAGATGAAAGGCTCACCAGTAGGGATGAGCCGAACACCCCCGGGTTCGGTTCGCACCAGAACCTTCGAACGGACCGAAAGTTCGCGCGAATTTTCGAACCCTATTCGTTATAATGGACGCGAACGTTCGAAATCAAAATTGCTAATTACAACGGCCAATATGCATGTTAATGTTATAAAACAGGTTTGGGGACCCGGGTCCTGCCCCAGGGGACATATATCAATGCAAAAAGAAATTTTAAAAACTAAAGTTTTTTCGGGAGCAGTCATTTTAATGATGCATAAAGTGAAAAAAAAAAAAGTGAAATTTTTCTTTAAATACGGTACCTGGGGGGTGTCTAAAGTATGCCTGTGAAGTGGCATGTGTTTTCCGTGTTTAGAACTGTCCTTGCACAAAATGACATTTGTAAAGGAAAAAAAGAAGCCATTTAAAACCACTTGCGGCTTTAATGTCATGTCTTGTCCTGGCCGCCATATGGCTGAAAATCCTTGAGAAAAATGGCATGGCTACCCCATCACCCCCCCCCCCCACCCCAGCCCCTTTGGGTCTTGTATGGATACTAAGGGGGACCCCGCACCCAAAATAAAACCCTATACCTACAACCCTATATACTCTGAACAGCAGTATATAGGTGGTGCAAACAAGACATGGACTGTAGGTTTGTTCTTAAGTAGAATCTGAACAGGTACATTATGAAGTGTAGCTACATCCCAAAAAAATCAATTTTTAAGCTTTTTGGAGAACATAGGGAGGGGTTATCACCCCTGTAACATTTGCTGTCTTTGCACATCTGTTCAGAACATGTCACCTCACTTTCCGTCCCAATGACAAATGTTTTTGGAAAAGTGGGGTTTTAATTGAAACAAGGATTGGTGATAAAGCATCAGTAGAGAGGAGATACCTTTTTCCCAAATTAAATCTAACAGGATAGAATTTTCCTTCCTAGGGGTAGATTTCCTCTCACTTCCTGTTTTCTCTTGCCGTTTGCAAGTAGGAGTCGTTTGTAAGTTGGATGTTTGAAAGTAGGGGCCTGCCATATATACTCTGCAGAAATTTGCCCTATTAGATATTGGTGTAGCCACAAGACTGGTGGGCACAGGAATGGGCCCTGCTGTGAGTTAATAGATCAAGATTTGTACTTGCATGCACCTGTTGAACCGGGCAGAAAAATTGGGCCTTTGGTGGTGGTGGTGGTGGTGGTGGACGGTGTTGCCACAAGACTGTAAGCCCTCACAGTTACTCTTGGTGGGTGCAGGAATGGGCCCTGCTGTGAGTTATTAGATCAAGATTTGTAATTGCATGCACCTGTTGAACAGGGCAGAAAAATTGGGCCTTTGGTGGTGGTGGTGGTGGTGGACGGTGTTGCCACAAGACTGTAGGCCCTCATAGTTACTCTTGGTGGGCGCAGGAATGGGCCCTGCTGTGAACTATTAGATCAAGATTTGTAATTACACGCCCCTGTTAAACAGGGGCTGAAAAATTGTGCCTTAGGCATTGGTGCTGGTGCCACAACACTGCAACCCCTCACAGATACTGTACTTGGAGCACAGCAGTCACACCTGTTGCGAAGCATCTTTTTAAAAAATTGTAATTACACGCCCCTGTTATACAGGGGCTGAAAAATTGTGCCTTAGGCACTGGTGCTGGTGCCACAACACTGCAACCCCTCACAGATACTGTACTCTGAGCACAGCAATGAGACCTGTTGCAAAGCATTGCCTAAAAATTGTAATTACATGCCCCAACAGGGGCTGAAAAATTGTGCCTTAGGCACTGGTGCTGGTGCCACAACACTGCAACCCCTCACAGATACTGTACTCTGAGCACAGCAGTCACACCTGTTGCGAACCATCTTTTTAAAAAATTGTAATTACACGCCCCTGTTATACAGGGGCTGAAAAATTGTGCCTTAGGCACTGGTGTGGTGGCATGGATCATTGAGGAGGAGGAAGAGGATAGTCAGTGAACATAACAGGACAGTCACTCAGCATCAGCATAGGCAGTCTTGAAGGGATGTGACATTATAAATTATTCCGTTATATCCGCTTCAGGTGTCTGGTAGCTGGTGGTGATCCAAGACTGATTCATTTTTATGAAGGTCAGTCGATCAACCGAGTCGGTGGACAGGCGCACCCTATGATCGGTGACAAATCCTCCAGCAGCACTGAATGTGCGTTCGGAAAGAACGCTGGATGCAGGACAGGCCAGTAGCTCAATTGCATACTGTGCAAGCTCTGGCCAGTGATCCATCCTCAGGACCCAGTAAGCCAGAGGATTTTCGGTGGGAAAGGTGTCCAAGTCTGACCTTGCCCCTAGGTATTCCTGCACCATGTATATCAGACGCTGGCGATGGTTGCTGGAACCGATCATACCTTGGGGCTGCGGACTAAAAAATTGTCTGAACGCATCGGTCAGACGTCCACCTTCCCCACCGCTCCTTCTGCTACTGACCGAAGCCTCAGCAACTCGTCGTCCAGGACCAGGAGTTTGTAACCTCCCAGTTTCTGGGAACGCGTTGCACAGACCTTTCTGCAAGGCCTCCCTGAGATGTCTCATCCTCTGCTCCCTCTGCGACGGCAAGATAAGGTCCGCAACCTTACCCTTGTACCGTGGATCAAGGAGAGTGGCCAGCCAGTAATGGTCACTCTCCTTGATCCGAAGAACACGAGGATCCTTCCGCAGGCTTTGCAGGATCAGGGAGGCCATGCAGCGTAGGTTAGCTGAGGCATTCGGTCCGGAGTCTTCTGGGTCACTGAGGATGACATGATCGCCAGCCACCTCCTCCCAGCCACGTACAAGTCCACTGGTTTGTTGGGACTGTACATCATCCCTAAAAGACTGCTGCTGCTGATGCTGAGTGCCAGGCTCCACCTCCATGCTCACACAATCCTCCTCCTCCTCCTCCTCCTCCTCCTCTTCCTGTGTGATGGGTGGGACAGAAGGAACATTGTCTGGATAAAGGGGGCCTTGAGAGACAAGGAAGTCCTCCTCTTCCTGCCTCTGTTCTGCCTCAAGTGCCCTGTCCATTATCCCACGCAGCGTATGCTCCAACAGGTGGACAAGAGGTACAGTGTCACTGATGCATGCACTGTCACTGCTCACCATCCTCGTGGCCTCCTCAAATGGTGAGAGGACAGTGCATGCATCCCTGATCATGCTCCACTGGCGTGGGGAAAAAAAGCCAAGCTCCCCTGACCCTGTCCTGGTGCCGTAGTCGCAAAGGTACTCATTGATGGCCCTCTGCTGCGTGTGCAGTCGCTGCAGCATGGCCAACGTTGAGTTCCACCTGGTGGGCATGTCACATATTAGGCGGTTCTTGGGCAGGTTCAGCTCCTTTTGCAGCTCAGTCAGCCGAGCACTGGCATTATAAGATCGGCGGAAATGCACACAGACTTTCCTGGCCTGCCTCAGGACATCCTGTAAGCCTGGGAACCTGCCCAAGAACCGCTGCACCACCAGGTTGAGGACGTGAGCCATACAGGGCACATGGGTGAGCTGCCCCTGTCGCAGGGCGGAGAGGAGGTTGGTGCCATTATCAGAAACGACCATTCCTGGCTTAAGCTGGCGTGGCGTCAACCACCTCTCGGCCTGCCCCTGCAGAGCTGCCAGAACCTCTGGCCCAGTGTGGCTCCTGTCCCCCAAACACACCAGCGCAAGCACGGCATGGCATCTTTTTGCCTGCGTACTCGCGTAGCCCCTTGTACGCCTACGGAGCACCGCTGGTTCCGAGGACAGAGCACTCGAAGAGGACATGGAGGAAGAAGAAGAGGAGGGGGTGGAGGAGAGAGGTGTGTCACAACCAGTAGTAGCATTTTGGAGGCGTGGTGGCGGAACAACCTCCAACACTACTGCACCTTGTCCTGCATCCCTCCCAGCTACCAATAGAGTGACCCAATGGGCCGTGAAAGAAAGATAACGTCCCTGTCCATGCCTGCTGGACCATGAGTCAGCGGTAATATGCACCTTACCGCTGACCGCCCTGTCCAGCGAGGCATGGACATTGCCTTCCACATGCCAGTAGAGAGACGGAATTGCCTTCCGTGAGAAAAAGTGGCGTTTGGGAACCTGCCACTGAGGAACCGCACATTGAACAAACTCACGGAAGGGGGCCGAGTCTATCAACTGAAAAGGCAGCAGTTGAAGTGCTAGCAATTTAGCCAAGCTAGCATTCAACCGCTGGGCATGTGGATGGCTGGGAGTATACTTCTTTCGACGGTCCAGCAGCTGGGGCAGGGAAATTTGCCTGCTACAATCGGACGTCGGTGTACTGCAAGTACTTGGTTGTGACACACCTAATTCTACACCTTCAGTCCTCTCAGAGCAGCTTTCAGAGAGGACTGAAGATATAGTGGGGATGGAGATCCCAGCTGATGAGGAGCAAGGAGAGGTCCGCTTTGTTCTTTGGTGTGGGTCTTTTATGTGTGCTTGCCAACGAGCTGCATGGCAGGTCGACATATGTCTGCTCATGCTTGTGGTGCCCAAGCGGCTGATGTTTTGGCCACGCGAGATACGCTTGAGACAAATATTGCAAATAGCAGTGGTGCGATCTGATGCACTCATCTCAAAAAAGGCCCACACCAAAGAACTTTTGTGATAACGTGCAGAGGCAGCGCCCTGCACAGGCGGAGCTCTGCGGTGTGGTACAGTTGCTGTGCTGGCCTCTAGCTGGCCTCCAGGGGGCATCCTGCCTCGTTGGACATGTGACGCTGCATCCTCCTCCTCCTCCTCCTCTCTCCCTTCAGGCACCCACGTGGAGTCAGTGACCTCATCATCCCCTCCCTCTTCACCACTAGAGCAAACCTGGCAGTAAGCTGCAGCTGGTGGAACACTACTGCCAGATTGCTGTCCTTCAGCATCCCCTTTCTCTGCGCGCACACTACTGACTTCCTCAAGCTGGGTATCATCATCCGAGCCTTCGAATCGTTGGGCATCCTCCTGGAGCATGTACCCAACACTGTGCTCAAACAGTTCGGGGGACTCCTCAGGAGGACATGGTGGGTCTAGGGAAGGGGTGGCTGATGATGCCATTGAGTACGCGTTGGCAGCTGCTCTGCCAGTACCCTGAGCCTGGGTGAGAGAGGATGAGGAGGATGAGGAGGGCTTGGTCATCCATTCTACCAAGCCTTCGGCATGATGCGGCTCCACATGTCCAGCTGCCGAAAACAAAGACAAGCGTGTCCCATGGCCACGTGCTGATGACGATGCACGACCACGTCCACGGCCAGCACTGTTGTCTCTAGAAACAGAGCCTGCCTGCCCTGTGTTCTTGCCTCGGCACGCTCTGCCTCTCCTTGGCGGTCTTCCAGCCATTGTAGTCGGTAGTGTATATAGTATAAAAAATAGAACTCCTATGTGTGCTCACAACACACTGTAGGTCCTATGGGTGCTGACACTAACACACTATAGGTACTATGTGTGCTGCTGACAAGAAAATATAGGAGCTCTGTTTGCTGCCACTAACACACTAGAAGTCCTATGGGTGCTGCTGAGAAGAAAATATAGGAGCTCTGTTTGCTGCCACTAACACACTAGAAGTCCTATGGGTGCTGCTGAGAAGAAAATATAGGAGCTCTGTTTGCTGCCACTAACACACTAGAAGTCCTATGGGTGCTGCTGAGAAGAAAATATAGGAGCTCTGTTTGCTGCCACTAACACACTAGAAGTCCTATGGGTGCTGCTGAGAAGAAAATATAGGAGCTCTGTGTGATGCCACTAACACACTAGAAGTCCTATGGGTGCTGCTGAGAAGAAAATATAGGAGCTCTGTGTGATGCCACTAACACACTAGAAGTCCTATGGGTGCTGCTGAGAAGAAAATATAGGAGCTCTGTTTGCTGCCACTAACACACTAGAAGTCCTATGGGTGCTGCTGAGAAGAAAATATAGGAGCTCTGTTTGCTGCCACTAACACACTAGAAGTCCTATGGGTGCTGCTGAGAAGAAAATATAGGAGCTCTGTGTGATGCCACTAACACACTAGAAGTCCTATGGGTGCTGCTGAGAAGAAAATATAGGAGCTCTGTTTGCTGCCACTAACACACTAGAAGTCCTATGGGTGCTGCTGAGAAGAAAATATAGGAGCTCTGTTTGCTGCCACTAACACACTAGAAGTCCTATGGGTGCTGCTGAGAAGAAAATATAGGAGCTCTGTGTGATGCCACTAACACACTAGAATTCCTATGGGTGCTGCTGAGAAGAAAATATAGGAGCTCTGTTTGCTGCCACTAACACACTAGAAGTCCTATGGGTGCTGCTGAGAAGAAAATATAGGAGCTCTGTGTGATGCCACTAACACATTAGAAGTCCTATGGGTGCTGCTGAGAAGAAAATATAGGAGCTCTGTTTGCTGCCACTAACACACTAGAAGTCCTATGGGTGCTGCTGAGAAGAAAATATAGGAGCTCTGTTTGCTGCCACTAACACACTAGAAGTCCTATGGGTGCTGCTGAGAAGAAAATATAGGAGCTCTGTGTGATGCCACTAACACACTAGAAGTCCTATGGGTGCTGCTGAGAAGAAAATATAGGAGCTCTGTTTGCTGCCACTAACACACTAGAAGTCCTATGGGTGCTGCTGAGAAGAAAATATAGGAGCTCTGTTTGCTGCCACTAACACACTAGAAGTCCTATGGGTGCTGCTGAGAAGAAAATATAGGAGCTCTGTGTGATGCCACTAACACACTAGAAGTCCTATGGGTGCTGCTGAGAAGAAAATATAGGAGCTCTGTGTGATGCCACTAACACACTAGAAGTCCTATGGGTGCTGCTGAGAAGAAAATATAGGAGCTCTGTGTGATGCCACTAACACACTAGAAGTCCTATGGGTGCTGCTGAGAAGAAAATATAGGAGCTCTGTTTGCTGCCACTAACACACTAGAAGTCCTATGGGTGCTGCTGAGAAGAAAATATAGGAGCTCTGTTTGCTGCCACTAACACACTAGAAGTCCTATGGGTGCTGCTGAGAAGAAAATATAGGAGCTCTGTTTGCTGCCACTAACACACTAGAAGTCCTATGGGTGCTGCTGAGAAGAAAATATAGGAGCTCTGTTTGCTGCCACTAACACACTAGAAGTCCTATGGGTGCTGCTGAGAAGAAAATATAGGAGCTCTGTTTGCTGCCACTAACACACTAGAAGTCCTATGGGTGCTGCTGAGAAGAAAATATAGGAGCTCTGTTTGCTGCCACTAACACACTAGAAGTCCTATGGGTGCTTCTGAGAAGAAAATATAGGAGCTCTGTGTGATGCCACTAACACACTAGAAGTCCTATGGGTGCTGCTGAGAAGAAAATATAGGAGCTCTGTTTGCTGCCACTAACACACTAGAAGTCCTATGGGTGCTGCTGAGAAGAAAATATAGGAGCTCTGTTTGCTGCCACTAACACACTAGAAGTCCTATGGGTGCTGCTGAGAAGAAAATATAGGAGCTCTGTGTGATGCCACTAACACACTAGAATTCCTATGGGTGCTGCTGAGAAGAAAATATAGGAGCTCTGTTTGCTGCCACTAACACACTAGAAGTCCTATGGGTGCTGCTGAGAAGAAAATATAGGAGCTCTGTGTGATGCCACTAACACATTAGAAGTCCTATGGGTGCTGCTGAGAAGAAAATATAGGAGCTCTGTTTGCTGCCACTAACACACTAGAAGTCCTATGGGTGCTGCTGAGAAGAAAATATAGGAGCTCTGTTTGCTGCCACTAACACACTAGAAGTCCTATGGGTGCTGCTGAGAAGAAAATATAGGAGCTCTGTGTGATGCCACTAACACACTAGAAGTCCTATGGGTGCTGCTGAGAAGAAAATATAGGAGCTCTGTTTGCTGCCACTAACACACTAGAAGTCCTATGGGTGCTGCTGAGAAGAAAATATAGGAGCTCTGTTTGCTGCCACTAACACACTAGAAGTCCTATGGGTGCTGCTGAGAAGAAAATATAGGAGCTCTGTGTGATGCCACTAACACACTAGAAGTCCTATGGGTGCTGCTGAGAAGAAAATATAGGAGCTCTGTGTGATGCCACTAACACACTAGAAGTCCTATGGGTGCTGCTGAGAAGAAAATATAGGAGCTCTGTTTGCTGCCACTAACACACTAGAAGTCCTATGGGTGCTGCTGAGAAGAAAATATAGGAACTCTGTGTGATGCCACTAACACACTAGAAGTCCTATGGGTGCTGCTGAGAAGAAAATATAGGAGCTCTGTTTGCTGCCACTAACACACTAGAAGTCCTATGGGTGCTGCTGAGAAGAAAATATAGGAGCTCTGTTTGCTGCCACTAACACACTAGAAGTCCTATGGGTGCTGCTGAGAAGAAAATATAGGAGCTCTGTTTGCTGCCACTAACACACTAGAAGTCCTATGGGTGCTGCTGAGAAGAAAATATAGGAGCTCTGTTTGCTGCCACTAACACACTAGAAGTCCTATGGGTGCTGCTGAGAAGAAAATATAGGAGCTCTGTTTGCTGCCACTAACACACTAGAAGTCCTATGGGTGCTGCTGAGAAGAAAATATAGGAGCTCTGTTTGCTGCCACTAACACACTAGAAGTCCTATGGGTGCTTCTGAGAAGAAAATATAGGAGCTCTGTGTGATGCCACTAACACACTAGAAGTCCTATGGGTGCTGCTGAGAAGAAAATATAGGAGCTCTGTTTGCTGCCACTAACACACTAGAAGTCCTATGGGTGCTGCTGAGAAGAAAATATAGGAGCTCTGTGTGATGCCACTAACACACTAGAAGTCCTATGGGTGCTGCTGAGAAGAAAATATAGGAGCTCTGTGTGATGCCACTAACACATTAGAAGTCCTATGGGTGCTGCTGAGAAGAAAATATAGGAGCTCTGTGTGATGCCACTAACACACTAGAAGTCCTATGGGTGCTGCTGAGAAGAAAATATAGGAGCTCTGTTTGCTGCCACTAACACACTAGAAGTCCTATGGGTGCTTCTGAGAAGAAAATATAGGAGCTCTGTTTGCTGCCACTAACACACTAGAAGTCCTATGGGTGCTGCTGAGAAGAAAATATAGGAACTCTGTGTGATGCCACTAACACACTAGAAGTCCTATGGGTGCTGCTGAGAAGAAAATATAGGAGCTCTGTTTGCTGCCACTAACACATTAGAAGTCCTATGGGTGCTGCTGAGAAGAAAATATAGGAGCTCTGTTTGCTGCCACTAACACATTAGAAGTCCTATGGGTGCTGCTGAGAAGAAAATATAGGAGCTCTGTTTGCTGCCACTAACACACTAGAAGTCCTATGGGTGCTGCTGAGAAGAAAATATAGGAGCTCTGTTTGCTGCCACTAACACACTAGAAGTCCTATGGGTGCTGCTGAGAAGAAAATATAGGAGCTCTGTTTGCTGCCACTAACACACTAGAAGTCCTATGGGTGCTGCTGAGAAGAAAATATAGGAGCTCTGTTTGCTGCCACTAACACACTAGAAGTCCTATGGGTGCTGCTGAGAAGAAAATATAGGAGCTCTGTTTGCTGCCACTAACACACTAGAAGTCCTATGGGTGCTGCTGAGAAGAAAATATAGGAGCTCTGTGTGATGCCACTAACACACTAGAAGTCCTATGGGTGCTGCTGAGAAGAAAATATAGGAGCTCTGTTTGCTGCCACTAACACACTAGAAGTCCTATGGGTGCTGCTGAGAAGAAAATATAGGAGCTCTGTTTGCTGCCACTAACACACTAGAAGTCCTATGGGTGCTGCTGAGAAGAAAATATAGGAGCTCTGTTTGCTGCCACTAACACACTAGAAGTCCTATGGGTGCTGCTGAGAAGAAAATATAGGAGCTCTGTTTGCTGCCACTAACACACTAGAAGTCCTATGGGTGCTGCTGAGAAGAAAATATAGGAGCTCTGTTTGCTGCCACTAACACACTAGAAGTCCTATGGGTGCTGTTGGGGTGCAATGCTGTGCTAACAGCACTGCGGTTGGTACTACTGCAATACTGTACTAACAGTAAGCACGCACCAGACTAATCCCCAGCAGCAGCTAATAACACGCTAACTGTGCAATCAGCAGCAATGAACGATCAATGACTTAGGTAGCAATGGTTTAGCAAAGAAATAGCCAATGGTTTAGCAAAGAAGAGCAAATCTTTCAGTATCAAGCAAAGACAGAATCAGCAGACTAATCTCTCCTAAAGCCGGAACTCATGTGACAGGGGCCGATGGCGTGGCGGCCTTTTAAATGGTGGGGCGTGTACTAAAGCCCCTGAGCTGTAATTGGCTACAGGCGTCCTGCCTGTAGCCAATTATTGCTCTCCGAGTTTCGGGCGCTGTGATTGGCCAAGCATGCGGGGTCACAGTGCATGCTTGGCCAATCATCAGCCAGCAATGCACTGCGCCGGCCGCGCCGGCCGCAATGCATTGCGGGGCCGCTCGCATCACACGAATGTGATGCGAACGGCCCAAATAGTTCTGGGCTCGACGAGCGAGCGAACGCCCGATGTTCGATTCGAACATGGGTTCGAATCGAGCACCGGGCCCATCCCTACTCACCAGACGAGTTGGACCCAGCAAGGTGCACACCTGTCAGCGTCTGATGGGTCCAACAAGCTTGTTGGTGTAGCACACCGAGGGAGAAGCACAGCTTCCAATATTGACATCAATGAATATCCACCATAGATAAGCCACGGGACTTCATGTACAAATCCCCCCGGTGTATCGTATGGTAAAAGGAGAACAATGGGCTCACATCGTGTGATTCCGCTGAAAATGAGAACATTTATTTGTGAAATATAAAATGGCCAGTCACATTGGAGAATATAAGTGTATAAGATCAGAATGAGGCAGCGGCAGGATCCTGAGTGTTTGGGGGCCACATCCATACTGGAAAGACTTGGGGACTTTTACGCTTATCAGAGTCGGGAGAAAAAAAAGAATCATTTGGAAAACACAGAAATGACTTTCTGGCCATTAGCAGCAGGTGCTCCTGAGCCCAACCTTTACATTTCAGCCTCAATCCACCTGCTGAACCCGGCCAATCAGCATCTCAAGTTACTTCCTCAGGGCGCCACTACAAATTGAATCAACGTCTCGAGTTACTTCCTCAGGGCGGCACTACAAAGTGAACCAGCGTCTCGAGTTATTTCCTCAGGGCGGTACTACAAAGTGAATCAATGTCTCGAGTTACTTCCTCAGGGCAGCACTACAAAGTGAATCAGCGTCTCGAGTTACTTCCTCAGGGCGGCACTACAAAGTGAACCAGCGTCTCAAGTTATTTCCTCAGGGCGGCACTACAAAGTGAACCAGCGTCTCGAGTTATTTCCTCAGGGCGGTACTACAAAGTGAATCAGCGCCTCAAGTTACTTCCTCAGGGCGGTACTACAAAGTGAATCAACGTCTCGAGTTACTTCCTCAGGGCGGCACTACAAATTGAATCAGTGTCTCGAGTTACTTCCTCAGGGTGGCACTACAAAGTGAATCAACGTCTCGAGTTACTTCCTCAGGGCGGCACTACAAATTGAATCAGCGTCTCGAGTTACTTCCTCAGGGTGGCACTACAAAGTGAATCAACGTCTCGAGTTACTTCCTCAGGGCGGCACTACAAAGTGAATCAGCGTCTCGAGTTACTTCCTCAGGGCGGCACTACAAAGTGAATCAGCGTCTCGAGTTACTTCCTCAGGGCGGCACTACAAAGTGAATCAGTGTCTCGAGTTACTTCCTCAGGGCGGCACTACAAAGTGAATCAGCGTCTCGAGTTACTTCCTCAGGGCGGCACTACAAATTGAATCAGCGTCTCGAGTTACTTCCTCAGGGCGGCACTACAAAGTGAATCAGCGTCTCGAGTTACTTCCTCAGGGCGGCACTACAAAGTGAATCAGCGTCTCGAGTTACTTCCTCAGGGCGGCACTACAAAGTGAATCAGTGTCTCGAGTTACTTCCTCAGGGCGGCACTACAAAGTGAATCAGCGTCTCAAGTTACTTCATCAGGGCGGCACTACAAAGGGAATCAGCGTCTTGAGTTACTTCATCAGGGCGGCACTACAAAGGGAATCAGCGTCTCGAGTTACTTCCTGAGGGCGGCACTACAAAGTGAATCAGCGTCTCGAGTTACTTCCTGAGGGCGGCACTACAAAGTTAATCAACGTCTCAATTCCTAGATAAAGAAAAGGACTCGGTGTGACAGAAGCGGCTTTTTCTCCCATGAATGTTATCGGCCTTTTTATCACGCTGAACGCTTTGGACGGGTCCCATTACATTTCCATCTTGGTAAATAAAAGGGGATCATTGGGATTGAATCAAAGTTTTCCCAACCTGTCCATCCAAAGTTCTCAAATCCTTTATGTCAATCTTTCCTGCTGCTCCAGAACAAGGGCGCCATTTCTACAGGTCATATTCATGTCCCTCACGTATTTCCCACCCATTCCCAACATTCCCCATAAATACTCTTTTCTCTTGGAAGTGATATTTATCACCTGCCAATGACGGCCAAGCTAAAGGAAATCTGGGGTTGCCTTATCCCCGGGGGAGGGGAGGGTCAGCAACCAGTAGATGGCGGCTAGGCGACTGGTAGATCGCAGTCTGGGCTTGCCAATGTCTCCTCTGTAGTGCCGCCCCCTGTCCTATGCAGAGTGATACCAACTCCACCTCTTATCCCGGCTGGTGGTCTCCAGAGTGGTGCCGCCACCGGGAAAGATCAGTGTGAAGGAATACACCGGGCATAATAGTATCGGGCTGCTTTCACATTGATGTGCTGTGGTATACCCCAACCGCGGGTGCAGTGCTGTGTAACTTTCCTGTGGGATTGCTACACTTATCCATAGATTTCTATTCTATCCTGAGGGATTGCTACACTTATCTATAGACTTCTATTATATCCTGAGGGATTACTACACTTATCCATAGATTTCTATTATATCCTGAGGGATTGCTACACTTATCCATAGACTTCTATTCTATCCTGAGGGATTGCTACACTTATCCATAGACTTCTAATCTATCCTGAGGGATTGCTACACTTATCCATAGATTTCTATTATATCCTGGGGGATTGCTACACTTATCCATAGACTTCTATTCTATCCTGGGGGATTACTACACTTATCCATAGTCTTCTATTATATCCTGAGGGATTACTACACTTATCCATAGACTTCTATTATATCCTGAGGGATTGCTACACTTATCCATATACTTCTATTCTATCCTGAGGGATTGCTACACTTATCCATAGACTTCTATTCTATCCTGAGGGATTGCTACACTTATCCATAGACTTCTATTATATCCTGGGGCATTGCTACACTTATCCATAGACTTCTATTATATCCTGAGGGATTGCTACACTTATCCATAGATTTCTATTATATCCTGAGGGATTGCTACACTTATCCATAGACTTCTATTCTATCCTGAGGGATTGCTACACTTATCCATAGACTTCTATTATATCCTGAGGGATTGCTACACTTATCCATAGACTTCTAATCTATCCTGAGGGATTGCTACACTTATCCATAGATTTCTATTATATCCTGGGGGATTGCTACACTTATCCATAGACTTCTATTATATCCTGAGGGATTACTACACTTATCCATAGTCTTCTATTATATCCTGGGGGATTACTACACTTATCCATAGACTTCTATTATATCCTGAGGGATTGCTACACTTATCCATATACTTCTATTCTATCCTGAGGGATTACTACACTTATCCATAGACTTCTATTCTATCCTGAGGGATTGCTACACTTATCCATAGACTTCTATTATATCCTGAGGGATTACTACACTTATCCATAGACTTCTATTATATCCTGAGGGATTACTACACTTATCCATAGACTTCTATTATATCCTGAGGGATTGCTACACTTATCCATAGACTTCTATTCTATCCTGGGGGATTGCTACACTTATCCATAGACTTCTATTATATCCTGAGGGATTGCTACACTTATCCATAGACTTCTATTATATCCTGAGGGATTACTACACTTATCCATAGACTTCTATTCTATCCTGGGGGATTGCTACACTTATCCATAGACTTCTATTATATCCTGAGGGATTACTACACTTATCCATAGTCTTCTATTATATCCTGGGGGATTACTACACTTATCCATAGACTTCTATTATATCCTGAGGGATTGCTACACTTATCCATATACTTCTATTCTATCCTGAGGGATTACTACACTTATCCATAGACTTCTATTCTATCCTGAGGGATTGCTACACTTATCCATAGACTTCTATTATATCCTGAGGGATTACTACACTTATCCATAGACTTCTATTATATCCTGAGGGATTACTACACTTATCCATAGACTTCTATTATATCCTGAGGGATTGCTACACTTATCCATAGACTTCTATTCTATCCTGGGGGATTGCTACACTTATCCATAGACTTCTATTATATCCTGAGGGATTGCTACACTTATCCATAGACTTCTATTATATCCTGAGGGATTGCTACACTTATCCATAGACTTCTATTCTATCCTGAGGGATTGCTACACTTATCCATAGACTTCTATTATATCCTGAGGGATTGCTACACTTATCCATAGACTTCTAATCTATCCTGAGGGATTGCTACACTTATCCATAGATTTCTATTATATCCTGGGGGATTGCTACACTTATCCATAGACTTCTATTATATCCTGAGGGATTACTACACTTATCCATAGTCTTCTATTATATCCTGGGGGATTACTACACTTATCCATAGACTTCTATTATATCCTGAGGGATTGCTACACTTATCCATATACTTCTATTCTATCCTGAGGGATTACTACACTTATCCATAGACTTCTATTCTATCCTGAGGGATTGCTACACTTATCCATAGACTTCTATTATATCCTGAGGGATTACTACACTTATCCATAGACTTCTATTATATCCTGAGGGATTACTACACTTATCCATAGACTTCTATTATATCCTGAGGGATTGCTACACTTATCCATAGACTTCTATTCTATCCTGGGGGATTGCTACACTTATCCATAGACTTCTATTATATCCTGAGGGATTGCTACACTTATCCATAGACTTCTATTATATCCTGAGGGATTACTACACTTATCCATAGACTTCTATTCTATCCTGGGGGATTGCTACACTTATCCATAGACTTCTATTATATCCTGAGGGATTACTACACTTATCCATAGATTTCTATTATATCCTGAGGGATTACTACACTTATCCATAGACTTCTATTATATCCTGAGGGATTGCTACACTTATCCATAGACTTCTATTCTATCCTGAGGGATTGCTACACTTATCCATAGACTTCTATTATATCCTGGGGGATTACTACACTTATCCATAGACTTCTTTTCTATCCTGGGGGATTGCTACACTTATCCATAGACTTCTATTATATCCTGAGGGATTACTACACTTATCCATAGACTTCTATTCTATCCTGAGGGATTGCTACACTTATCCATAGACTTCTATTCTATCCTGTGGGATTACTCCACTTATCCATAGATTTCTATTCTATCCTGAGGGATTGCTACACTTATCCATAGACTTCTATTCTATCCTGAGGGATTACTACACTTATCCATAGATTTCTATTATATCCTGAGGGATTACTACACTTATCCATAGACTTCTATTATATCCTGAGGGATTGCTACACTTATCCATAGACTTCTATTCTATCCTGAGGGATTGCTACACTTATCCATAGACTTCTATTATATCCTGGGGGATTACTACACTTATCCATAGACTTCTTTTCTATCCTGGGGGATTGCTACACTTATCCATAGACTTCTATTATATCCTGAGGGATTGCTACACTTATCCATAGACTTCTATTATATCCTGAGGGATTACTACACTTATCCATAGACTTCTATTCTATCCTGAGGGATTGCTACACTTATCCATAGACTTCTATTCTATCCTGTGGGATTACTCCACTTATCCATAGATTTCTATTCTATCCTGAGGGATTGCTACACTTATCCATAGACTTCTATTCTATCCTGAGGAATTGCTACACTTATCCATAGACTTCTATTCTATCCTGAGGGATTGCTACACTTATCCATAGATTTCTATTATATCCTGGGGGATTGCTACACTTATCCATAGACTTCTATTATATCCTGAGGGATTACTACACTTATCCATAGACTTCTATTCTATCCTGAGGGATTGCTACACTTATCCATAGACTTCTATTCTATCCTGAGGGATTACTACACTTATCCATAGACTTCTATTCTATCCTGAGGGATTGCTACACTTATCCATAGACTTCTATTCTATCCTGAGGGATTGCTACACTTATCCATAGACTTCTATTATATCCTGAGGGATTGCTACACTTATCCATAGACTACTATTCTATCCTGAGGAATTGCTACACTTATCCATGGATTTCTATTCTATCCTGGGGGATTGCTACACTTATCCATAGACTTCTATTCTATCCTGAGGGATTGCTACACTTATCCATAGACTTCTATTATATCCTCGGGGATTGCTACACTTATCCATAGACTTCTATTATATCCTGAGGAATTGCTACACTTATCCATAGACTTCTATTCTATCCTGAGGAATTACTACACTTATCCATAGACTTCTATTATATCCTGAGGGATTGCTACACTTATCCATAGACTTCTATTCTATTCTGAGGAATTGCTACACTTATCCATAGACTTCTATTATATCCTGAGGGATTACTACACTTATCCATAAACTTCTATTATATCCTGAGGGATTACTACACTTATCCATAGACTTCTATTATATCCTGAGGGATTGCTACACTTATCCATAGACTTCTATTCTATCCTGAGGAATTGCTACACTTATCCATAGACTTCTATTATATCCTGGGGGATTGCTACACTTATCCATAGACTTCTATTATATCCTGAGGGATTGCTACACTTATCCATAGACTTCTATTATATCCTGAGGAATTGCTACACTTATCCATAGACTTCTATTATATCCTGAGGGATTGCTACACTTATCCATAGACTTCTATTCTATCCTGAGGAATTGCTACACTTATCCATAGACTTCTATTATATCCTGAGGGATTACTACACTTATCCATAGACTTCTATTATATCCTGAGGGATTGCTACACTTATCCATAGACTTCTATTATATCCTGAGGGATTACTACACTTATCCATAGACTTCTATTATATCCTGAGGAATTGCTACACTTATCCATAGATTTCTATTCTATCCTGAGGGATTACTACACTTATCCATAGATTTCTATTCTATCCTGGGGGATTGCTACACTTATCCATAGACTTCTATTATATCCTGAGGAATTGCTACACTTATCCATAGACTTCTATTATATCCTGGGGGATTGCTACACTTATCCATAGACTTCTATTATATCCTGAGGGTTTGCTACACTTATCCATAGACTTCTATTATATCCTGAGGGATTGCTACACTTATCCATAGACTTCTATTATATCCTGAGGGATTACTACACTTATCCATGGACTTCTATTATATCCTGAGGGATTGCTACACTTATCCATAGACTTCTATTCTATCCTGGAGGATAGCTACACTTATCCATAGACTTCTATTATATCCTGGGGGATTGCTACACTTATCCATAGACTTCTATTGTATCCTGAGGGATTGCTACACTTATCCATAGACTTCTATTATATCCTGGGGGATTGCTACACTTATCCATAGACTTCTGTTATATCCTGAGGGATTTCTACACGTATCCATAGACTTCTATTCTATCCTGAGGGATTGCTACACTTATCCATAGACTTCTATTATATCCTGAGGGATTGCTACACTTATCCATAGACTTCTATTATATCCTGAGGGATTGCTACACTTATCCATAGATTTCTATTCTATCCTGAGGGATTGCTACACTTATCCATAGACTTCTATTCTATCCTGAGGGATTACTACACTTATCCATAGACTTCTATTCTATCCTGAGGGATTGCTACACTTATCCATAGACTTCTATTATATCCTGAGGGATTGCTACACTTATCCATAGACTTCTATTATATCCTGAGGGATTGCTACACTTATCCATAGATTTCTATTCTATCCTGAGGGATTGCTACACTTATCCATAGACTTCTATTATATCCTGAGGGATTGCTACACTTATCCATAGACTTCTATTCTATCCTGAGGGATTGCTACACTTATCCATAGATTTCTATTCTATCCTGAGGGATTACTACACTTATCCATAGACTTCTATTATATCCTGAGGGATTGCTACACTTATCCATAGACTTCTATTCTATCCTGAGGGATTGCTACACTTATCCATAGATTTCTATTCTATCCTGAGGGATTGCTACACTTATCCATAGACTTCTATTCTATCCTGAGGGATTGCTACACTTATCCATAGACTTCTATTATATCCTGAGGGATTGCTACACTTATCCATAGACTTCTATTATATCCTGGGGGATTGCTACACTTATCCATAGATTTCTATTCTATCCTGAGGGATTGCTACACTTATCCATAGACTTCTATTCTATCCTGAGGGATTACTACACTTATCCATAGACTTCTATTCTATCCTGAGGGATTGCTACACTTATCCATAGACTTCTATTATATCCTGAGGGATTGCTACACTTATCCATAGACTTCTATTATATCCTGAGGGATTGCTACACTTATCCATAGATTTCTATTCTATCCTGAGGGATTGCTACACTTATCCATAGACTTCTATTATATCCTGAGGGATTGCTACACTTATCCATAGACTTCTATTCTATCCTGAGGGATTGCTACACTTATCCATAGACTTCTATTCTATCCTGAGGGATTGCTACACTTATCCATAGACTTCTATTATATCCTGAGGGATTGCTACACTTATCCATAGACTTCTATTCTATCCTGAGGGATTGCTACACTTATCCATAGACTTCGATTCTATCCTGAGGAATTGCTACACTTATCCATAGACTTCTATTATATCCTGGGGGATTGCTACACTTATCCATAGACTTCTATTATATCCTGAGGGATTGCTACACTTATCCATAGACTTCTATTATATCCCAAGGGATTGCTACACTTATCCATAGACTTCTATTAAATCCTGAGGGATTGCTACACTTATCCATAGACTTCTATTCTATCCTGGGGGATTGCTACACTTATCCATAGACTTCTATTGTATCCTGAGGGATTACTACACTTATCCATAGACTTCTATTATATCCTGGAGGATTGCTACACTTATCCATAGACTTCTATTGTATCCTGAGGGATTACTACACTTATCCATAGACTTCTATTATATCCTGGGGGATTGCTACACTTATCCATAGACTTCTATTGTATCCTGAGGGATTACTACACTTATCCATAGACTTCTATTCTATCCTGGGGGATTGCTACACTTATCCATAGACTTCTATTCTATCCTGGGGGATTG
Source organism: Rana muscosa (assembly GCA_029206835.1). Classification (NCBI taxonomy): domain Eukaryota; kingdom Metazoa; phylum Chordata; class Amphibia; order Anura; family Ranidae; genus Rana; species Rana muscosa. The sequence continues at coordinate 346,984,565 of CM055125.1, read as the reverse complement.
CTACACTTATCCATAGATTTATATTATATCCTGGGGGATTGCTACACTTATCCATAGACTTCTATTCTATCCTGGGGGATTGCTACACTTATCCATAGACTTTTATTATATCCTGAGGGATTGCTACACTTATCCATAGACTTCTGTTATATCCTGAGGGATTGCTACACTTATCCATAGACTTCTATTCTATCCTGGCGGATTGCTACACTTATCCATAGACTTCTATTCTATCCTGAGGGATTACTACACTTATCCATAGACTTCTATTATATCCTGAGGGATTGCTACACTTATCCATAGACTTCTATTATATCATGAGGGATTACTACACTTATCCATAGACTTCTATTATATCCTGGGGGATTGCTACACTTATCCATAGACTTCTATTCTATCCTGAGGAATTGCTACACTTATCCATAGACTTCTATTATATCCTGAGGGATTGCTACACTTATCCATAGACTTCTATTCTATCCTGAGGGATTGCTACACTTATCCATAGACTTCTATTATATCCTGGGGGATTGCTACACTTATCCATAGACTTCTATTCTATCCTGAGGGATTGCTACACTTATCCATAGATTTCTATTATATCCTGGGGGATTGCTACACTTATCCATAGACTTCTATTATATCCTGAGGGATTGCTACACTTATCCATAGACTTCTATTCTATCCTGAGGGATTGCTACACTTATCCATAGACTTCTATTATATCCTGGGGGATTGCTACACTTATCCATAGACTTCTATTCTATCCTGAGGGATTGCTACACTTATCCATAGACTTCTATTATATCCTGAGGGATTGCTACACTTATCCATAGACTTCTATTATATCCTGGGGGATTGCTACACTTATCCATAGACTTCTATTATATCCTGAGGGATTACTACACTTATCCATAGTCTTCTATTATATCCTGAGGGATTACTACACTTATCCATAGACTTCTATTCTATCCTGAGGGATTACTACACTTATCCATAGACTTCTATTATATCCTGAGGGATTGCTACACTTATCCATAGACTTCTATTATATCCTGAGGGATTGCTACACTTATCCATAGTCTTCTATTATATCCTGGGGGATTGCTACACTTATCCATAGACTTCTATTATATCCTGAGGGATTACTACACTTATCCATATACTTCTATTCTATCCTGAGGGATTACTACACTTATCCATAGACTTCTATTATATCCTGAGGGATTACTACACTTATCCATAGACTTCTATTATATCCTGAGGGATTACTACACTTATCCATAGTCTTCTATTATATCCTGAGGGATTACTACACTTATCCATAGACTTCTATTCTATCCTGAGGGATTACTACACTTATCCATAGACTTCTATTATATCCTGAGGGATTGCTACACTTATCCATAGACTTCTATTATATCCTGAGGGATTGCTACACTTATCCATAGACTTCTATTATATCCTGAGGGATTGCTACACTTATCCATAGTCTTCTATTATATCCTGGGGGATTGCTACACTTATCCATAGACTTCTATTATATCCTGAGGGATTACTACACTTATCCATAGACTTCTATTCTATCCTGGGGGATTACTACACTTATCCATAGACTTCTATTATATCCTGAGGGATTACTACACTTATCCATAGTCTTCTATTATATCCTGAGGGATTGCTACACTTATCCATAGACTTCTATTCTATCCTGAGGGATTGCTACACTTATCCATAGACTTCTATTATATCCTGAGGGATTACTACACTTATCCATAGACTTCTATTCTATCCTGGGGGATTACTACACTTATCCATAGACTTCTATTATATCCTGAGGGATTACTACACTTATCCATAGACTTCTATTATATCCTGAGGGATTGCTACACTTATCCATAGACTTCTATTCTATCCTGAGGGATTGCTACACTTATCCATAGACTTCTATTATATCCTGAGGGATTGCTACACTTATCCATAGACTTCTATTATATCCTGAGGGATTGCTACACTTATCCATAGACTTCTATTATATCCTGGGGGATTGCTACACTTATCCATAGACTTCTGTTATATCCTGAGGGATTTCTACACGTATCCATAGACTTCTATTCTATCCTGAGGGATTGCTACACTTATCCATAGACTTCTATTATATCCTGGGGGATTGCTACACTTATCCATAGACTTCTATTCTATCCTGAGGGATTGCTACACTTATCCATAGATTTCTATTATATCCTGGGGGATTGCTACACTTATCCATAGACTTCTATTATATCCTGAGGGATTGCTACACTTATCCATAGACTTCTATTCTATCCTGAGGGATTGCTACACTTATCCATAGACTTCTATTATATCCTGGGGGATTGCTACACTTATCCATAGACTTCTATTCTATCCTGAGGGATTGCTACACTTATCCATAGACTTCTATTATATCCTGAGGGATTGCTACACTTATCCATATACTTCTATTCTATCCTGAGGGATTACTACACTTATCCATAGACTTCTATTATATCCTGAGGGATTACTACACTTATCCATAGACTTCTATTATATCCTGAGGGATTACTACACTTATCCATAGTCTTCTATTATATCCTGAGGGATTACTACACTTATCCATAGACTTCTATTCTATCCTGAGGGATTACTACACTTATCCATAGACTTCTATTATATCCTGAGGGATTGCTACACTTATCCATAGACTTCTATTATATCCTGAGGGATTGCTACACTTATCCATAGACTTCTATTATATCCTGGGGGATTGCTACACTTATCCATAGACTTCTATTCTATCCTGGGGGATTGCTACACTTATCCATAGTCTTCTATTATATCCTGGGGGATTGCTACACTTATCCATAGACTTCTATTATATCCTGAGGGATTACTACACTTATCCATAGACTTCTATTCTATCCTGGGGGATTACTACACTTATCCATAGACTTCTATTATATCCTGAGGGATTACTACACTTATCCATAGACTTCTATTATATCCTGAGGGATTGCTACACTTATCCATAGACTTCTATTATATCCTGAGGGATTGCTACACTTATCCATAGACTTCTATTATATCCTGGGGGATTGCTACACTTATCCATAGACTTCTATTATATCCTGGGGGATTGCTATACTTATCCATAGATTTCTATTATATCCTGGGGGATTGCTACACTTATCCATAGACTTCTATTATATCCTGAGGGATTGCTACACTTATCCATAGACTTCTATTCTATCCTGGGGGATTGCTACACTTATCCATAGACTTCTATTATATCCTGGGAGATTGCTACACTTATCCATAGACTTCTATTATATCCTGAGGGATTGCTACACTTATCCATAGACTTCTATTATATCCTGAGGGATTGCTACACTTATCCATAGACTTCTATTATATCCTGGGGGATTGCTACACTTATCCATAGACTTCTATTATATCCTGGGGGATTGCTATACTTATCCATAGATTTCTATTATATCCTGGGGGATTGCTACACTTATCCATAGACTTCTATTATATCCTGAGGGATTGCTACACTTATCCATAGACTTCTATTCTATCATGAGGGATTTCTAAACTTATCCATAGACTTCTATTATATCCTGAGGGATTGCTACACTTATCCATATACTTCTATTCTATCCTGAGGGATTACTACACTTATCCATAGACTTCTATTATATCCTGGGGGATTGCTACACTTATCCATAGACTTCTATTCTATCCTGGGGGATTGCTACACTTATCCATAGACTTCTATTATATCCTGAGGGATTGCTACACTTATCCATAGACTTCTATTATATCCTGAGGGATTGCTACACTTATCCATAGACTTCTATTATATCCTGAGGGATTACTACACTTATCCATAGACTTCTATTCTATCCTGAGGGATTGCTACACTTATCCATAGACTTCTATTATATCCTGAGGGATTGCTACACTTATCCATAGACTTCTATTATATCCTGAGGGATTGCTACACTTATCCATAGACTTCTATTATATCCTGAGGGATTGCTACACTTATCCATAGACTTCTATTATATCCTGAGGGATTGCTACACTTATCCATAGACTTCTATTATATCCTGGGGGATTGCTACACTTATCCATAGACTTCTATTATATCGTGAGGGATTGCTACACTTATCCATAGACTTCTATTATATCCTGAGGGATTGCTACACTTATCCATAGATTTCTATTATATCCTGGGGGATTGCTACACTTATCCATAGACTTCTATTATATCCTGATGGATTTCTACACTTATCCATAGACTTCTATTATATCCTGAGGGATTGCTACACTTATCCATAGATTTCTATTATATCCTGGGGGATTGCTACACTTATCCATAGACTTCTATTATATCCTGAGGGATTGCTACACTTATCCATAGACTTCTATTCTATCCTGGGGGATTACTACACTTATCCATAGACTTCTATTCTATCCTGAGGGATTGCTACACTTATCCATAGACTTCTATTATATCCTGGGGGATTGCTACACTTATCCATAGACTTCTATTATATCCTGGGGGATTGCTATACTTATCCATAGATTTATATTATATCCTGAGGGATTACTACACTTATCCATAGACGTCTATTATATCCTGGGGGATTGCTACACTTATCCATAGACTTCTATTATATCCGGAGGGATTGCTACACTTACCCATAGACTTCTATTATATCCTGAGGAATTGCTACACTTATCCATAGACTTCTATTATATCCTGAGGGATTGGTACACTTATCCATAGATTTCTATTATATCCTGGGGGATTGCTACACTTATCCATAGACTTCTATTATATCCTGAGGGATTGCTACACTTATCCATAGACTTCTATTATATCCGGAGGAATTGCTACACTTATCAATAGACTTCTATTATATCCTGGGGGATTACTACACTTATCCATAGACTTCTATTATATCCTGGAGGATTGCTACACTTATCCATAGACTTCTATTCTATCCTGAGGGATTGCTACACTTATCCATAGACTTCTATTATATCCTGAGGAATTGCTACACTTATCCATAGACTTCTATTATATCCTCAGGGATTGCTACACTTATCCATAGACTTCTATTCTATCCTGAGGGATTGCTACACTTATCCATAGACTTCTATTATATCCTGAGGGATTGCTACACTTATCCATAGACTTCTATTCTATCCTGAGGGATTACTACACTTATCCATAGACTTCTATTATATCCTGAGGGATTGCTACACTTATCCATAGACTTCTATTCTATCCTGAGGGATTGCTACACTTATCCATAGACTTCTATTCTATCCTGAGGGATTACTACACTTATCCATAGACTTCTATTCTATCCTGGGGGATTGCTACACTTATCCATAGACTTCTATTCTATCCTGAGGGATTGCTACACTTATCCATAGACTTTTATTCTATCCTGGGGGGTTGCTACACTTATCCATAGACTTCTATTATATCCTGAGGGATTACTACACTTATCCATAGACTTCTATTATATCCTGAGGGATTGCTACACTTATCCATAGTCTTCTATTATATCCTGAGGGATTGCTACACTTATCCATAGACTTCTATTCTATCCTGAGGGATTGCTACACTTATCCATAGATTTCTATTATATCCTGAGGGATTGCTACACTTATCCATAGACTTCTATTATATCCTGGGGGATTGCTACACTTATCCATAGACTTCTATTCTATCCTGAGGGATTGCTACACTTATCCATAGACTTCTATTATATCCTGAGGGATTGCTACACTTATCCATAGACTTCTATTATATCCTGAGGGATTACTACACTTATCCATAGTCTTCTATTATATCCTGGGGGATTGCTACACTTATCCATAGACTTCTATTATATCCTGAGGGATTACTACACTTATCCATAGACTTCTATTCTATCCTGAGGGATTACTACACTTATCCATAGACTTCTATTATATCCTGAGGGATTGCTACACTTACCCATAGACTTCTATTATATCCTGAGGGATTGCTACACTTATCCATAGACTTCTATTCTATCCTGAGGAATTGCTACACTTATCCATAGACTTCTATTATATCCTGAGGGATTACTACACTTATCCATAGATTTCTATTCTATCCTGAGGGATTACTACACTTATCCATAGACTTCTATTATATCCTGAGGGATTGCTACACTTATCCATAGACTTCTATTATATCCTGAGGGATTACTACACTTATCCATAGACTTCTATTATATCCTGAGGAATTGCTACACTTATCCATAGATTTCTATTCTATCCTGAGGGATTACTACACTTATCCATAGATTTCTATTCTATCCTGGGGGATTGCTACACTTATCCATAGACTTCTATTATATCCTGAGGAATTGCTACACTTATCCATAGACTTCTATTATATCCTGGGGGATTGCTACACTTATCCATAGACTTCTATTATATCCTGAGGGTTTGCTACACTTATCCATAGACTTCTATTATATCCTGAGGGATTGCTACACTTATCCATAGACTTCTATTATATCCTGAGGGATTACTACACTTATCCATGGACTTCTATTATATCCTGAGGGATTGCTACACTTATCCATAGACTTCTATTCTATCCTGGAGGATAGCTACACTTATCCATAGACTTATATTATATCCTGGGGGATTGCTACACTTATCCATAGACTTCTATTATATCCTGAGGGATTGCTACACTTATCCATAGACTTCTATTATATCCTGAGGGATTGCTACACTTATCCATAGATTTCTATTCTATCCTGAGGGATTGCTACACTTATCCATAGACTTCTATTCTATCCTGAGGGATTACTACACTTATCCATAGACTTCTATTCTATCCTGAGGGATTGCTACACTTATCCATAGACTTCTATTATATCCTGAGGGATTGCTACACTTATCCATAGACTTCTATTATATCCTGAGGGATTGCTACACTTATCCATAGATTTCTATTCTATCCTGAGGGATTGCTACACTTATCCATAGACTTCTATTATATCCTGAGGGATTGCTACACTTATCCATAGACTTCTATTCTATCCTGAGGGATTGCTACACTTATCCATAGACTTCTATTCTATCCTGAGGGATTGCTACACTTATCCATAGACTTCTATTATATCCTGAGGGATTGCTACACTTATCCATAGACTTCTATTATATCCTGGGGGATTGCTACACTTATCCATAGACTTCGATTCTATCCTGCGGAATTGCTACACTTATCCATAGACTTCTATTATATCCTGGGGGATTGCTACACTTATCCATAGACTTCTATTATATCCTGAGGGATTGCTACACTTATCCATAGATTTATATTATATCCTGAGGGATTGCTACACTTATCCATAGATTTCTATTCTATCCTGAGGGATTGCTACACTTATCCATAGACTTCTATTCTATCCTGAGGGATTACTACACTTATCCATAGACTTCTATTCTATCCTGAGGGATTGCTACACTTATCCATAGACTTCTATTATATCCTGAGGGATTGCTACACTTATCCATAGATTTCTATTCTATCCTGAGGGATTGCTACACTTATCCATAGACTTCTATTATATCCTGAGGGATTGCTACACTTATCCATAGACTTCTATTCTATCCTGAGGGATTGCTACACTTATCCATAGACTTCTATTCTATCCTGAGGGATTGCTACACTTATCCATAGACTTCTATTATATCCTGAGGGATTGCTACACTTATCCATAGACTTCTATTCTATCCTGAGGGATTGCTACACTTATCCATAGACTTCGATTCTATCCTGAGGAATTGCTACACTTATCCATAGACTTCTATTATATCCTGGGGGATTGCTACACTTATCCATAGACTTCTATTATATCCTGAGGGATTGCTACACTTATCCATAGACTTCTATTCTATCCTGAGGGATTGCTACACTTATCCATAGACTTCTATTAAATCCTGAGGGATTGCTACACTTATCCATAGACTTCTATTCTATCCTGGGGGATTGCTACACTTATCCATAGACTTCTATTGTATCCTGAGGGATTACTACACTTATCCATAGACTTCTATTATATCCTGGAGGATTGCTACACTTATCCATAGACTTCTATTGTATCCTGAGGGATTACTACACTTATCCATAGACTTCTATTATATCCTGGGGGATTGCTACACTTATCCATAGACTTCTATTGTATCCTGAGGGATTACTACACTTATCCATAGACTTCTATTCTATCCTGGGGGATTGCTACACTTATCCATAGACTTCTATTCTATCCTGGGGGATTGCTACACTTATCCATAGATTTATATTATATCCTGGGGGATTGCTACACTTATCCATAGACTTCTATTCTATCCTGGGGGATTGCTACACTTATCCATAGACTTTTATTATATCCTGAGGGATTGCTACACTTATCCATAGACTTCTGTTATATCCTGAGGGATTGCTACACTTATCCATAGACTTCTATTCTATCCTGGCGGATTGCTACACTTATCCATAGACTTCTATTCTATCCTGAGGGATTACTACACTTATCCATAGACTTCTATTATATCCTGAGGGATTGCTACACTTATCCATAGACTTCTATTATATCATGAGGGATTACTACACTTATCCATAGACTTCTATTATATCCTGGGGGATTGCTACACTTATCCATAGACTTCTATTCTATCCTGAGGAATTGCTACACTTATCCATAGACTTCTATTCTATCCTGAGGGATTGCTACACTTATCCATAGACTTCTGTTATATCCTGAGGGATTGCTACACTTATCCATAGACTTCTAATCTATCCTGAGGAATTGCTACACTTATCCATAGATTTCTATTCTATCCTGAGGGATTACTACACTTATCCATAGATTTCTATTCTATCCTGGGGGATTGCTACACTTATCCATAGACCTCTATTCTATCCTGAGGGATTGCTACACTTATCCATAGACTTCTATTATATCCTCGGGGATTGCTACACTTATCCATAGACTTCTATTATATCCTTGGGGATTGCTACACTTATCCATAGACTTCTATTATATCCTGAGGAATTGCTACACTTATCCATAGACTTCTATTCTATCCTGAGGAATTGCTACACTTATCCATAGACTTCTATTATATCCTGAGGGATTACTACACTTATCCATAGACTTCTATTATATCCTGAGGAATTGCTACACTTATCCATAGACTTCTATTCTATCCTGAGGAATTGCTACACTTATCCATAGACTTCTATTATATCCTGAGGGATTGCTACACTTATCCATAGATTTCTATTCTATCCTGAGGGATTGCTACACTTATCCATAGACTTCTATTCTATCCTGAGGAATTGCTACACTTATCCATAGATTTCTATTCTATCCTGAGGGATTACTACACTTATCCATAGACTTCTATTATATCCTGGGGGATTGCTACACTTATCCATAGACTTCTATTCTATCCTGGGGGATTGCTACACTTATCCATAGACTTCTATTCTATCCTGAGGAATTGCTACACTTATCCATAGATTTCTATTCTATCCTGAGGGATTACTACACTTATCCATAGACTTCTATTATATCCTGGGGGATTGCTACACTTATCCATAGACTTCTATTCTATCCTGAGGGATTACTACACTTATCCATAGATTTCTATTCTGTCCTGGGGGATTGCTACACTTATCCATAGACTTCTATTATATCCTGAGGGATTTCTACACTTATCCATAGACTTCTATTATATCCTGAGGGATTGCTACACTTATCCATAGACTTCTATTATATCCTGAGGGATTACTACACTTATCCATAGACTTCTATTATATCCTGGGGGATTGCTACACTTATCCATAGACTTCTATTCTATCCTGAGGGATTACTACACTTATCCATAGACTTCTATTATATCCTGAGGGATTACTACACTTATCCATAGACTTCTATTATATCCTGAGGGATTGCTACACTTATCCATAGACTTCTATTCTATCCTGAGGGATTGCTACACTTATCCATAGACTTCTATTATATCCTGAGGGATTGCTACACTTATCCATAGACTTCTATTATATCCTGAGGGATTGCTACACTTATCCATAGACTTCTATTATATCCTGGGGGATTGCTACACTTATCCATAGACTTCTGTTATATCCTGAGGGATTTCTACACGTATCCATAGACTTCTATTCTATCCTGAGGGATTGCTACACTTATCCATAGACTTCTATTATATCCTGGGGGATTGCTACACTTATCCATAGACTTCTATTCTATCCTGAGGGATTGCTACACTTATCCATAGATTTCTATTATATCCTGGGGGATTGCTACACTTATCCATAGACTTCTATTATATCCTGAGGGATTGCTACACTTATCCATAGACTTCTATTCTATCCTGAGGGATTACTACACTTATCCATAGACTTCTATTATATCCTGAGGGATTACTACACTTATCCATAGACTTCTATTATATCCTGGGGGATTGCTACACTTATCCATAGACTTCTATTCTATCCTGAGGGATTGCTACACTTATCCATAGACTTCTATTATATCCTGGGGGATTGCTACACTTATCCATAGACTTCTATTCTATCCTGAGGGATTGCTACACTTATCCATAGACTTCTATTATATCCTGAGGGATTGCTACACTTATCCATATACTTCTATTCTATCCTGAGGGATTACTACACTTATCCATAGACTTCTATTATATCCTGAGGGATTACTACACTTATCCATAGACTTCTATTATATCCTGAGGGATTACTACACTTATCCATAGTCTTCTATTATATCCTGAGGGATTACTACACTTATCCATAGACTTCTATTCTATCCTGAGGGATTACTACACTTATCCATAGACTTCTATTATATCCTGAGGGATTGCTACACTTATCCATAGACTTCTATTATATCCTGAGGGATTGCTACACTTATCCATAGACTTCTATTATATCCTGAGGGATTGCTACACTTATCCATAGTCTTCTATTATATCCTGGGGGATTGCTACACTTATCCATAGACTTAAATTATATCCTGAGGGATTACTACACTTATCCATAGACTTCTATTCTATCCTGGGGGATTACTACACTTATCCATAGACTTCTATTATATCCTGAGGGATTACTACACTTATCCATAGTCTTCTATTATATCCTGAGGGATTGCTACACTTATCCATAGACTTCTATTCTATCCTGAGGGATTGCTACACTTATCCATAGACTTCTATTATATCCTGGGGGATTGCTACACTTATCCATAGACTTCTATTCTATCCTGAGGGATTGCTACACTTATCCATAGATTTCTATTATATCCTGGGGGATTGCTACACTTATCCATAGACTTCTATTATATCCTGAGGGATTGCTACACTTATCCATAGACTTCTATTCTATCCTGAGGGATTGCTACACTTATCCATAGACTTCTATTATATCCTGGGGGATTGCTACACTTATCCATAGACTTCTATTCTATCCTGAGGGATTGCTACACTTATCCATAGACTTCTATTATATCCTGAGGGATTGCTACACTTATCCATATACTTCTATTCTATCCTGAGGGATTACTACACTTATCCATAGACTTCTATTATATCCTGAGGGATTACTACACTTATCCATAGACTTCTATTATATCCTGAGGGATTACTACACTTATCCATAGTCTTCTATTATATCCTGAGGGATTACTACACTTATCCATAGACTTCTATTCTATCCTGAGGGATTACTACACTTATCCATAGACTTCTATTATATCCTGAGGGATTGCTACACTTATCCATAGACTTCTATTATATCCTGAGGGATTGCTACACTTATCCATAGACTTCTATTATATCCTGGGGGATTGCTACACTTATCCATAGACTTCTATTATATCCTGGGGGATTGCTACACTTATCCATAGACTTCTATTATATCCTGGGGGATTGCTATACTTATCCATAGATTTCTATTATATCCTGGGGGATTGCTACACTTATCCATAGACTTCTATTATATCCTGAGGGATTGCTACACTTATCCATAGACTTCTATTCTATCATGAGGGATTTCTAAACTTATCCATAGACTTCTATTATATCCTGAGGGATTGCTACACTTATCCATATACTTCTATTCTATCCTGAGGGATTACTACACTTATCCATAGACTTCTATTATATCCTGGGGGATTGCTACACTTATCCATAGACTTCTATTCTATCCTGGGGGATTGCTACACTTATCCATAGACTTCTATTATATCCTGAGGGATTGCTACACTTATCCATAGACTTCTATTATATCCTGAGGGATTGCTACACTTATCCATAGACTTCTATTATATCCTGAGGGATTACTACACTTATCCATAGACTTCTATTCTATCCTGAGGGATTGCTACACTTATCCATAGACTTCTATTATATCCTGAGGGATTGCTACACTTATCCATATACTTCTATTCTATCCGGAGGGATTGCTACACTTACCCATAGACTTCTATTATATCCTGAGGAATTGCTACACTTATCCATAGACTTCTATTATATCCTGAGGGATTGGTACACTTATCCATAGATTTCTATTATATCCTGGGGGATTGCTACACTTATCCATAGACTTCTATTATATCCTGAGGGATTGCTACACTTATCCATAGACTTCTATTATATCCGGAGGAATTGCTACACTTATCAATAGACTTCTATTATATCCTGGGGGATTACTACACTTATCCATAGACTTCTATTATATCCTGGAGGATTGCTACACTTATCCATAGACTTCTATTCTATCCTGAGGGATTGCTACACTTATCCATAGACTTCTATTATATCCTGAGGAATTGCTACACTTATCCATAGACTTCTATTATATCCTCAGGGATTGCTACACTTATCCATAGACTTCTATTCTATCCTGAGGGATTGCTACACTTATCCATAGACTTCTATTATATCCTGAGGGATTGCTACACTTATCCATAGACTTCTATTCTATCCTGAGGGATTACTACACTTATCCATAGACTTCTATTATATCCTGAGGGATTGCTACACTTATCCATAGACTTCTATTCTATCCTGAGGGATTGCTACACTTATCCATAGACTTCTATTCTATCCTGAGGGATTACTACACTTATCCATAGACTTCTATTCTATCCTGGGGGATTGCTACACTTATCCATAGACTTCTATTCTATCCTGAGGGATTGCTACACTTATCCATAGACTTTTATTCTATCCTGGGGGGTTGCTACACTTATCCATAGACTTCTATTATATCCTGAGGGATTACTACACTTATCCATAGACTTCTATTATATCCTGAGGGATTGCTACACTTATCCATAGTCTTCTATTATATCCTGAGGGATTGCTACACTTATCCATAGACTTCTATTCTATCCTGAGGGATTGCTACACTTATCCATAGATTTCTATTATATCCTGAGGGATTGCTACACTTATCCATAGACTTCTATTATATCCTGGGGGATTGCTACACTTATCCATAGACTTCTATTCTATCCTGAGGGATTGCTACACTTATCCATAGACTTCTATTATATCCTGAGGGATTGCTACACTTATCCATAGACTTCTATTATATCCTGAGGGATTACTACACTTATCCATAGTCTTCTATTATATCCTGGGGGATTGCTACACTTATCCATAGACTTCTATTATATCCTGAGGGATTACTACACTTATCCATAGACTTCTATTCTATCCTGAGGGATTACTACACTTATCCATAGACTTCTATTATATCCTGAGGGATTGCTACACTTACCCATAGACTTCTATTATATCCTGAGGGATTGCTACACTTATCCATAGACTTCTATTCTATCCTGAGGAATTGCTACACTTATCCATAGACTTCTATTATATCCTGAGGGATTACTACACTTATCCATAGATTTCTATTCTATCCTGAGGGATTACTACACTTATCCATAGACTTCTATTATATCCTGAGGGATTGCTACACTTATCCATAGACTTCTATTATATCCTGAGGGATTACTACACTTATCCATAGACTTCTATTATATCCTGAGGAATTGCTACACTTATCCATAGATTTCTATTCTATCCTGAGGGATTACTACACTTATCCATAGATTTCTATTCTATCCTGGGGGATTGCTACACTTATCCATAGACTTCTATTATATCCTGAGGAATTGCTACACTTATCCATAGACTTCTATTATATCCTGGGGGATTGCTACACTTATCCATAGACTTCTATTATATCCTGAGGGTTTGCTACACTTATCCATAGACTTCTATTATATCCTGAGGGATTGCTACACTTATCCATAGACTTCTATTATATCCTGAGGGATTACTACACTTATCCATGGACTTCTATTATATCCTGAGGGATTGCTACACTTATCCATAGACTTCTATTCTATCCTGGAGGATAGCTACACTTATCCATAGACTTATATTATATCCTGGGGGATTGCTACACTTATCCATAGACTTCTATTATATCCTGAGGGATTGCTACACTTATCCATAGACTTCTATTATATCCTGAGGGATTGCTACACTTATCCATAGATTTCTATTCTATCCTGAGGGATTGCTACACTTATCCATAGACTTCTATTCTATCCTGAGGGATTACTACACTTATCCATAGACTTCTATTCTATCCTGAGGGATTGCTACACTTATCCATAGACTTCTATTATATCCTGAGGGATTGCTACACTTATCCATAGACTTCTATTATATCCTGAGGGATTGCTACACTTATCCATAGATTTCTATTCTATCCTGAGGGATTGCTACACTTATCCATAGACTTCTATTATATCCTGAGGGATTGCTACACTTATCCATAGACTTCTATTCTATCCTGAGGGATTGCTACACTTATCCATAGACTTCTATTCTATCCTGAGGGATTGCTACACTTATCCATAGACTTCTATTATATCCTGAGGGATTGCTACACTTATCCATAGACTTCTATTATATCCTGGGGGATTGCTACACTTATCCATAGACTTCGATTCTATCCTGCGGAATTGCTACACTTATCCATAGACTTCTATTATATCCTGGGGGATTGCTACACTTATCCATAGACTTCTATTATATCCTGAGGGATTGCTACACTTATCCATAGATTTATATTATATCCTGAGGGATTGCTACACTTATCCATAGATTTCTATTCTATCCTGAGGGATTGCTACACTTATCCATAGACTTCTATTCTATCCTGAGGGATTACTACACTTATCCATAGACTTCTATTCTATCCTGAGGGATTGCTACACTTATCCATAGACTTCTATTATATCCTGAGGGATTGCTACACTTATCCATAGATTTCTATTCTATCCTGAGGGATTGCTACACTTATCCATAGACTTCTATTATATCCTGAGGGATTGCTACACTTATCCATAGACTTCTATTCTATCCTGAGGGATTGCTACACTTATCCATAGACTTCTATTCTATCCTGAGGGATTGCTACACTTATCCATAGACTTCTATTATATCCTGAGGGATTGCTACACTTATCCATAGACTTCTATTCTATCCTGAGGGATTGCTACACTTATCCATAGACTTCGATTCTATCCTGAGGAATTGCTACACTTATCCATAGACTTCTATTATATCCTGGGGGATTGCTACACTTATCCATAGACTTCTATTATATCCTGAGGGATTGCTACACTTATCCATAGACTTCTATTCTATCCTGAGGGATTGCTACACTTATCCATAGACTTCTATTAAATCCTGAGGGATTGCTACACTTATCCATAGACTTCTATTCTATCCTGGGGGATTGCTACACTTATCCATAGACTTCTATTGTATCCTGAGGGATTACTACACTTATCCATAGACTTCTATTATATCCTGGAGGATTGCTACACTTATCCATAGACTTCTATTGTATCCTGAGGGATTACTACACTTATCCATAGACTTCTATTATATCCTGGGGGATTGCTACACTTATCCATAGACTTCTATTGTATCCTGAGGGATTACTACACTTATCCATAGACTTCTATTCTATCCTGGGGGATTGCTACACTTATCCATAGACTTCTATTCTATCCTGGGGGATTGCTACACTTATCCATAGATTTATATTATATCCTGGGGGATTGCTACACTTATCCATAGACTTCTATTCTATCCTGGGGGATTGCTACACTTATCCATAGACTTTTATTATATCCTGAGGGATTGCTACACTTATCCATAGACTTCTGTTATATCCTGAGGGATTGCTACACTTATCCATAGACTTCTATTCTATCCTGGCGGATTGCTACACTTATCCATAGACTTCTATTCTATCCTGAGGGATTACTACACTTATCCATAGACTTCTATTATATCCTGAGGGATTGCTACACTTATCCATAGACTTCTATTATATCATGAGGGATTACTACACTTATCCATAGACTTCTATTATATCCTGGGGGATTGCTACACTTATCCATAGACTTCTATTCTATCCTGAGGAATTGCTACACTTATCCATAGACTTCTATTCTATCCTGAGGGATTGCTACACTTATCCATAGACTTCTGTTATATCCTGAGGGATTGCTACACTTATCCATAGACTTCTAATCTATCCTGAGGAATTGCTACACTTATCCATAGATTTCTATTCTATCCTGAGGGATTACTACACTTATCCATAGATTTCTATTCTATCCTGGGGGATTGCTACACTTATCCATAGACCTCTATTCTATCCTGAGGGATTGCTACACTTATCCATAGACTTCTATTATATCCTCGGGGATTGCTACACTTATCCATAGACTTCTATTATATCCTTGGGGATTGCTACACTTATCCATAGACTTCTATTATATCCTGAGGAATTGCTACACTTATCCATAGACTTCTATTCTATCCTGAGGAATTGCTACACTTATCCATAGACTTCTATTATATCCTGAGGGATTACTACACTTATCCATAGACTTCTATTATATCCTGAGGAATTGCTACACTTATCCATAGACTTCTATTCTATCCTGAGGAATTGCTACACTTATCCATAGACTTCTATTATATCCTGAGGGATTGCTACACTTATCCATAGATTTCTATTCTATCCTGAGGGATTGCTACACTTATCCATAGACTTCTATTCTATCCTGAGGAATTGCTACACTTATCCATAGATTTCTATTCTATCCTGAGGGATTACTACACTTATCCATAGACTTCTATTATATCCTGGGGGATTGCTACACTTATCCATAGACTTCTATTCTATC
Organism: Rana muscosa; assembly: GCA_029206835.1. Classification (NCBI taxonomy): domain Eukaryota; kingdom Metazoa; phylum Chordata; class Amphibia; order Anura; family Ranidae; genus Rana; species Rana muscosa. Next base: position 346,967,151 of record CM055125.1, on the reverse strand, counting down.
CTGGGGGATTGCTACACTTATCCATAGACTTCTATTCTATCCTGAGGAATTGCTACACTTATCCATAGATTTCTATTCTATCCTGAGGGATTACTACACTTATCCATAGACTTCTATTATATCCTGGGGGATTGCTACACTTATCCATAGACTTCTATTCTATCCTGAGGGATTACTACACTTATCCATAGATTTCTATTCTGTCCTGGGGGATTGCTACACTTATCCATAGACTTCTATTATATCCTGAGGGATTTCTACACTTATCCATAGACTTCTATTATATCCTGAGGGATTGCTACACTTATCCATAGACTTCTATTATATCCTGAGGGATTACTACACTTATCCATAGACTTCTATTATATCCTGGGGGATTGCTACACTTATCCATAGACTTCTATTCTATCCTGAGGGATTACTACACTTATCCATAGACTTCTATTATATCCTGAGGGATTACTACACTTATCCATAGACTTCTATTATATCCTGAGGGATTGCTACACTTATCCATAGACTTCTATTCTATCCTGAGGGATTGCTACACTTATCCATAGACTTCTATTATATCCTGAGGGATTGCTACACTTATCCATAGACTTCTATTATATCCTGAGGGATTGCTACACTTATCCATAGACTTCTATTATATCCTGGGGGATTGCTACACTTATCCATAGACTTCTGTTATATCCTGAGGGATTTCTACACGTATCCATAGACTTCTATTCTATCCTGAGGGATTGCTACACTTATCCATAGACTTCTATTATATCCTGGGGGATTGCTACACTTATCCATAGACTTCTATTCTATCCTGAGGGATTGCTACACTTATCCATAGATTTCTATTATATCCTGGGGGATTGCTACACTTATCCATAGACTTCTATTATATCCTGAGGGATTGCTACACTTATCCATAGACTTCTATTCTATCCTGAGGGATTACTACACTTATCCATAGACTTCTATTATATCCTGAGGGATTACTACACTTATCCATAGACTTCTATTATATCCTGGGGGATTGCTACACTTATCCATAGACTTCTATTCTATCCTGAGGGATTGCTACACTTATCCATAGACTTCTATTATATCCTGGGGGATTGCTACACTTATCCATAGACTTCTATTCTATCCTGAGGGATTGCTACACTTATCCATAGACTTCTATTATATCCTGAGGGATTGCTACACTTATCCATATACTTCTATTCTATCCTGAGGGATTACTACACTTATCCATAGACTTCTATTATATCCTGAGGGATTACTACACTTATCCATAGACTTCTATTATATCCTGAGGGATTACTACACTTATCCATAGTCTTCTATTATATCCTGAGGGATTACTACACTTATCCATAGACTTCTATTCTATCCTGAGGGATTACTACACTTATCCATAGACTTCTATTATATCCTGAGGGATTGCTACACTTATCCATAGACTTCTATTATATCCTGAGGGATTGCTACACTTATCCATAGACTTCTATTATATCCTGAGGGATTGCTACACTTATCCATAGTCTTCTATTATATCCTGGGGGATTGCTACACTTATCCATAGACTTAAATTATATCCTGAGGGATTACTACACTTATCCATAGACTTCTATTCTATCCTGGGGGATTACTACACTTATCCATAGACTTCTATTATATCCTGAGGGATTACTACACTTATCCATAGTCTTCTATTATATCCTGAGGGATTGCTACACTTATCCATAGACTTCTATTCTATCCTGAGGGATTGCTACACTTATCCATAGACTTCTATTATATCCTGGGGGATTGCTACACTTATCCATAGACTTCTATTCTATCCTGAGGGATTGCTACACTTATCCATAGATTTCTATTATATCCTGGGGGATTGCTACACTTATCCATAGACTTCTATTATATCCTGAGGGATTGCTACACTTATCCATAGACTTCTATTCTATCCTGAGGGATTGCTACACTTATCCATAGACTTCTATTATATCCTGGGGGATTGCTACACTTATCCATAGACTTCTATTCTATCCTGAGGGATTGCTACACTTATCCATAGACTTCTATTATATCCTGAGGGATTGCTACACTTATCCATATACTTCTATTCTATCCTGAGGGATTACTACACTTATCCATAGACTTCTATTATATCCTGAGGGATTACTACACTTATCCATAGACTTCTATTATATCCTGAGGGATTACTACACTTATCCATAGTCTTCTATTATATCCTGAGGGATTACTACACTTATCCATAGACTTCTATTCTATCCTGAGGGATTACTACACTTATCCATAGACTTCTATTATATCCTGAGGGATTGCTACACTTATCCATAGACTTCTATTATATCCTGAGGGATTGCTACACTTATCCATAGACTTCTATTATATCCTGGGGGATTGCTACACTTATCCATAGACTTCTATTATATCCTGGGGGATTGCTACACTTATCCATAGACTTCTATTATATCCTGGGGGATTGCTACACTTATCCATAGACTTCTATTCTATCATGAGGGATTTCTAAACTTATCCATAGACTTCTATTATATCCTGAGGGATTGCTACACTTATCCATATACTTCTATTCTATCCTGAGGGATTACTACACTTATCCATAGACTTCTATTATATCCTGGGGGATTGCTACACTTATCCATAGACTTCTATTCTATCCTGGGGGATTGCTACACTTATCCATAGACTTCTATTATATCCTGAGGGATTGCTACACTTATCCATAGACTTCTATTATATCCTGAGGGATTGCTACACTTATCCATAGACTTCTATTATATCCTGAGGGATTACTACACTTATCCATAGACTTCTATTCTATCCTGAGGGATTGCTACACTTATCCATAGACTTCTATTATATCCTGAGGGATTGCTACACTTATCCATAGACTTCTATTATATCCTGAGGGATTGCTACACTTATCCATAGACTTCTATTATATCCTGAGGGATTGCTACACTTATCCATAGACTTCTATTATATCCTGAGGGATTGCTACACTTATCCATAGACTTCTATTATATCCTGGGGGATTGCTACACTTATCCATAGACTTCTATTATATCGTGAGGGATTGCTACACTTATCCATAGACTTCTATTATATCCTGAGGGATTGCTACACTTATCCATAGATTTCTATTATATCCTGGGGGATTGCTACACTTATCCATAGACTTCTATTATATCCTGATGGATTTCTACACTTATCCATAGACTTCTATTATATCCTGAGGGATTACTACACTTATCCATAGATTTCTATTATATCCTGGGGGATTGCTACACTTATCCATAGACTTCTATTATATCCTGAGGGATTGCTACACTTATCCATAGACTTCTATTCTATCCTGGGGGATTACTACACTTATCCATAGACTTCTATTCTATCCTGAGGGATTGCTACACTTATCCATAGACTTCTATTATATCCTGGGGGATTGCTACACTTATCCATAGACTTCTATTATATCCTGGGGGATTGCTATACTTATCCATAGATTTATATTATATCCTGAGGGATTGCTACACTTATCCATAGACTTCTATTATATCCTGGGGGATTGCTACACTTATCCATAGACTTCTATTATATCCTGGGGGATTGCTATACTTATCCATAGATTTATATTATATCCTGGGGGATTGCTACACTTATCCATAGACTTCTATTATATCCGGAGGGATTGCTACACTTACCCATAGACTTCTATTATATCCTGAGGAATTGCTACACTTATCCATAGACTTCTATTATATCCTGAGGGATTGGTACACTTATCCATAGATTTCTATTATATCCTGGGGGATTGCTACACTTATCCATAGACTTCTATTATATCCTGAGGGATTGCTACACTTATCCATAGACTTCTATTATATCCGGAGGAATTGCTACACTTATCAATAGACTTCTATTATATCCTGGGGGATTACTACACTTATCCATAGACTTCTATTATATCCTGGAGGATTGCTACACTTATCCATAGACTTCTATTCTATCCTGAGGGATTGCTACACTTATCCATAGACTTCTATTATATCCTGAGGAATTGCTACACTTATCCATAGACTTCTATTATATCCTCAGGGATTGCTACACTTATCCATAGACTTCTATTCTATCCTGAGGGATTGCTACACTTATCCATAGACTTCTATTATATCCTGAGGGATTGCTACACTTATCCATAGACTTCTATTCTATCCTGAGGGATTACTACACTTATCCATAGACTTCTATTATATCCTGAGGGATTGCTACACTTATCCATAGACTTCTATTCTATCCTGAGGGATTGCTACACTTATCCATAGACTTCTATTCTATCCTGAGGGATTACTACACTTATCCATAGACTTCTATTCTATCCTGGGGGATTGCTACACTTATCCATAGACTTCTATTCTATCCTGAGGGATTGCTACACTTATCCATAGACTTTTATTCTATCCTGGGGGGTTGCTACACTTATCCATAGACTTCTATTATATCCTGAGGGATTACTACACTTATCCATAGACTTCTATTATATCCTGAGGGATTGCTACACTTATCCATAGTCTTCTATTATATCCTGAGGGATTGCTACACTTATCCATAGACTTCTATTCTATCCTGAGGGATTGCTACACTTATCCATAGACTTCTATTATATCCTGGGGGATTGCTACACTTATCCATAGACTTCTATTCTATCCTGAGGGATTGCTACACTTATCCATAGATTTCTATTATATCCTGAGGGATTGCTACACTTATCCATAGACTTCTATTATATCCTGGGGGATTGCTACACTTATCCATAGACTTCTATTCTATCCTGAGGGATTGCTACACTTATCCATAGACTTCTATTATATCCTGAGGGATTGCTACACTTATCCATAGACTTCTATTATATCCTGAGGGATTACTACACTTATCCATAGTCTTCTATTATATCCTGGGGGATTGCTACACTTATCCATAGACTTCTATTATATCCTGAGGGATTACTACACTTATCCATAGACTTCTATTCTATCCTGAGGGATTACTACACTTATCCATAGATTTCTATTCTATCCTGAGGGATTACTACACTTATCCATAGACTTCTATTCTATCCTGAGGGATTACTACACTTATCCATAGATTTCTATTCTATCCTGAGGGATTACTACACTTATCCATAGACTTCTATTCTATCCTGAGGGATTACTACACTTATCCATAGATTTCTATTCTATCCTGAGGGATTGCTACACTTATCCATAAAATTCTATTATATCCTGAGGGATTACTACACTTATCCATAGATTTCTATTATATCCTGAGGGATTGCTACACTTATCCATAGACTTCTATTATATCCTGAGGGATTGCTACACTTATCCATAGACTTCTATTATATCCTGAGGGATTACTACACTTATCCATAGACTTCTATTCTATCCTGGGGGATTGCTACACTTATCCATAGGCTTCTATTCTATCCTGAGGGATTGCTACACTTATCCATAGACTTCTATTATATCCTGAGGGATTGCTACACTTATCCATAGACTTCTATTATATCCTGAGGGATTACTACACTTATCCATAGACTTCTATTCTATCCTGGGGGATTACTACACTTATCCATAGACTTCTATTATATCCTGGGGGATTGCTACACTTATCCATAGACTTCTATTATATCCTGAGGGATTACTACACTTATCCATAGACTTCTATTCTATCCTGGGGGATTACTACACTTATCCATAGACTTCTATGATATCCTGAGGGATTGCTACACTTATCCATAGACTTCTATGATATCCTGAGGGATTGCTACACTTATCCATAGACTTCTATGATATCCTGAGGAATTGCTACACTTATCCATAGACGTCTATTCTATCCTGAGGGATTGCTACACTTATCCATAGACTTCTATTATATCCTGAGGGATTACTACACTTATCCATAGACTTCTATTCTATCCTGAGGGATTGCTACACTTATCCATAGATTTCTATTCTATCCTGAGGGATTGCTACACTTATCCATAGACTTCTATTATATCCTGAGGGATTGCTACACTTATCCATAGACTTCAATTATATCCTGGGGGATTGCTACACTTATCCATAGACTTCTATTATATCCTGGGGGATTGCTACACTTATCCATAGACTTCTATTCTATCCTGAGGGATTGCTACACTTATCCATAGACTTCTATTATATCCTGAGGGATTGCTACACTTATCCATAGACTTCTATTATATCCTGAGGGATTGCTACACTTATCCATAGACTTCTATTATATCCTGAGGGATTGCTACACTTATCCATAGACTTCAATTATATCCTGGGGGATTGCTACACTTATCCATAGACTTCTATTATATCCTGAGGGATTGCTACACTTATCCATAGACTTCTATTATATCCTGGGGGATTGCTACACTTATCCATAGACTTCTATTATATCCTGGGGGATTGCTACACTTATCCATAGACTTCTATTATATCCTGGGGGATTGCTACACTTATCCATAGACTTCTATTCTATCCTGAGGGATTGCTACACTTATCCATAGACTTATATTCTATCATGAGGGATTGCTACACTTATCCATAGACTTCTATTCTATCCTGGGGGATTGCTACACTTATCCATAGACTTCTATTCTATCCTAGGGGATCACTACACTTATCCATAGACTTCTATTCTATCCTGGGGGATTGCTACACTTATCCATAGATTTCTATTATATCCTGAGGGATTACTACACTTATCCATAGACTTCTATTATATCCTGAGGGATTACTACACTTATCCATAGACTTCTATTCTATCCTGAGGGATTACTACACTTATCCATAGACTCCTATTATATCCTGAGGGATTGCTACACTTATCCATAGACTTCTATTCTATCCTGAGGGATTGCTACACTTATCCATAAAATTCTATTATATCCTGAGGGATTACTACACTTATCCATAGACTTCTATTCTATCCTGAGGGATTGCTACACTTATCCATAGACTTCTATTATATCCTGGGGGATTGCTACACTTATCCATGGACTTCTATTCTATCCTGAGGGATTGCTACACTTATCCATAGACTTCTATTATATCCTGAGGGATTGCTACACTTTTCCCTAGACTTCTATTCTATCCTGAGGGATTGCTACACTTATCCATAGACTTCTATTCTATCCTGGGGGATTGCTACACTTATCCATAGACTTCTATTATATCCTGAGGGATTGCTACACTTATCCATAGACTTCTATTATATCCTGAGGGATTGCTACACTTATCCATAGACTTCTATTCTATCCTGGGGGATTGCTACACTTATCCATAGACTTCTATTATATCCTGGAGGATTGCTACATTTATCCATAGACTTCTATTATATCCTGGGGGATTGCTACACTTATCCATAGACTTCAATTATATCCTGATGGATTTCTACACTTATCCATAGATTTCTATTATATCCTGGGGGATTGCTACACTTATCCATAGACTTCTATTATATCCTGAGGGATTGCTACACTTATCCATAGACTTCTATTATATCCTGAGGGATTGCTACACTTATCCATAGACTTCTATTATATCCTGAGGGATTGCTACACTTATCCATAGACTTCTATTATATCCTGAGGGATTGCTACACTTATCCATAGACTTCTATTATATCCTGAGGGATTGCTACACTTATCCATAGACTTCTATTCTATCCTGAGGGATTGCTACTCTTATCCATAGACTTCTATTCTATCCTGAGGGATTGCTACACTTATCCATAGACTTCTATTCTATCCTGATGGATTTCTACACTTATCCATAGATTTCTATTATATCCTGAGGGATTACTACACTTATCCATAGACTTCTATTATATCCTGAGGGATTGCTACACTTATCCATAGACTTCTATTATATCCTGAGGGATTGCTACACTTATCCATAGACTTCTATTATATCCTGAGGGATTACTACACTTATCCATAGACTTCTATTATATCCTGAGGGATTGCTACACTTATCCATAGACTTCTATTCTATCCTGAGGGATTACTACACTTATCCATAGACTTCTATTCTATCCTGAGGGATTGCTACACTTATCCATAAAATTCTATTATATCCTGAGGGATTGCTACACTTATCCATAAAATTCTATTATATCCTGAGGGATTACTACACTTATCCATAGACTTCTATTATATCCTGAGGGATTGCTACACTTATCCATAGACTTCTATTATATCCTGAGGGATTGCTACACTTATCCATAGACTTCTATTATATCCTGAGGGATTGCTACACTTATCCATAGACTTCTATTATATCCTGAGGGATTACTACACTTATCCATAGACTTCTATTCTATCCTGGGGGATTGCTACACTTATCCCTAGGCTTCTATTCTATCCTGAGGGATTGCTCCACTTATCCATAAAATTCTATTATATCCTGAGGGATTACTACACTTATCCATAGACTTCTATTATATCCTGAGGGATTGCTACACTTATCCATAGACTTCTATTATATCCTGAGGGATTACTACACTTATCCATAGACTTCTATTATATCCTGAGGGATTGCTACACTTATCCATAGACTTCTATTCTATCCTGAGGGATTGCTACACTTATCCATAGACTTCTATTCTATCATGAGGGATTGCTACACTTATCCATAGACTTCTATTATATCCTAGGGGATCACTACACTTATCCATAGACTTCTATTCTATCCTGGGGGATTGCTACACTTATCCATAGATTTCTATTATATCCTGAAGGATTACTACACTTATCCATAGACTTCTATTCTATCCTGAGGGATTGCTACACTTATCCATAAAATTCTATTATATCCTGAGGGATTACTACACTTATCCATAGACTTCTATTCTATCCTGAGGGATTGCTACACTTATCCATAGACTTCTATTATATCCTGGGGGATTGCTACACTTATCCATGGACTTCTATTCTATCCTGAGGGATTGCTACACTTATCCATAGACTTCTATTATATCCTGGGGGATTGCTACACTTATCCATAGACTTCTATTCTATCCTGAGGGATTGCTACACTTATCCATAGACTTCAATTATATCCTGATGGCTTTCTACACTTATCCATAGATTTCTATTATATCCTGGGGGATTGCTACACTTATCCATAGACTTCTATTATATCCTGAGGGATTGCTACACTTATCCATAGACTTCTATTATATCCTGAGGGATTGCTACACTTATCCATAGACTTCTATTATATCCTGAGGGATTGCTACACTTATCCATAGACTTCTATTATATCCTGGAGGATTGCTACATTTATCCATAGACTTCTATTATATCCTGGGGGATTGCTACACTTATCCATAGACTTCTATTATATCCTGAGGGATTGCTACACTTATCCATAGACTTCTATTATATCCTGAGGGATTGCTACACTTATCCATAGACTTCTATTATATCCTGAGGGATTGCTACACTTATCCATAGACTTCTATTATATCCTGAGGGATTGCTACACTTATCCATAGACTTCTATTCTATCCTGAGGGATTGCTACACTTATCCATAGACTTCTATTATATCCTGAGGGATTGCTACACTTATCCATAGACTTCTATTCTATCCTGATGGATTTCTACACTTATCCATAGATTTCTATTATATCCTGGGGGATTGCTACACTTATCCATAGACTTCTATTATATCCTGAGGGATTGCTACACTTATCCATAGACTTCTATTATATCCTGAGGGATTGCTACACTTATCCATAGACTTCTATTATATCCTGAGGGATTGCTACACTTATCCATAGACTTCTATTATATCCTGAGGGATTGCTACACTTATCCATAGACTTCTATTATATCCTGAGGGATTGCTACACTTATCCATAGACTTCTATTCTATCCTGAGGGATTGCTACACTTATCCATAGACTTCTATTATATCCTGGAGGATTGCTACATTTATCCATAGACTTCTATTATATCCTGAGGGATTGCTACACTTATCCATAGATTTCTATTCTATCCTGAGGGATTACTACACTTATCCATAGACTTCTATTCTATCCTGAGGGATTACTACACTTATCCATAGATTTCTATTCTATCCTGAGGGATTACTACACTTATCCATAGACTTCTATTCTATCCTGAGGGATTACTACACTTATCCATAGACTTCTATTCTATCCTGAGGGATTGCTACACTTATCCATAAAATTCTATTATATCCTGAGGGATTGCTACACTTATCCATAGACTTCTATTATATCCTGAGGGATTGCTACACTTATCCATAGACTTCTATTATATCCTGAGGGATTACTACACTTATCCATAGACTTCTATTCTATCCTGGGGGATTGCTACACTTATCCCTAGGCTTCTATTCTATCCTGAGGGATTGCTACACTTATCCATAAAATTCTATTATATCCTGAGGGATTACTACACTTATCCATAGACTTCTATTATATCCTGAGGGATTGCTACACTTATCCATAGACTTCTATTATATCCTGAGGGATTACTACACTTATCCATAGACTTCTATTATATCCTGAGGGATTGCTACACTTATCCATAGACTTCTATTCTATCCTGGGGGATTACTACACTTATCCATAGACTTCTATGATATCCTGAGGGATTGCTACACTTATCCATAGACTTCTATTATATCCTGAGGGATTGCTACACTTATCCATAGACTTCTATGATATCCTGAGGAATTGCTACACTTATCCATAGACTTCTATTCTATCCTGAGGGATTGCTACACTTATCCATAGACTTCTATTATATCCTGAGGGATTACTACACTTATCCATAGACTTCTATTATATCCTGGGGGATTGCTACACTTATCCATAGACTTCTATTCTATCCTGAGGGATTGCTACACTTATCCATAGACTTCTATTATATCCTGAGGGATTGCTACACTTATCCATAGACTTCAATTATATCCTGGGGGATTGCTACACTTATCCATAGACTTCTATTATATCCTGAGGGATTGCTACACTTATCCATAGACTTCTATGATATCCTGAGGAATTACTACACTTATCCATAGACTTCTATTCTATCCTGAGGGATTGCTACACTTATCCATAGACTTCTATTATATCCTGAGGGATTGCTACACTTATCCATAGACTTCAATTATATCCTGGGGGATTGCTACACTTATCCATAGACTTCTATTATATCCTGAGGGATTGCTACACTTATCCATAGACTTCTATTATATCCTGAGGGATTGCTACACTTATCCATAGACTTCTATTATATCCTGGGGGATTGCTACACTTATCCATAGACTTCTATTATATCCTGGGGGATTGCTACACTTATCCATAGACTTCTATTATATCCTGGGGGATTGCTACACTTATCCATAGACTTCTATTCTATCCTGAGGGATTGCTACACTTATCCATAGACTTCTATTCTATCCTGGGGGATTGCTACACTTATCCATAGACTTCTATTCTATCCTAGGGGATCACTACACTTATCCATAGACTTCTATTCTATCCTGGGGGATTGCTACACTTATCCATAGATTTCTATTATATCCTGAGGGATTACTAGACTTATCCATAGACTTCTATTATATCCTGAGGGATTACTACACTTATCCATAGACTTCTATTCTATCCTGAGGGATTACTACACTTATCCATAGACTTCTATTATATCCTGAGGGATTGCTACACTTATCCATAGACTTCTATTCTATCCTGAGGGATTGCTACACTTATCCATAGACTTCTATTCTATCCTGAGGGATTGCTACACTTATCCATAAAATTCTATTATATCCTGAGGGATTACTACACTTATCCATAGACTTCTATTCTATCCTGAGGGATTGCTACACTTATCCATAGACTTCTATTCTATCCTGGGGGATTGCTACACTTATCCATAGACTTCTATTCTATCCTAGGGGATCACTACACTTATCCATAGACTTCTATTCTATCCTGGGGGATTGCTACACTTATCCATAGACTTCTATTCTATCCTAGGGGATCACTACACTTATCCATAGACTTCTATTATATCCTGAGGGATTGCTACACTTATCCATAGACTTCTATTATATCCTGGGGGATTGCTACACTTATCCATGGACTTCTATTATATCCTGGGGGATTGCTACACTTATCCATAGACTTCTATTCTATCCTGAGGGATTGCTACACTTATCCATAGACTTCTATTCTATCATGAGGGATTGCTACACTTATCCATAGATTTCTATTCTATCCTGAGGGATTGCTACACTTATCCATAGACTTCTATTATATCCTGGGGGATTGCTACACTTATCCATAGACTTCTATTATATCCTGAGGGATTGCTACACTTATCCATAGACTTCTATTATATCCTGAGGGATTGCTACACTTATCCATAGACTTCTATTCTATCCTGGGGGATTACTACACTTATCCATAGACTTCTATTATATCCTGAGGGATTACTACACTTATCCATAGATTTCTATTCTATCCTGAGGGATTGCTACACTTATCCATAGACTTCTATTCTATCCTGAGGGATTGCTACACTTATCCATAAAATTCTATTATATCCTGAGGGATTGCTACACTTATCCATAGACTTCTATTCTATTCTGAGGGATTACTACACTTATCCATAGACTTCTATTATATCCTGAGGAATTGCTACACTTATCCATAGACTTCTATTCTATCCTGAGGGATTGCTACACTTATCCATAGACTTCTATTCTATCCTGAGGGATTGCTACACTTATCCATAGACTTCTATTCTATCCTGGGGGATTACTACACTTATCCATAGACTTCTATTATATCCTGAGGGATTGCTACACTTATCCATAGACTTCTATTATATCCTGAGGGATTACTACACTTATCCATAGACTTCTATTCTATCCTGGGGGATTGCTACACTTATCCATAGACTTCTATTCTATCCTCAGGGATTGCTACACTTATCCATAGACTTCTATTCTATCCTGGGGGATTGCTACACTTATCCATAGACTTCTATTATATCCTGAGGGATTGCTACACTTATCCATAGATTTCTATTATATCCTGGGGGATTGCTACACTTATCCATAGACTTCTATTATATCCTGAGGGATTGCTACACTTATCCATATACTTCTATTATATCCTGAGGGATTGCTACACTTATCCATAGACTTCTATTATATCCTGAGGGATTGCTACACTTATCCATAGACTTCTATTATATCCTGAGGGATTGCTACACTTATCCATATACTTCTATTATATCCTGAGGGATTGCTACACTTATCCATAGACTTCTAATATATCCTGAGGGATTGCTACACTTATCCATAGACTTCTATTCTATCCTAAGGGATTGCTACACTTATCCATAGACTTCTATTATATCCTGGGGGATTGCTACACTTATCCATAGACTTCTATTCTATCCTGAGGGATTGCTACACTTATCCATAGACTTCTATTATATCCTGAGGGATTGCTACACTTATCCATATACTTCTATTATATCCTGAGGGATTGCTACACTTATCCATAGACTTCTATTATATCCTGAGGGATTGCTACACTTATCCATAGACTTCTATTATATCCTGAGGGATTGCTACACTTATCCATATACTTCTATTATATCCTGAGGGATTGCTACACTTATCCATAGACTTCTAATATATTCTGAGGGATTGCTACACTTATCCATAGACTTCTATTCTATCCTAAGGGATTGCTACACTTATCCATAGACTTCTATTATATCCTGGGGGATTGCTACACTTATCCATAGACTTCTATTCTATCCTGAGGGATTACTACACTTATCCATAGACTTCTATTATAGCCTGAGGGATTGCTACACTTATCCATAGACTTCTATTCTATCCTGAGGGATTGCTACACTTATCCATAGACTTCTATTCTATCCTGGGGGATTGCTACACTTATCCTTAGACTTCTATTATATCCTGAGGGATTACTACACTTATCCATAGACTTCTATTCTATCCTGGGGGATTGCTACACTTATCCATAGACTTCTATTCTATCCTGGGGGATTGCTACACTTATCCATAGACTTCTATTATATCCTGAGGGATTGCTACACTTATCCATAGACTTCTATTATATCCTGAGGGATTACTACACTTATCCATAGACTTCTATTATATCCTGAGGGATTGCTACACTTATCCATATACTTCTATTATATCCTGAGGGATTGCTACACTTATCCATAGACTTCTAATATATCCTGAGGGATTGCTACACTTATCCATAGACTTCTATTCTATCCTAAGGGATTGCTACACTTATCCATAGACTTCTATTATATCCTGGGGGATTGCTACACTTATCCATAGACTTCTATTCTATCCTGAGGGATTGCTACACTTATCCATAGACTTCTATTATATCCTGAGGGATTGCTACACTTATCCATATACTTCTATTATATCCTGAGGGATTGCTACACTTATCCATAGACTTCTATTATATCCTGAGGGATTGCTACACTTATCCATAGACTTCTATTATATCCTGAGGGATTGCTACACTTATCCATATACTTCTATTATATCCTGAGGGATTGCTACACTTATCCATAGACTTCTAATATATCCTGAGGGATTGCTACACTTATCCATAGACTTCTATTCTATCCTGAGGGATTGCTACACTTATCCATAGACGTCTATTATATCCTGAGGGATTGCTACACTTATCCATAGACTTCTATTCTATCCTGGGGGATTACTACACTTATCCATAGACTTCTATTCTATCCTGGGGGATTACTACACTTATCCATAGACTTCTATTATATCCTGAGGGATTGCTACACTTATCCATAGACTTCTATTATATCCTGAGGGATTGCTACACTTATCCATAGACTTCTACTCTATCCTGGGGGATTACTACACTTATCCATAGACTTCTATTCTATCCTGAGGGATTGGTACACTTATCCATAGACTTCTATTATATCCTGAGGGATTGCTACACTTATCCATAGACTTCTATTCTATCCTGAGGGATTGCTACACTTATCCATAAAATTCTATTATATGCTGGGGGATTACTACACTTATCCATAGACTTCTATTATATCCTGAGGGATTACTACACTTATCCATAGACTTCTATTATATCCTGAGGGATTGCTACACTTATCCCTATTCTATCCTGAGAGATTGCTACACTTATCTATAGACTTCTATTATATCCTGGGGGATTACTACACTTATCCATAGACTTCTATTCTATCCTGAGGGATTACTACACTTATCCATAGACTTCTATTACATCCTGAGGGATTGCTACACTTATCCATAGACTTCTATTATATCCTGGGGGATTGCTACACTTATCCATAGACTTCTATTATATCCTGAGGGATTACTACACTTATCCATAGTCTTCTATTATATCCTGAGGGATTGCTACACTTATCCATAGACTTCTATTATATCCTGGGGGATTGCTACACTTATCCATAGACTTCTATTATATCCTGGGGGATTGCTACACTTATCCATAGACTTCTATTCTATCATGAGGGATTTCTAAACTTATCCATAGACTTCTATTATATCCTGAGGGATTGCTACACTTATCCATAGACTTCTATTATATCCTGAGGGATTGCTACACTTATCCATAGACTTCTATTATATCCTGGGGGATTGCTACACTTATCCATAGACTTCTATTCTATCATGAGGGATTTCTAAACTTATCCATAGACTTCTATTATATCCTGAGGGATTGCTACACTTATCCATAGACTTCTATTATATCCTGAGGGATTACTACACTTATCCATAGATTTCTATTCTATCCTGAGGGATTGCTACACTTATCCATAGACTTCTATTCTATCCTGAGGGATTGCTACACTTATCCATAAAATTCTATTATATCCTGAGGGATTGCTACACTTATCCATAGACTTCTATTCTATTCTGAGGGATTACTACACTTATCCATAGACTTCTATTATATCCTGAGGGATTGCTACACTTATCCATAGACTTCTATTATATCCTGAGGGATTGCTACACTTATCCATAGACTTCTATTATATCCTGAGGGATTGCTACACTTATCCATAGACTTCTATTATATCCTGAGGGATTGCTACACTTATCCATAAAATTCTATTATATCCTGAGGGATTGCTACACTTATCCATAGACTTCTATTATATCCTGGGGGATTGCTACACTTATCCATAGACTTCTATTATATCCTGAGGGATTGCTACACTTATCCATAGACTTCTATTATATCCTGAGGGATTGCTACACTTATCCATAGACTTCTATTATATCCTGGGGGATTGCTACACTTATCCATAGACTTCTACTCTATCCTGAGGGATTACTACACTTATCCATAGACTTCTATTATATCCTGAGGGATTGCTACACTTATCCATAGACTTCTATTATATCCTGAGGGATTGCTACACTTATCCATAGACTTCTATTATATCCTGGGGGATTGCTACACTTATCCATAGACTTCTACTCTATCCTGGGGGATTGCTACACTTATCCATAGACTTATATTCTATCCTGAGGGATTGCTACACTTATCCATAGACTTCTATTCTATCCTGAGGGATTGCTACACTTATCCATAGACTTCTATTCTATCCTGGGGGATTGCTACACTTATCCATAGACTTCTATGATATCCTGAGGGATTGCTACACTTATCCATAGACTTCTATTATATCCTGAGGGATTGCTACACTTATCCATAGACTTCATTATATCCTGGGGGATTGCTACACTTATCCATAGACTTCTATTATATGCTGGGGGATTACTACACTTATCCATAGACTTCTATTATATCCTGAGGGATTACTACACTTATCCATAGACTTCTATTATATCCTGAGGGATTGCTACACTTATCCATAGACTTCTATTATATCCTGAGGGATTGCTACACTTATCCATAGACTTCTATTCTATCCTGAGGGATTGCTACACTTATCCATAGACTTCTATTCTATCCTGGGGGATTACTACACTTATCCATAGACTTCTATTATATCCTGGGGGATTGCTACACTTATCCATAGATTTCTATTATATCCTGGGGGATTACTACACTTATCCATAGACTTCTATTCTATCCTGAGGGATTGCTACACTTATCCATAGACTTCTATTATATCCTGAGGGATTGCTACACTTATCCCTATTCTATCCTGAGAGATTGCTACACTTATCTATAGACTTCTATTATATCCTGGGGGATTACTACACTTATCCATAGACTTCTATTATATCCTGAGGGATTACTACACTTATCCATAGATTTCTATTCTATCCTGAGGGATTGCTACACTTATCCATAGACTTCCATTCTATCCTGAGGGATTGCTACACTTATCCATAGACTTCTATTCTATCCTGAGGGATTGCTACACTTATCCATAGACTTCTATTCTATCATGAGGGATTGCTAAACTTATCCATAGACTTCTATTATATCCTGGGGGATTGCTACACTTATCCATAGACTTCTATTATATCCTGAGGGATTTCTACACTTATCCATAGATTTCTATTCTATCCTGAGGGATTGCTACACTTATCCATAGACTTCCATTCTATCCTGAGGGATTGCTACACTTATCCATAGACTTCTATTATATCCTGGGGGATTGCTACACTTATCCATAGACTTCTATTATATCCTGAGGGATTACTACACTTATCCATAGACTTCTATTCTATCCTGGGGGATTACTACACTTATCCATAGACTTCTATTATATCCTGAGGGATTGCTACACTTATCCATAGACTTCTATTCTATCCTGAGGGATTGCTACACTTATCCATAAAATTCTATTATATCCTAAGGGATTACTACACTTATCCATAGACTTCTATTCTATCCTGGGGGATTGCTACACTTATCCATAGACTTCTATTCTATCCTGGGGGATTGCTACACTTATCCATTTACTTCTATTATATCCTGGGGGATTGCTACACTTATCCATAGACTTCTATTGTATCCTGAGGGATTGCTACACTTATCCATAGACTTCTATTATATCCTGAGGGATTGCTACACTTATCCATAGACTTCTATTCTATCCTGGGGGATTGCTACACTTATCCATTTACTTCTATTATATCCTGGGGGATTACTACACTTATCCATTTACTTCTATTATATCCTGGGGGATTGCTACACTTATCCATAGACTTCTATTATATCCTGAGGGATTGCTACACTTATCCATAGACTTCTATTATATCCTGAGGGATTGCTACACTTATCCATAGACTTCTATTATATCCTGAGGGATTACTACACTTATCCATAGACTTCTATTCTATCCTGGGGGATTGCTACACTTATCCATAGACTTCTATTCTATCCTGGGGGATTGCTACACTTATCCATAGACTTCTATTCTATCCTGGGGGATTGCTACACTTATCCATTTACTTCTATTATATCCTGGGGGATTGCTACACTTATCCATAGACTTCTATTATATCCTGGGGGATTGCTACACTTATCCATAGACTTCTATTATATCCTGAGGGATTGCTACACTTATCCATAGACTTCTATTATATCCTGAGGGATTGCTACACTTATCCATAGACTTCTATTCTATCCTGAGGGATTACTACACTTATCCATAGACTTCTATTCTATCCTGAGGGATTACTACACTTATCCATAGACTTCTATTATATCCTGAGGGATTGCTTCACTTATCGATAGACTTCTATTATATCCTAAGGGATTACTACACTTATCCATAGATTTCTATTCTGTCCTGGGGGATTACTACACTTATCCATAGACTTCTATTATATCCTGAGGGATTGCTACACTTATCCATAGACTTCTATTATATCCTGAGGGATTGCTACACTTATCCATAGACTTCTATTATATCCTGAGGGCTTGCTACACTTATCCATAGACTTCTATTATATCCTGAGGGATTGCTACACTTATCCATAGACTTCTATTCTATCCTAAGGGATTGCTACACTTATCCATAGACTTCTATTATATCCTGGGGGATTGCTACACTTATCCATAGACTTCTATTCTATCCTGAGGGATTACTACACTTATCCATAGACTTCTATTATAGCCTGAGGGATTGCTACACTTATCCATAGACTTCTATTCTATCCTGAGGGATTGCTACACTTATCCATAGACTTCTATTCTATCCTGGGGGATTGCTACACTTATCCATAGACTTCTATTATATCCTGAGGGATTGCTACACTTATCCATAGACTTCTATTCTATCCTGGGGGATTACTACACTTATCCATTGACTTCTATTATATCCTGAGGGATTGCTACACTTATCCATAGACTTCTATTATATCCTGAGGGATTGCTACACTTATCCATAGACTTCTATTATATCCTGAGGGATTGCTACACTTATCCATAGACTTCTATTATATCCTGAGGGCTTGCTACACTTATCCATAGACTTCTATTATATCCTGAGGGATTGCTACACTTATCCATAGACTTCTATTCTATCCTAAGGGATTGCTACACTTATCCATAGACTTCTATTATATCCTGGGGGATTGCTACACTTATCCATAGACTTCTATTCTATCCTGAGGGATTACTACACTTATCCATAGACTTCTATTATAGCCTGAGGGATTGCTACACTTATCCATAGACTTCTATTCTATCCTGAGGGATTGCTACACTTATCCATAGACTTCTATTCTATCCTGGGGGATTGCTACACTTATCCATAGACTTCTATTATATCCTGAGGGATTGCTACACTTATCCATAGGCTTTTATTATATCCTGAGGGATTGCTACACTTATCCTTAGACTTCTATTATATCCTGAGGGATTACTACACTTATCCATAGACTTCTATTCTATCCTGGGGGATTGCTACACTTATCCATAGACTTCTATTATATCCTGAGGGATTACTACACTTATCCATAGACTTCTATTATATCCTGAGGGATTGCTACACTTATCCATAGACTTCTATTCTATCCTGAGGGATTGCTACACTTATCCATAGACTTCTATTATATCCTGGGGGATTGCTACACTTATCCATAGATTTCTATTCTATCCTGAGGGATTGCTACACTTATCCATAGATTTCTATTCTATCCTGAGGGATTGCTACACTTATCCATAGACTTCTATTATATCCTGGGGGATTGCTACACTTATCCATAGATTTCTATTCTATCCTGAGGGATTGCTACACTTATCCATAGACTTCTATTATATCCTGGGGGATTGCTACACTTATCCATAGACGTCTATTATATCCTGAGGGATTGCTACACTTATCCATAGACTTCTATTCTATCCTGGGGGATTACTACACTTATCCATAGACTTCTATTCTATCCTGGGGGATTACTACACTTATCCATAGACTTCTATTATATCCTGAGGGATTGCTACACTTATCCATAGACTTCTATTATATCCTGAGGGATTGCTACACTTATCCATAGACTTCTATTATATCCTGGGGGATTGCTACACTTATCCATAGATTTCTATTCTATCCTGAGGGATTGCTACACTTATCCATAGACTTCTATTCTATCCTGGGGGATTGCTACACTTATCCATAGACGTCTATTATATCCTGAGGGATTGCTACACTTATCCATAGACTTCTATTCTATCCTGGGGGATTACTACACTTATCCATAGACTTCTATTCTATCCTGAGGGATTGCTACACTTATCCATAGACTTCTATTATATCCTGGGGGATTGCTACACTTATCCATAGATTTCTATTCTATCCTGAGGGATTGCTACACTTATCCATAGACTTCTATTATATCCTGGGGGATTGCTACACTTATCCATAGACGTCTATTATATCCTGAGGGATTGCTACACTTATCCATAGACTTCTATTCTATCCTGGGGGATTACTACACTTATCCATAGACTTCTATTATATCCTGAGGGATTGCTACACTTATCCATAGACTTCTATTATATCCTGAGGGATTGCTACACTTATCCATAGACTTCTACTCTATCCTGGGGGATTACTACACTTATCCATAGACTTCTATTCTATCCTGAGGGATTGGTACACTTATCCATAGACTTCTATTCTATCCTGAGGGATTGCTACACTTATCCATAGACTTCTATTATATCCTGAGGGATTGCTACACTTATCCATAGACTTCTATTATATCCTGGGGGATTACTACACTTATCCATAGACTTCTATTCTATCCTGGGGGATTGCTACACTTATCCATAGACTTCTATTCTATCCTCAGGGATTGCTACACTTATCCATAGACTTCTATTCTATCCTGGGGGATTGCTACACTTATCCATAGACTTCTATTATATCCTGAGGGATTGCTACACTTATCCATAGACTTCTATTATATCCTGAGGGATTGCTACACTCATCCATATACTTCTATTATATCCTGAGGGATTGCTACACTTATCCATATACTTCTATTCTATCCTGAGGGATTACTACACTTATCCATAGACTTCTATTATATCCTGAGGGATTGCTACACTTATCCATAGACTTCTATTATATCCTGAGGGATTGCTACACTTATCCATAGACTTCTATTATATCCTGAGGGATTGCTACACTTATCCATAGACTTCTAATATATCCTGAGGGATTGCTACACTTATCCATAGACTTCTATTCTATCCTAAGGGATTGCTACACTTATCCATAGACTTCTATTATATCCTGGGGGATTGCTACACTTATCCATAGACTTCTATTCTATCCTGAGGGATTGCTACACTTATCCATAGACTTCTATTATATCCTGAGGGATTGCTACACTTATCCATATACTTCTATTATATCCTGAGGGATTGCTACACTTATCCATAGACTTCTATTATATCCTGAGGGATTGCTACACTTATCCATAGACTTCTATTATATCCTGAGGGATTGCTACACTTATCCATAGACTTCTATTATATCCTGGGGGATTACTACACTTATCCATAGACTTCTATTATATCCTGAGGGATTGCTACACTTATCCATAGACTTCTATTCTATCCTGAGGGATTGCTACACTTATCCATAGACTTCTATTATATCCTGAGGGATTGCTACACTTATCCATAGACTTCTAATATATTCTGAGGGATTGCTACACTTATCCATAGACTTCTATTCTATCCTAAGGGATTGCTACACTTATCCATAGACTTCTATTATATCCTGGGGGATTGCTACACTTATCCATAGACTTCTATTCTATCCTGAGGGATTACTACACTTATCCATAGACTTCTATTATAGCCTGAGGGATTGCTACACTTATCCATAGACTTCTATTCTATCCTGAGGGATTGCTACACTTATCCATAGACTTCTATTCTATCCTGGGGGATTGCTACACTTATCCTTAGACTTCTATTATATCCTGAGGGATTACTACACTTATCCATAGACTTCTATTCTATCCTGGGGGATTGCTACACTTATCCATAGACTTCTATTATATCCTGAGGGATTGCTACACTTATCCATAGACTTCTATTATATCCTGAGGGATTGCTACACCTATCCATAGACTTCTAATATATCCTGAGGGATTGCTACACTTATCCATAGACTTCTATTCTATCCTGAGGGATTGCTACACTTATCCATAGACTTCTATTATATCCTGGGGGATTGCTACACTTATCCATAGATTTCTATTCTATCCTGAGGGATTGCTACACTTATCCATAGACTTCTATTATATCCTGGGGGATTGCTACACTTATCCATAGATTTCTATTCTATCCTGAGGGATTGCTACACTTATCCATAGACTTCTATTATATCCTGGGGGATTGCTACACTTATCCATAGACGTCTATTATATCCTGAGGGATTGCTACACTTATCCATAGACTTCTATTCTATCCTGGGGGATTACTACACTTATCCATAGACTTCTATTATATCCTGAGGGATTGCTACACTTATCCATAGACTTCTATTATATCCTGAGGGATTGCTACACTTATCCATAGACTTCTACTCTATCCTGGGGGATTACTACACTTATCCATAGACTTCTATTCTATCCTGAGGGATTGCTACACTTATCCATAGACTTCTATTATATCCTGAGGGATTGCTACACTTATCCATAGACTTCTATTCTATCCTGAGGGATTGCTACACTTATCCATAAAATTCTATTATATCCTGAGGGATTGCTACACTTATCCATAGACTTCTATTCTATCCTGAGGGATTACTACACTTATCCATAGACTTCTATTATATCCTGAGGGATTGCTACACTTATCCATAGACTTCTACTCTATCCTGGGGGATTACTACACTTATCCATAGACTTCTATTATATCCTGAGGGATTGCTACACTTATCCATAGACTTCTACTCTATCCTGAGGGATTGCTACACTTATCCATAGACTTCTATTATATCCTGAGGGATTGCTACACTTATCCCTATTCTATCCTGAGAGATTGCTACACTTATCTATAGACTTCTATTATATCCTGGGGGATTACTACACTTATCCATAGACTTCTATTCTATCCTGAGGGATTACTACACTTATCCATAGACTTCTATTATATCCTGAGGGATTGCTACACTTATCCATAGACTTCTATTATATCCTGGGGGATTGCTACACTTATCCATAGACTTCTATTATATCCTGAGGGATTACTACACTTATCCATAGTCTTCTATTATATCCTGAGGGATTGCTACACTTATCCATAGACTTCTATTATATCCTGGGGGATTGCTACACTTATCCATAGACTTCTATTATATCCTGGGGGATTGCTACACTTATCCATAGACTTCTATTCTATCATGAGGGATTTCTAAACTTATCCATAGACTTCTATTATATCCTGAGGGATTGCTACACTTATCCATAGACTTCTATTATATCCTGAGGGATTGCTACACTTATCCATAGACTTCTATTATATCCTGAGGGATTACTACACTTATCCATAGATTTCTATTCTATCCTGAGGGATTGCTACACTTATCCATAGACTTCTATTCTATCCTGAGGGATTGCTACACTTATCCATAAAATTCTATTATATCCTGAGGGATTGCTACACTTATCCATAGACTTCTATTCTATTCTGAGGGATTACTACACTTATCCATAGACTTCTATTCTATCCTGAGGGATTGCTACACTTATCCATAGACTTCTATTCTATCCTGGGGGATTACTACACTTATCCATAGACTTCTATTATATCCTGAGGGATTGCTACACTTATCCTTAGACTTCTATTATATCCTGAGGGATTACTACACTTATCCACAGACTTCTATTCTATCCTGGGGGATTGCTACACTTATCCATAGACTTCTATTCTATCCTGAGGGATTGCTACACTTATCCATAGACTTCTATTCTATCCTGGGGGATTGCTACACTTATCCATAGACTTCTATTATATCCTGAGGGATTGCTACACTTATCCATAGACTTCTATTCTATCCTGAGGGATTGCTACACTTATCCTTAGACTTCTATTATATCCTGAGGGATTACTACACTTATCCACAGACTTCTATTCTATCCTGGGGGATTGCTACACTTATCCATAGACTTCTATTCTATCCTGAGGGATTGCTACACTTATCCATAGACTTCTATTCTATCCTGAGGGATTGCTACACTTATCCATAGACTTCTATTCTATCCTGAGGGATTACTACACTTATCCATAGACTTCTATTCTATCCTGAGGGATTACTACACTTATCCATAGACTTCTATTATATCCTGGGGGATTGCTACACTTATCCATAGACTTCTATTCTATCCTGAGGGATTACTACACTTATCCATAGACTTCTATTCTATCCTGAGGGATTGCTACACTTATCCATAGACTTTTATTCTATCCTGGGGGATTGCTACACTTATCCATAGATTTCTATTCTATCCTGAGGGATTGCTACACTTATCCATAGACTTCTATTATATCCTGGGGGATTGCTACACTTATCCATAGACGTCTATTATATCCTGAGGGATTGCTACACTTATCCATAGACTTCTATTCTATCCTGGGGGATTACTACACTTATCCATAGACTTCTATTCTATCCTGGGGGATTACTGCACTTATCCATAGACTTCTATTATATCCTGAGGGATTGCTACACTTATCCATAGACTTCTATTCTATCCTGAGGGATTGCTACACTTATCCATAGACTTCTATTCTATCCTGAGGGATTGCTACACTTATCCATAGACTTCTATTCTATCCTGAGGGATTGCTACACTTATCCATAGACTTCTATTATATCCTGAGGGATTGCTACACTTATCCATAGACTTCTATTATATCCTGGGGGATTGCTACACTTATCCATAGACTTCATTATATCCTGGGGGATTGCTACACTTATCCATAGACTTCTATTATATCCTGAGGGATTGCTACACTTATCCATAGACTTCTATTATATCCTGAGGGATT
The DNA here is from genome assembly GCA_029206835.1 of Rana muscosa. Lineage (NCBI taxonomy): Eukaryota > Metazoa > Chordata > Amphibia > Anura > Ranidae > Rana > Rana muscosa. Next base: position 346,941,460 of record CM055125.1, on the reverse strand, counting down.
GCTACACTTATCCATAGACTTCTATTATATCCTGGGGAATTGCTACACTTATCCATAGACTTCTATTATATCCTGAGGGATTGCTACACTTATCCATAGACTTCTATGATATCCTGAGGGATTGCTACACTTATCCATAGACTTCTATGATATCCTGAGGGATTGCTACACTTATCCATAGACTTCTATTATATCCTGGGGGATGCTACACTTATCCATAGACTTCTACTCTATCCTGAGGGATTACTACACTTATCCATAGACTTCTATTATATCCTGAGGGATTGCTACACTTATCCATAGACTTCTATTATATCCTGAGGGATTACTACACTTATCCATAGACTTCTATGATATCCTGAGGGATTGCTACACTTATCCATAGACTTCATTATATCCTGGGGGATTGCTACACTTATCCATAGACTTCTATTATATGCTGGGGGATTACTACACTTATCCATAGACTTCTATTATATCCTGAGGGATTACTACACTTATCCATAGACTTCTATTATATCCTGAGGGATTGCTACACTTATCCATAGACTTCTATTATATCCTGAGGGATTGCTACACTTATCCATAGACTTCTATTCTATCCTGAGGGATTGCTACACTTATCCATAGACTTCTATTCTATCCTGGGGGATTACTACACTTATCCATAGACTTCTATTATATCCTGAGGGATTGCTACACTTATCCATAGACTTCTATTCTATCCTGAGGGATTGCTACACTTATCCATAGACTTCTATTCTATCCTGAGGGATTGCTACACTTATCCATAGACTTCTATTATATCCTGAGGGATTACTACACTTATCCATAGACTTCTATTATATCCTGGGGGATTGCTACACTTATCCATAGATTTCTATTATATCCTGGGGGATTACTACACTTATCCATAGACTTCTATTCTATCCTGAGGGATTGCTACACTTATCCATAGTCTTCTATTATATCCTGAGGGATTGCTACACTTATCCCTATTCTATCCTGAGAGATTGCTACACTTATCTATAGACTTCTATTATATCCTGGGGGATTACTACACTTATCCATAGACTTCTATTATATCCTGAGGGATTACTACACTTATCCATAGATTTCTATTCTATCCTGAGGGATTGCTACACTTATCCATAGACTTCCATTCTATCCTGAGGGATTGCTACACTTATCCATAGACTTCTATTCTATCCTGAGGGATTGCTACACTTATCCATAGACTTCTATTCTATCATGAGGGATTGCTAAACTTATCCATAGACTTCTATTATATCCTGGGGGATTGCTACACTTATCCATAGACTTCTATTATATCCTGAGGGATTACTACACTTATCCATAGATTTCTATTCTATCCTGAGGGATTGCTACACTTATCCATAGACTTCCATTCTATCCTGAGGGATTGCTACACTTATCCATAGACTTCTATTATATCCTGGGGGATTGCTACACTTATCCATAGACTTCTATTATATCCTGAGGGATTACTACACTTATCCATAGACTTCTATTCTATCCTGAGGGATTGCTACACTTATCCATGGATTTCTATTCTATCCTGAGGGATTGCTACACTTATCCATAGACTTCTATTATATCCTGAGGGATTACTACACTTATCCATAGACTTCTATTCTATCCTGGGGGATTACTACACTTATCCATAGACTTCTATTATATCCTGAGGGATTGCTACACTTATCCATAGACTTCTATTCTATCCTGAGGGATTGCTACACTTATCCATAAAATTCTATTATATCCTAAGGGATTACTACACTTATCCATAGACTTCTATTCTATCCTGGGGGATTGCTACACTTATCCATAGACTTCTATTCTATCCTGGGGGATTGCTACACTTATCCATTTACTTCTATTATATCCTGGGGGATTGCTACACTTATCCATAGACTTCTATTGTATCCTGAGGGATTGCTACACTTATCCATAGACTTCTATTATATCCTGAGGGATTGCTACACTTATCCATAGACTTCTATTCTATCCTGGGGGATTGCTACACTTATCCATTTACTTCTATTATATCCTGGGGGATTGCTACACTTATCCATAGACTTCTATTATATCCTGGGAGATTGCTACACTTATCCATAGACTTCTATTCTATCCTGAGGGATTACTACACTTATCCATATACTTCTATTCTATCCTGAGGGATTACTACACTCATCCATAGACTTCTATTATATCCTGAGGGATTACTACACTTATCCATAGACTTCTATTCTATCCTGGGGGATTGCTACACTTATCCATAGACTTCTATTGTATCCTGAGGGATTGCTACACTTATCCATAGACTTCTATTATATCCTGAGGGATTGCTACACTTATCCATAGACTTCTATTATATCCTGAGGGATTGCTACACTTATCCATAGACTTCTATTATATCCTGAGGGATTACTACACTTATCCATAGACTTCTATTCTATCCTGGGGGATTGCTACACTTATCCATAGACTTCTATTCTATCCTGGGGGATTGCTACACTTATCCATAGACTTCTATTCTATCCTGGGGGATTGCTACACTTATCCATTTACTTCTATTATATCCTGGGGGATTGCTACACTTATCCATAGACTTCTATTATATCCTGGGGGATTGCTACACTTATCCATAGACTTCTATTATATCCTGAGGGATTGCTACACTTATCCATAGACTTCTATTATATCCTGAGGGATTGCTACACTTATCCATAGACTTCTATTCTATCCTGAGGTATTACTACACTTATCCATAGACTTCTATTATATCCTGAGGGATTGCTACACTTATCGATAGACTTCTATTATATCCTAAGGGATTACTACACTTATCCATAGATTTCTATTCTGTCCTGGGGGATTACTACACTTATCCATAGACTTCTATTATATCCTGAGGGATTGCTACACTTATCCATAGACTTCTATTATATCCTGAGGGATTACTACACTTATCCATAGACTTCTATTCTATCCTGGGGGATTACTACACTTATCCATAGACTTCTATTATATCCTGAGGGATTGCTACACTTATCCATAGACTTCTATTCTATCCTGAGGGATTGCTACACTTATCCATAAAATTCTATTATATCCTGAGGGATTACTACACTTATCTATAGACTTCTATTATATCCTGAGGGATTGCTACACTTATCCATAGACTTCTATTATATCCTGGGGGATTGCTACACTTATGCATAGACTTCTATTATATCCTGAGGGATTGCTACACTTATCCATAGACTTCTATTATATCCTGAGGGATTGCTACACTTATCCATAGACTTCTATTATATCCTGAGGGATTGCTACACTTATCCATAGACTTCTATTATATCCTGAGGGATTGCTACACTTATCCATAGACTTCTATTATATCCTGAGGGATTACTACACTTATCCATAGACTTCCATTCTATCCTGAGGGATTGCTACACTTATCCATAGACTTCTATTATATCCTGAGGGATTGCTACACTTATCCATAGACTTCTATTCTGTCCTGGGGGATTACTACACTTATCCATAGACTTCTATTATATCCTGAGGGATTGCTACACTTATCCATAGACTTCTATTATATCCTGAGGGATTACTACACTTATCCATAGACTTCCATTCTATCCTGAGGGATTGCTACACTTATCCATAGACTTCTATTCTATCCTGAGGGATTGCTACACTTATCCATAGACTTCTATTCTATCCTGGGGGATTACTACACTTATCCATAGACTTCTATTCTATCCTGAGGGATTGCTACACTTATCCATAGACTTCTATTCTATCCTGAGGGATTGCTACACTTATCCATGGATTTCTATTCTATCCTGAGGGATTGCTACACTTATCCATAGACTTCTATTATATCCTGAGGGATTACTACACTTATCCATAGACTTCTATTCTATCCTGGGGGATTACTACACTTATCCATAGACTTCTATTATATCCTGAGGGATTGCTACACTTATCCATAGACTTCTATTCTATCCTGAGGGATTGCTACACTTATCCATAAAATTCTATTATATCCTGAGGGATTGCTACACTTATCCATAGACTTCTATTATATCCTGGGAGATTGCTACACTTATCCATAGACTTCTATTATATCCTGGGGGATTACTACACTTATCCATAGACTTCTATTCTATCCTGAGGGATTACTACACTTATCCATAGACTTCTATTATATCCTGGGGGATTACTACACTTATCCATAGACTTCTATTATATCCTGGGGGATTACTACACTTATCCATAGACTTCTATTATATCCTGGGGGATTACTACACTTATCCATAGACTTCTATTCTATCCTGAGGGATTACTACACTTATCCATAGACTTCTATTCTATCCTGAGGGATTACTACACTTATCCATAGACTTCTATTATATCCTGAGGGATTGCTACACTTATCGATAGACTTCTATTATATCCTGGGGGATTGCTACACTTATCCATAGACTTCTATTCTATCCTGAGGGATTACTACACTTATCCATAGACTTCTATTATATCCTGAGGGATTGCTACACTTATCGATAGACTTCTGTTATATCCTGAGGGATTGCTACACTTATCCATAGACTTCTACTCTATCCTGGGGGATTGCTACACTTATCCATAGACTTCTATTCTATCCTGGGGGATTGCTACACTTATCCATAGACTTCTATTCTATTCTGAGGGATTGCTACACTTATCCATAGACTTCTATTATATCCTGGGAGATTGCTACACTTATCCATAGACATCTATTATATCCTGAGGGATTGCTACACTTATCCATAGACTTCTATTATATCCTGGGGGATTGCTACACTTATCCATAGACTTCTATTATATCCTGAGGGATTGCTACACTTATCCATAGACTTCTATTCTATCCTGGGGGATTGCTACACTTATCCATAGACTTCTATTATATCCTGGGGGATTGCTACACTTATCCATAGACTTCTATTGTATCCTGAGGGATTGCTACACTTATCCATAGACTTCTATTATATCCTGAGGGATTGCTACACTTATCCATAGACTTGTATTATATCCTGAGGGATTGCTACACTTATCCATAGACTTCTATTATATCCTGGGGGATTGCTACACTTATCCATAGACTTCTATTATATCCTGGGGGATTGCTACACTTATCCATAGACTTCTATTCTATCCTGAAGGATTGCTACACTTATCCATAAAATTCTATTATATCCTGAGGGATTACTACACTTATCCATAGATTTCTATTATATCCTGGGGGATTGTTACACTTATCCATAGACTTATATTATATCCTGGGGGATTGCTACACTTATCCATAGACTTCTATTCTATCCTGAGGGATTGCTACACTTATCCATAGACTTCTATTCTATCCTGAGGGATTGCTACACTTATCCATAGACTTCTATTCTATCCTGAGGGATTGCTACACTTATCCATAGACTTCTATTCTATCCTGAGGGATTGCTACACTTATCCATAGACTTCTATTCTATCCTGAGGGATTGCTACACTTATCCATAGACTTCTATTTTATCCTGAGGGATTGCTACACTTATCCATAGATTTCTATTCTATCCTGGGGGATTGCTACACTTATCCATAGACTTCTATTATATCCTGAGGGATTGCTACACTTATCCATAGACTTCTATTCTATCCTGAGGGATTGCTACACTTATCCATAGACTTCTATTCTATCCTGAGGGATTGCTACACTTATCCATAGACTTCTATTCTATCCTGAGGGATTGCTACACTTATCCATAAAATTCTATTATATCCTGAGGGATTACTACACTTATCCATAGACTTCTATGATATCCTGAGGGATTGCTACACTTATCCATAGACTTCTATTCTATCCTGAGGGATTGCTACACTTATCTATAGACTTCTATTATATCCTGAGGGATTACTACACTTATCCATAGACTTCTATTCTATCCTGAGGGATTGCTACACTTATCCATAGACTTCTATTTTATCCTGAGGAATTGCTACACTTATCCATAGATTTCTATTCTATCCTGGGGGATTGCTACACTTATCCATAGACTTCTACTATATCCTGGGGGATTGCTACACTTATCCATAGACTTCTATTCTATCCTGAGGGATTGCTACACTTATCCATAGACTTCTATTCTATCCTGGGGGATTGCTACACTTATCCATAGACTTCTATTATATCCTGAGGGATTGCTACACTTATCCATAGACTTCTATGATATCCTGAGGGATTGCTACACTTATCCATAGACTTCTATTCTATCCTGAGGGATTGCTACACTTATCCATAAAATTCTATTATATCCTGAGGGATTGCTACACTTATCCATAGATTTCTATTCTATCCTGAGGGATTGCTACACTTATCCATAAAATTCTATTATATCCTGAGGGATTACTACACTTATCCATAGACTTCTATGATATCCTGAGGGATTGCTACACTTATCCATAGACTTCTATTCTATCCTGAGGGATTGCTACACTTATCCATAAAATTCTATTATATCCTGAGGGATTGCTACACTTATCCATAGACTTCTATTATATCCCGAGGGATTGCTACACTTATCCATAGACTTCTATTATATCCTGAGGGATTGCTACACTTATCCACAGACTTCTATTATATCCTGAGGGATTGCTACACTTATCCATAGACTTCTATTATATCCTGAGGGATTGCTACACTTATCCATAGACTTCTACTCTATCCTGGGGGATTACTACACTTATCCATAGATTTCTATTCTATCCTGGGGGATTACTACACTTATCCATAGACTTCTATTCTATCCTGAGGGATTACTACACTTATCCATAGACTTCTATTCTATCCTGAGGGATTGCTACACTTATCCATAGACTTCTATTATATCCTGAGGGATTGCTACACTTATCCCTATTCTATCCTGAGGGATTGCTACACTTATCTATAGACTTCTATTATATCCTGGGGGATTACTACACTTATCCATAGACTTCTATTCTATCCTGAGGGATTACTACACTTATTCATAGACTTCTATTCTATCCTGAGGGATTGCTACACTTATCCATAGACTTCTACTCTATCCTGGGGGATTGCTACACTTATCCATAGACTTCTATGATATCCTGAGGGATTGCTACACTTATCCATAGACTTCTATTATATCCTGAGGGATTGCTACACTTATCCATAGACTTCTATTATATCCTGGGGGATTGCTACACTTATCCATAGACTTCTATTATATCCTGGGGGATTGCTACACTTATCCATAGACTTCTATTATATCCTGAGGGATTGCTACACTTATCCATAGACTTCTATTCTATCCTGAGGGATTGCTACACTTATCCATAGACTTCTATTCTATCCTGAGGGATTGCTACACTTATCCATAGACTTCTATTCTATCCTGGGGGATTGCTACACTTATCCATAGACTTCTATGATATCCTGAGGGATTGCTACACTTATCCATAGACTTCTATTATATCCTGAGGGATTGCTACACTTATCCATAGACTTCTATTATATCCTGGGGGATTGCTACACTTATCCATAGACTTCTATTATATCCTGAGGGATTGCTACACTTATCCATAGACTTCTATTCTATCATGAGGGATTGCTACACTTATCCATAGACTTCTATTCTATCCTGGGGGATTACTACACTTATCCATAGACTTCTATTATATCCTGGGGGATTGCTACACTTATCCATAGATTTCTATTATATCCTGAGGGATTGCTACACTTATCCATAGACTTCCATTCTATCCTGAGGGATTGCTACACTTATCCATAGACTTCTATTCTATCCTGAGGGATTGCTACACTTATCCATGGATTTCTTTTCTATCCTGAGGGATTGCTACACTTATCCATAGACTTCTATTATATCCTGAGGGATTACTACACTTATCCATAGACTTCTATTCTATCCTGAGGGATTGCTACACTTATCCATAGACTTCTATTCTATCATGAGGGATTGCTACACTTATCCATAGACTTCTATTATATCCTGGGGGATTACTACACTTACCCATAGACTTCTGTTATATCCTGAGGGATTGCTACACTTATCCATAAAATTCTATTCTATCCTGGGGGATTGCTACACTTATCCATAGACTTCTATTCTATCCTGGGGGATTGCTACACTTATCCATAGACTTCTATTCTATTCTGAGGGATTGCTACACTTATCCATAGACTTCTATTATATCCTGGGGGATTGCTACACTTATCCATAGACTTCTATTATATCCTGAGGGATTGCTACACTTATCCATAGACATCTATTATATCCTGAGGGATTGCTACACTTATCCATAGACTTCTATTATATCCTGGGGGATTGCTACACTTATCCATAGACTTCTATTCTATCCTGGGGGATTGCTACACTTATCCATAGACTTCTATTATATCCTGGGGGATTGCTACACTTATCCATAGACTTCTATTATATCCTGAGGGATTGCTACACTTATCCATAGACTTCTATTATATCCTGGGGGATTGCTACACTTATCCATAGACTTCTATTCTATCCTGGGGGATTGCTACACTTATCCATAGACATCTATGATATCCTGAGGGATTGCTACACTTATCCATAGACTTCTATTATATCCTGGGGGATTGCTACACTTATCCATAGACTTCTATTATATCCTGAGGGATTGCTACACTTATCCATAGACTTCTATTCTATCCTGGGGGATTGCTACACTTATCCATAGACTTCTATTATATCCTGAGGGATTGCTACACTTATCCATAGACTTCTATTATATCCTGGGGGATTGCTACACTTATCCATAGACTTCTATTATATCCTGGGGGATTGCTACACTTATCCATAGACTTCTATTATATCCTGAGGGATTGCTACACTTATCCATAGACTTCTATTCTATCCTGAGGGATTGCTACACTTATCCATAGACTTCTATTCTATCATGAGGGATTACTACACTTACCCATAGACTTCTATTTTATCCTGAGGGATTGCTACACTTATCCATGGATTTCTATTCTATCCTGAGGGATTGCTACACTTATCCATAGACTTCTATTATATCCTGGGGGATTACTACACTTATCCATAGACTTCTATTATATCCTGAGGGATTGCTACACTTATCCATAAAATTCTATTCTATCCTGGGGGATTGCTACACTTATCCATAGACTTCTATTCTATCCTGGGGGATTGCTACACTTATCCATAGACATCTATTATATCCTGAGGGATTGCTACACTTATCCATAGACATCTATTATATCCTGAGGGATTGCTACACTTATCCATAGACTTCTATTATATCCTGGGGGATTGCTACACTTATCCATAGACTTCTATTCTATCCTGGGGGATTGCTACACTTATCCATAGACTTCTATTATATCCTGGGGGATTGCTACACTTATCCATAGACTTCTATTATATCCTGAGGGATTGCTACACTTATCCATAGACTTCTATTATATCCTGGGGGATTGCTACACTTATCCATAGACTTCTATTCTATCCTGGGGGATTGCTACACTTATCCATAGACATCTATGATATCCTGAGGGATTGCTACACTTATCCATAGACTTCTATTATATCCTGGGGGATTGCTACACTTATCCATAGACTTCTATTATATCCTGAGGGATTGCTACACTTATCCATAGACTTCTATTCTATCCTGGGGGATTGCTACACTTATCCATAGACTTCTATTATATCCTGAGGGATTGCTACACTTATCCATAGACTTCTATTATATCCTGGGGGATTGCTACACTTATCCATAGACTTCTATTATATCCTGGGGGATTGCTACACTTATCCATAGACTTCTATTATATCCTGAGGGATTGCTACACTTATCCATAGACTTCTATTCTATCCTGAGGGATTGCTACACTTATCCATAGACTTCTATTCTATCCTGGGGGATTACTACACTTACCCATAGACTTCTATTTTATCCTGAGGGATTGCTACACTTATCCATGGATTTCTATTCTATCCTGAGGGATTGCTACACTTATCCATAGACTTCTATTATATCCTGGGGGATTACTACACTTATCCATAGACTTCTATTATATCCTGAGGGATTGCTACACTTATCCATAAAATTCTATTCTATCCTGGGGGATTGCTACACTTATCCATAGACTTCTATTCTATCCTGGGGGATTGCTACACTTATCCATAGACTTCTATTATATCCTGAGGGATTGCTACACTTATCCATAGACTTCTATTCTATCCTGAGGGATTGCTACACTTATCCATAAAATTCTATTATATCCTGAGGGATTGCTACACTTATCCATAGATTTCTATTCTATCCTGAGGGATTGCTACACTTATCCATAAAATTCTATTATATCCTGAGGGATTGCTACACTTATCCATAGACTTCTATTCTATCCTGAGGGATTGCTACACTTATCCATAGACTTCTATTATATCCTGGGGGATTGCTACACTTATGCATAGACTTCTATTATATCCTGAGGGATTGCTACACTTATCCATAGACTTCTATTATATCCTGGGGGATTGCTACACTTATGCATAGACTTCTATTATATCCTGAGGGATTGCTACACTTATCCATAGACTTCTATTATATCCTGAGGGATTGCTACACTTATCCATAGACTTCTATTATATCCTGAGGGATTGCTACACTTATCCATAGACTTCTATTATATCCTGAGGGATTGCTACACTTATCCATAGACTTCTATTATATCCTGAGGGATTACTACACTTATCCATAGACTTCCATTCTATCCTGAGGGATTGCTACACTTATCCATAGACTTCTATTATATCCTGAGGGATTGCTACACTTATCCATAGACTTCTATTCTGTCCTGGGGGATTACTACACTTATCCATAGACTTCTATTATATCCTGAGGGATTGCTACACTTATCCATAGACTTCTATTATATCCTGAGGGATTACTACACTTATCCATAGACTTCCATTCTATCCTGAGGGATTGCTACACTTATCCATAGACTTCTATTCTATCCTGAGGGATTGCTACACTTATCCATAGACTTCTATTCTATCCTGGGGGATTACTACACTTATCCATAGACTTCTATTCTATCCTGAGGGATTGCTACACTTATCCATAGACTTCTATTCTATCCTGAGGGATTGCTACACTTATCCATGGATTTCTATTCTATCCTGAGGGATTGCTACACTTATCCATAGACTTCTATTATATCCTGAGGGATTACTACACTTATCCATAGACTTCTATTCTATCCTGGGGGATTACTACACTTATCCATAGACTTCTATTATATCCTGAGGGATTGCTACACTTATCCATAGACTTCTATTCTATCCTGAGGGATTGCTACACTTATCCATAAAATTCTATTATATCCTGAGGGATTGCTACACTTATCCATAGACTTCTATTATATCCTGGGAGATTGCTACACTTATCCATAGACTTCTATTATATCCTGGGGGATTACTACACTTATCCATAGACTTCTATTCTATCCTGAGGGATTACTACACTTATCCATAGACTTCTATTATATCCTGGGGGATTACTACACTTATCCATAGACTTCTATTATATCCTGGGGGATTACTACACTTATCCATAGACTTCTATTATATCCTGGGGGATTACTACACTTATCCATAGACTTCTATTCTATCCTGAGGGATTACTACACTTATCCATAGACTTCTATTCTATCCTGAGGGATTACTACACTTATCCATAGACTTCTATTATATCCTGAGGGATTGCTACACTTATCGATAGACTTCTATTATATCCTGGGGGATTGCTACACTTATCCATAGACTTCTATTCTATCCTGAGGGATTACTACACTTATCCATAGACTTCTATTATATCCTGAGGGATTGCTACACTTATCGATAGACTTCTGTTATATCCTGAGGGATTGCTACACTTATCCATAGACTTCTACTCTATCCTGGGGGATTGCTACACTTATCCATAGACTTCTATTCTATCCTGGGGGATTGCTACACTTATCCATAGACTTCTATTCTATTCTGAGGGATTGCTACACTTATCCATAGACTTCTATTATATCCTGGGAGATTGCTACACTTATCCATAGACATCTATTATATCCTGAGGGATTGCTACACTTATCCATAGACTTCTATTATATCCTGGGGGATTGCTACACTTATCCATAGACTTCTATTATATCCTGAGGGATTGCTACACTTATCCATAGACTTCTATTCTATCCTGGGGGATTGCTACACTTATCCATAGACTTCTATTATATCCTGGGGGATTGCTACACTTATCCATAGACTTCTATTGTATCCTGAGGGATTGCTACACTTATCCATAGACTTCTATTATATCCTGAGGGATTGCTACACTTATCCATAGACTTGTATTATATCCTGAGGGATTGCTACACTTATCCATAGACTTCTATTATATCCTGGGGGATTGCTACACTTATCCATAGACTTCTATTATATCCTGGGGGATTGCTACACTTATCCATAGACTTCTATTCTATCCTGAAGGATTGCTACACTTATCCATAAAATTCTATTATATCCTGAGGGATTACTACACTTATCCATAGATTTCTATTATATCCTGGGGGATTGTTACACTTATCCATAGACTTATATTATATCCTGGGGGATTGCTACACTTATCCATAGACTTCTATTCTATCCTGAGGGATTGCTACACTTATCCATAGACTTCTATTCTATCCTGAGGGATTGCTACACTTATCCATAGACTTCTATTCTATCCTGAGGGATTGCTACACTTATCCATAGACTTCTATTCTATCCTGAGGGATTGCTACACTTATCCATAGACTTCTATTCTATCCTGAGGGATTGCTACACTTATCCATAGACTTCTATTTTATCCTGAGGGATTGCTACACTTATCCATAGATTTCTATTCTATCCTGGGGGATTGCTACACTTATCCATAGACTTCTATTATATCCTGAGGGATTGCTACACTTATCCATAGACTTCTATTCTATCCTGAGGGATTGCTACACTTATCCATAGACTTCTATTCTATCCTGAGGGATTGCTACACTTATCCATAGACTTCTATTCTATCCTGAGGGATTGCTACACTTATCCATAAAATTCTATTATATCCTGAGGGATTACTACACTTATCCATAGACTTCTATGATATCCTGAGGGATTGCTACACTTATCCATAGACTTCTATTCTATCCTGAGGGATTGCTACACTTATCTATAGACTTCTATTATATCCTGAGGGATTACTACACTTATCCATAGACTTCTATTCTATCCTGAGGGATTGCTACACTTATCCATAGACTTCTATTTTATCCTGAGGAATTGCTACACTTATCCATAGATTTCTATTCTATCCTGGGGGATTGCTACACTTATCCATAGACTTCTACTATATCCTGGGGGATTGCTACACTTATCCATAGACTTCTATTCTATCCTGAGGGATTGCTACACTTATCCATAGACTTCTATTCTATCCTGGGGGATTGCTACACTTATCCATAGACTTCTATTATATCCTGAGGGATTGCTACACTTATCCATAGACTTCTATGATATCCTGAGGGATTGCTACACTTATCCATAGACTTCTATTCTATCCTGAGGGATTGCTACACTTATCCATAAAATTCTATTATATCCTGAGGGATTGCTACACTTATCCATAGATTTCTATTCTATCCTGAGGGATTGCTACACTTATCCATAAAATTCTATTATATCCTGAGGGATTACTACACTTATCCATAGACTTCTATGATATCCTGAGGGATTGCTACACTTATCCATAGACTTCTATTCTATCCTGAGGGATTGCTACACTTATCCATAAAATTCTATTATATCCTGAGGGATTGCTACACTTATCCATAGACTTCTATTATATCCCGAGGGATTGCTACACTTATCCATAGACTTCTATTATATCCTGAGGGATTGCTACACTTATCCACAGACTTCTATTATATCCTGAGGGATTGCTACACTTATCCATAGACTTCTATTATATCCTGAGGGATTGCTACACTTATCCATAGACTTCTACTCTATCCTGGGGGATTACTACACTTATCCATAGATTTCTATTCTATCCTGGGGGATTACTACACTTATCCATAGACTTCTATTCTATCCTGAGGGATTACTACACTTATCCATAGACTTCTATTCTATCCTGAGGGATTGCTACACTTATCCATAGACTTCTATTATATCCTGAGGGATTGCTACACTTATCCCTATTCTATCCTGAGGGATTGCTACACTTATCTATAGACTTCTATTATATCCTGGGGGATTACTACACTTATCCATAGACTTCTATTCTATCCTGAGGGATTACTACACTTATTCATAGACTTCTATTCTATCCTGAGGGATTGCTACACTTATCCATAGACTTCTACTCTATCCTGGGGGATTGCTACACTTATCCATAGACTTCTATGATATCCTGAGGGATTGCTACACTTATCCATAGACTTCTATTATATCCTGAGGGATTGCTACACTTATCCATAGACTTCTATTATATCCTGGGGGATTGCTACACTTATCCATAGACTTCTATTATATCCTGGGGGATTGCTACACTTATCCATAGACTTCTATTATATCCTGAGGGATTGCTACACTTATCCATAGACTTCTATTCTATCCTGAGGGATTGCTACACTTATCCATAGACTTCTATTCTATCCTGAGGGATTGCTACACTTATCCATAGACTTCTATTCTATCCTGGGGGATTGCTACACTTATCCATAGACTTCTATGATATCCTGAGGGATTGCTACACTTATCCATAGACTTCTATTATATCCTGAGGGATTGCTACACTTATCCATAGACTTCTATTATATCCTGGGGGATTGCTACACTTATCCATAGACTTCTATTATATCCTGAGGGATTGCTACACTTATCCATAGACTTCTATTCTATCATGAGGGATTGCTACACTTATCCATAGACTTCTATTCTATCCTGGGGGATTACTACACTTATCCATAGACTTCTATTATATCCTGGGGGATTGCTACACTTATCCATAGATTTCTATTATATCCTGAGGGATTGCTACACTTATCCATAGACTTCCATTCTATCCTGAGGGATTGCTACACTTATCCATAGACTTCTATTCTATCCTGAGGGATTGCTACACTTATCCATGGATTTCTTTTCTATCCTGAGGGATTGCTACACTTATCCATAGACTTCTATTATATCCTGAGGGATTACTACACTTATCCATAGACTTCTATTCTATCCTGAGGGATTGCTACACTTATCCATAGACTTCTATTCTATCATGAGGGATTGCTACACTTATCCATAGACTTCTATTATATCCTGGGGGATTACTACACTTACCCATAGACTTCTGTTATATCCTGAGGGATTGCTACACTTATCCATAAAATTCTATTCTATCCTGGGGGATTGCTACACTTATCCATAGACTTCTATTCTATCCTGGGGGATTGCTACACTTATCCATAGACTTCTATTCTATTCTGAGGGATTGCTACACTTATCCATAGACTTCTATTATATCCTGGGGGATTGCTACACTTATCCATAGACTTCTATTATATCCTGAGGGATTGCTACACTTATCCATAGACATCTATTATATCCTGAGGGATTGCTACACTTATCCATAGACTTCTATTATATCCTGGGGGATTGCTACACTTATCCATAGACTTCTATTCTATCCTGGGGGATTGCTACACTTATCCATAGACTTCTATTATATCCTGGGGGATTGCTACACTTATCCATAGACTTCTATTATATCCTGAGGGATTGCTACACTTATCCATAGACTTCTATTATATCCTGGGGGATTGCTACACTTATCCATAGACTTCTATTCTATCCTGGGGGATTGCTACACTTATCCATAGACATCTATGATATCCTGAGGGATTGCTACACTTATCCATAGACTTCTATTATATCCTGGGGGATTGCTACACTTATCCATAGACTTCTATTATATCCTGAGGGATTGCTACACTTATCCATAGACTTCTATTCTATCCTGGGGGATTGCTACACTTATCCATAGACTTCTATTATATCCTGAGGGATTGCTACACTTATCCATAGACTTCTATTATATCCTGGGGGATTGCTACACTTATCCATAGACTTCTATTATATCCTGGGGGATTGCTACACTTATCCATAGACTTCTATTATATCCTGAGGGATTGCTACACTTATCCATAGACTTCTATTCTATCCTGAGGGATTGCTACACTTATCCATAGACTTCTATTCTATCATGAGGGATTACTACACTTACCCATAGACTTCTATTTTATCCTGAGGGATTGCTACACTTATCCATGGATTTCTATTCTATCCTGAGGGATTGCTACACTTATCCATAGACTTCTATTATATCCTGGGGGATTACTACACTTATCCATAGACTTCTATTATATCCTGAGGGATTGCTACACTTATCCATAAAATTCTATTCTATCCTGGGGGATTGCTACACTTATCCATAGACTTCTATTCTATCCTGGGGGATTGCTACACTTATCCATAGACATCTATTATATCCTGAGGGATTGCTACACTTATCCATAGACATCTATTATATCCTGAGGGATTGCTACACTTATCCATAGACTTCTATTATATCCTGGGGGATTGCTACACTTATCCATAGACTTCTATTCTATCCTGGGGGATTGCTACACTTATCCATAGACTTCTATTATATCCTGGGGGATTGCTACACTTATCCATAGACTTCTATTATATCCTGAGGGATTGCTACACTTATCCATAGACTTCTATTATATCCTGGGGGATTGCTACACTTATCCATAGACTTCTATTCTATCCTGGGGGATTGCTACACTTATCCATAGACATCTATGATATCCTGAGGGATTGCTACACTTATCCATAGACTTCTATTATATCCTGGGGGATTGCTACACTTATCCATAGACTTCTATTATATCCTGAGGGATTGCTACACTTATCCATAGACTTCTATTCTATCCTGGGGGATTGCTACACTTATCCATAGACTTCTATTATATCCTGAGGGATTGCTACACTTATCCATAGACTTCTATTATATCCTGGGGGATTGCTACACTTATCCATAGACTTCTATTATATCCTGGGGGATTGCTACACTTATCCATAGACTTCTATTATATCCTGAGGGATTGCTACACTTATCCATAGACTTCTATTCTATCCTGAGGGATTGCTACACTTATCCATAGACTTCTATTCTATCCTGGGGGATTACTACACTTACCCATAGACTTCTATTTTATCCTGAGGGATTGCTACACTTATCCATGGATTTCTATTCTATCCTGAGGGATTGCTACACTTATCCATAGACTTCTATTATATCCTGGGGGATTACTACACTTATCCATAGACTTCTATTATATCCTGAGGGATTGCTACACTTATCCATAAAATTCTATTCTATCCTGGGGGATTGCTACACTTATCCATAGACTTCTATTCTATCCTGGGGGATTGCTACACTTATCCATAGACTTCTATTATATCCTGAGGGATTGCTACACTTATCCATAGACTTCTATTCTATCCTGAGGGATTGCTACACTTATCCATAAAATTCTATTATATCCTGAGGGATTGCTACACTTATCCATAGATTTCTATTCTATCCTGAGGGATTGCTACACTTATCCATAAAATTCTATTATATCCTGAGGGATTGCTACACTTATCCATAGACTTCTATTCTATCCTGAGGGATTGCTACACTTATCCATAAAATTCTATTATATCCTGAGGGATTGCTACACTTATCCATAGACTTCTATTATATCCCGAGGGATTGCTACACTTATCCATAGACTTCTATTATATCCTGAGGGATTGCTACACTTATCCATAGACTTCTATTATATCCTGAGGGATTGCTACACTTATCCATAGATTTCTATTCTATCCTGAGGGATTGCTACACTTATCCATAGACTTCTATTATATCCGGAGGGATTGCTACACTTATCCATAGACTTCTATTATATCCTGAGAGATTGCTACACTTATCCATAAACTTCTATTATATCCTGAGGGATTGCTACACTTATCCATAGACTTCTATTATATCCTGAGGGATTGCTACACTTATCCATAGACTTCCATTATATCCTGAGGGATTACTACACGTATCCATAGACTTCTATTATATCCTGGGGGATTACTACACTTATCCATAGACTTCTATTCTATCCTGTTGGATTGCTACACTTATCCATAGACTTCTATTATATCCTGAGAGATTGCTACACTTATCCATAGACTTCTATTCTAGCCTGGGGGTTACTACACTTATCCATATACTTCTATTATATCCTGAGGGATTGCTACACTTATCCATAGACCTCTATTATATCCTGAGGGATTGCTACACTTATCCATAGACTTCTATTCTATCCTGAGGGATTGCTACACTTATCCATAGACTTCTATTGTATCCTGGGGGATTGCTACACTTATCCATAGACTTCTATTATATCCTGGGGGATTGCTACACTTATCCATAGACTTCTATTGTATCCTGGGGGATTGCTACACTTATCCATAGACTTCTACTCTATCCTGGGGGATTACTACACTTATCCATAGACTTCTATTCTAGCCTGGGGGTTACTACACTTATCCATAGACGTCTATTATATCCTGAGGGATTGCTACACTTATCCATAGACTTCTATTCTATCCTGGGGGATTACTACACTTATCCATAGACTTCTATTATATCCTGAGGGATTGCTACACTTATCCATAGACTTCTATTATATCCTGAGGGATTACTACACTTATCCATAGACTTCTATTCTATCCTGGGGGATTGCTACACTTATCCATAGACTTCTATTATATCCTGGGGGATTGCTACACTTATCCATAGACTTCTATTGTATCCTGAGGGATTACTACACTTATCCATAGACTTCTATTATATCCTGAGGGATTGCTACACTTATCCATAGACTTCTATTCTATCCTGAGGGATTACTACACTTATCCATAGACTTCTATTATATCCTGAGGGATTGCTACACTTATCCATAGACTTCTACTCTATCCTGGGGGATTACTACACTTATCCATAGATTTCTATTCTATCCTGAGGGATTGCTACACTTATCCATAGACTTCTACTCTATCCTTGGGGGATTACTACTACACTTATCCATAGACTTCTATTCTATCCTGAGGGATTACTACACTTATCCATAGACTTCTATTATATCCTGAGGGATTGCTACACTTATCCATAGATTTCTATTCTATCCTGAGGGATTGCTACACTTATCCATAGACTTCTATTTTATCCTGAGGAATTGCTACACTTATCCATAGATTTCTATTCTATCCTGGGGGATTGCTACACTTATCCATAGACTTCTATTATATCCTGGGGGATTGCTACACTTATCCATAGACTTCTATTCTATCCTGAGGGATTGCTACACTTATCCATAGACTTCTATTCTATCCTGGGGGATTGCTACACTTATCCATAGACTTCTATTATATCCTGAGGGATTGCTACACTTATCCATAGACTTCTATGATATCCTGAGGGATTGCTACACTTATCCATAGACTTCTATTCTATCCTGAGGGATTGCTACACTTATCCATAAAATTCTATTATATCCTGAGGGATTGCTACACTTATCCATAGATTTCTATTCTATCCTGAGGGATTGCTACACTTATCCATAAAATTCTATTATATCCTGAGGGATTACTACACTTATCCATAGACTTCTATGATATCCTGAGGGATTGCTACACTTATCCATAGACTTCTATTCTATCCTGAGGGATTGCTACACTTATCCATAAAATTCTATTATATCCTGAGGGATTGCTACACTTATCCATAGACTTCTATTATATCCCGAGGGATTGCTACACTTATCCATAGACTTCTATTATATCCTGAGGGATTGCTACACTTATCCACAGACTTCTATTATATCCTGAGGGATTGCTACACTTATCCATAGACTTCTATTATATCCTGAGGGATTGCTACACTTATCCATAGACTTCTACTCTATCCTGGGGGATTACTACACTTATCCATAGATTTCTATTCTATCCTGGGGGATTACTACACTTATCCATAGACTTCTATTCTATCCTGAGGGATTACTACACTTATCCATAGACTTCTATTCTATCCTGAGGGATTGCTACACTTATCCATAGACTTCTATTATATCCTGAGGGATTGCTACACTTATCCCTATTCTATCCTGAGGGATTGCTACACTTATCTATAGACTTCTATTATATCCTGGGGGATTACTACACTTATCCATAGACTTCTATTCTATCCTGAGGGATTACTACACTTATTCATAGACTTCTATTCTATCCTGAGGGATTGCTACACTTATCCATAGACTTCTACTCTATCCTGGGGGATTGCTACACTTATCCATAGACTTCTATTCTATCCTGAGGGATTACTACACTTATCCATAGACTTCTATTCTATCCTGAGGGATTGCTACACTTATCCATAGACTTCTATTCTATCCTGGGGGATTGCTACACTTATCCATAGACTTCTATGATATCCTGAGGGATTGCTACACTTATCCATAGACTTCTATTATATCCTGAGGGATTGCTACACTTATCCATAGACTTCTATTATATCCTGGGGGATTGCTACACTTATCCATAGACTTCTATTATATCCTGGGGGATTGCTACACTTATCCATAGACTTCTATTATATCCTGAGGGATTGCTACACTTATCCATAGACTTCTATTCTATCCTGAGGGATTGCTACACTTATCCATAGACTTCTATTCTATCCTGAGGGATTGCTACACTTATCCATAGACTTCTATTCTATCCTGGGGGATTGCTACACTTATCCATAGACTTCTATGATATCCTGAGGGATTGCTACACTTATCCATAGACTTCTATTATATCCTGAGGGATTGCTACACTTATCCATAGACTTCTATTATATCCTGGGGGATTGCTACACTTATCCATAGACTTCTATTATATCCTGAGGGATTGCTACACTTATCCATAGACTTCTATTCTATCCTGAGGGATTGCTACACTTATCCATAGACTTCTATTCTATCCTGAGGGATTGCTACACTTATCCATAGACTTCTATTCTATCCTGGGGGATTGCTACACTTATCCATAGACTTCTATGATATCCTGAGGGATTGCTACACTTATCCATGGATTTCTTTTCTATCCTGAGGGATTGCTACACTTATCCATAGACTTCTATTATATCCTGAGGGATTACTACACTTATCCATAGACTTCTATTCTATCCTGAGGGATTGCTACACTTATCCATAGACTTCTATTCTATCATGAGGGATTGCTACACTTATCCATAGACTTCTATTATATCCTGGGGGATTACTACACTTACCCATAGACTTCTGTTATATCCTGAGGGATTGCTACACTTATCCATAAAATTCTATTCTATCCTGGGGGATTGCTACACTTATCCATAGACTTCTATTCTATCCTGGGGGATTGCTACACTTATCCATAGACTTCTATTCTATTCTGAGGGATTGCTACACTTATCCATAGACTTCTATTATATCCTGGGGGATTGCTACACTTATCCATAGACTTCTATTATATCCTGAGGGATTGCTACACTTATCCATAGACATCTATTATATCCTGAGGGATTGCTACACTTATCCATAGACTTCTATTATATCCTGGGGGATTGCTACACTTATCCATAGACTTCTATTCTATCCTGGGGGATTGCTACACTTATCCATAGACTTCTATTATATCCTGAGGGATTGCTACACTTATCCATAGACTTCTATTATATCCTGGGGGATTGCTACACTTATCCATAGACTTCTATTCTATCCTGGGGGATTGCTACACTTATCCATAGACTTCTATGATATCCTGAGGGATTGCTACACTTATCCATAGACTTCTATTATATCCTGGGGGATTGCTACACTTATCCATAGACTTCTATTATATCCTGAGGGATTGCTACACTTATCCATAGACTTCTATTCTATCCTGGGGGATTGCTACACTTATCCATAGACTTCTATTATATCCTGAGGGATTGCTACACTTATCCATAGACTTCTATTATATCCTGGGGGATTGCTACACTTATCCATAGACTTCTATTATATCCTGGGGGATTGCTACACTTATCCATAGACTTCTATTATATCCTGAGGGATTGCTACACTTATCCATAGACTTCTATTCTATCCTGAGGGATTGCTACACTTATCCATAGACTTCTATTCTATCATGAGGGATTGCTACACTTATCCATAGACTTCTATTCTATCCTGGGGGATTACTACACTTACCCATAGACTTCTATTTTATCCTGAGGGATTGCTACACTTATCCATGGATTTCTATTCTATCCTGAGGGATTGCTACACTTATCCATAGACTTCTATTATATCCTGGGGGATTACTACACTTATCCATAGACTTCTATTATATCCTGAGGGATTGCTACACTTATCCATAAAATTCTATTCTATCCTGGGGGATTGCTACACTTATCCATAGACTTCTATTCTATCCTGGGGGATTGCTACACTTATCCATAGACTTCTATTATATCCTGAGGGATTGCTACACTTATCCATAGACTTCTATTCTATCCTGAGGGATTGCTACACTTATCCATAAAATTCTATTATATCCTGAGGGATTGCTACACTTATCCATAGATTTCTATTCTATCCTGAGGGATTGCTACACTTATCCATAAAATTCTATTATATCCTGAGGGATTGCTACACTTATCCATAGACTTCTATTCTATCCTGAGGGATTGCTACACTTATCCATAAAATTCTATTCTATCCTGGGGGATTGCTACACTTATCCATAGACTTCTATTCTATCCTGGGGGATTGCTACACTTATCCATAGACTTCTATTATATCCTGAGGGATTGCTACACTTATCCATAGACTTCTATTCTATCCTGAGGGATTGCTACACTTATCCATAGACTTCTATTCTATCATGAGGGATTGCTACACTTATCCATAGACTTCTATTCTATCCTGGGGGATTACTACACTTACCCATAGACTTCTATTTTATCCTGAGGGATTGCTACACTTATCCATGGATTTCTATTCTATCCTGAGGGATTGCTACACTTATCCATAGACTTCTATTATATCCTGGGGGATTACTACACTTATCCATAGACTTCTATTATATCCTGAGGGATTGCTACACTTATCCATAAAATTCTATTCTATCCTGGGGGATTGCTACACTTATCCATAGACTTCTATTCTATCCTGGGGGATTGCTACACTTATCCATAGACTTCTATTATATCCTGAGGGATTGCTACACTTATCCATAGACTTCTATTCTATCCTGAGGGATTGCTACACTTATCCATAAAATTCTATTATATCCTGAGGGATTGCTACACTTATCCATAGATTTCTATTCTATCCTGAGGGATTGCTACACTTATCCATAAAATTCTATTATATCCTGAGGGATTGCTACACTTATCCATAGACTTCTATTCTATCCTGAGGGATTGCTACACTTATCCATAAAATTCTATTATATCCTGAGGGATTGCTACACTTATCCATAGACTTCTATTATATCCCGAGGGATTGCTACACTTATCCATAGACTTCTATTATATCCTGAGGGATTGCTACACTTATCCATAGACTTCTATTATATCCTGAGGGATTGCTACACTTATCCATAGATTTCTATTCTATCCTGAGGGATTGCTACACTTATCCATAGACTTCTATTCTATCCTGAGGGATTGCTACACTTATCCATAGACTTCTATTATATCCGGAGGGATTGCTACACTTATCCATAGACTTCTATTATATCCTGAGAGATTGCTACACTTATCCATAAACTTCTATTATATCCTGAGGGATTGCTACACTTATCCATAAAATTCTATTCTATCCTGGGGGATTGCTACACTTATCCATAGACTTCTATTCTATCCTGGGGGATTGCTACACTTATCCATAGACTTCTATTATATCCTGAGGGATTGCTACACTTATCCATAGACTTCTATTCTATCCTGAGGGATTGCTACACTTATCCATAAAATTCTATTATATCCTGAGGGATTGCTACACTTATCCATAGATTTCTATTCTATCCTGAGGGATTGCTACACTTATCCATAAAATTCTATTATATCCTGAGGGATTGCTACACTTATCCATAGACTTCTATTCTATCCTGAGGGATTGCTACACTTATCCATAAAATTCTATTATATCCTGAGGGATTGCTACACTTATCCATAGACTTCTATTATATCCCGAGGGATTGCTACACTTATCCATAGACTTCTATTATATCCTGAGGGATTGCTACACTTATCCATAGACTTCTATTATATCCTGGGGGATTACTACACTTATCCATAGACTTCTATTCTATCCTGTTGGATTGCTACACTTATCCATAGACTTCTATTATATCCTGAGAGATTGCTACACTTATCCATAAACTTCTATTCTATCCTGAGGGATTACTACACTTATCCATAGACTTCTATTCTAGCCTGGGGGTTACTACACTTATCCATATACTTCTATTATATCCTGAGGGATTGCTACACTTATCCATAGACCTCTATTATATCCTGAGGGATTGCTACACTTATCCATAGACTTCTATTCTATCCTGAGGGATTACTACACTTATCCATAGACATCTATTCTATCCTGAGGGATTGCTACACTTATCCATAGACTTCTATTGTATCCTGGGGGATTGCTACACTTATCCATAGACTTCTACTCTATCCTGGGGGATTACTACACTTATCCATAGACTTCTATTCTAGCCTGGGGGTTACTACACTTATCCATAGACGTCTATTATATCCTGAGGGATTGCTACACTTATCCATAGACTTCTATTCTATCCTGGGGGATTACTACACTTATCCATAGACTTCTATTATATCCTGAGGGATTGCTACACTTATCCATAGACTTCTATTATATCCTGAGGGATTGCTACACTTATCCATAGACTTCTACTCTATCCTGGGGGATTACTACACTTATCCATAGATTTCTATTCTATCCTGAGGGATTGCTACACTTATCCATAGACTTCTACTCTATCCTTGGGGGATTACTACTACACTTATCCATAGACTTCTATTCTATCCTGAGGGATTACTACACTTATCCATAGACTTCTATTATATCCTGAGGGATTGCTACACTTATCCATAGATTTCTATTCTATCCTGAGGGATTGCTACACTTATCCATAGACTTCTATTATATCCGGAGGGATTGCTACACTTATCCATAGACTTCTATTATATCCTGAGAGATTGCTACACTTATCCATAAACTTCTATTATATCCTGAGGGATTGCTACACTTATCCATAGACTTCTATTATATCCTGGGGGATTACTACACTTATCCATAGACTTCTATTGTATCCTGGGGGATTGCTACACTTATCCATAGACTTCTATTGTATCCTGGGGGATTGCTACACTTATCCATAGACTTCTACTCTATCCTGGGGGATTACTACACTTATCCATAGACTTCTATTCTAGCCTGGGGGTTACTACACTTATCCATAGACGTCTATTATATCCTGAGGGATTGCTACACTTATCCATAGACTTCTATTCTATCCTGGGGGATTACTACACTTATCCATAGACTTCTATTATATCCTGAGGGATTGCTACACTTATCCATAGACTTCTATTATATCCTGAGGGATTGCTACACTTATCCATAGACTTCTACTCTATCCTGGGGGATTACTACACTTATCCATAGATTTCTATTCTATCCTGAGGGATTGCTACACTTATCCATAGACTTCTACTCTATCCTTGGGGGATTACTACTACACTTATCCATAGACTTCTATTCTATCCTGAGGGATTACTACACTTATCCATAGACTTCTATTATATCCTGAGGGATTGCTACACTTATCCATAGACTTCTATTCTATCCTGAGGGATTACTACACTTATCCATAGACTTCTATTATATCCTGAGGGATTGCTACACTTATCCATAGATTTCTATTCTATCCTGAGGGATTGCTACACTTATCCATAGACTTCTATTATATCCGGAGGGATTGCTACACTTATCCATAGACTTCTATTATATCCTGAGAGATTGCTACACTTATCCATAAACTTCTATTATATCCTGAGGGATTGCTACACTTATCCATAGACTTCTATTATATCCTGGGGGATTACTACACTTATCCATAGACTTCTATTATATCCTGGGGGATTACTACAC
The DNA here is from genome assembly GCA_029206835.1 of Rana muscosa. NCBI lineage: Eukaryota > Metazoa > Chordata > Amphibia > Anura > Ranidae > Rana > Rana muscosa. The sequence goes on along the minus strand of CM055125.1, from coordinate 346,914,912 downwards.
TTATCCATAGACTTCTATTCTATCCTGTTGGATTGCTACACTTATCCATAGACTTCTATTATATCCTGAGAGATTGCTACACTTATCCATAAACTTCTATTCTATCCTGAGGGATTACTACACTTATCCATAGACTTCTATTCTAGCCTGGGGGTTACTACACTTATCCATATACTTCTATTATATCCTGAGGGATTGCTACACTTATCCATAGACCTCTATTATATCCTGAGGGATTGCTACACTTATCCATAGACTTCTATTCTATCCTGAGGGATTACTACACTTATCCATAGACATCTATTCTATCCTGAGGGATTGCTACACTTATCCATAGACTTCTATTGTATCCTGGGGGATTGCTACACTTATCCATAGACTTCTACTCTATCCTGGGGGATTGCTACACTTATCCATAGACTTCTATTATATCCTGAGGGATTGCTACACTTATCCATAGACTTCTACTCTATCCTGGGGGATTACTACACTTATCCATAGACTTCTATTATATCCTGAGGGATTGCTACACTTATCCATGGACTTCTATTCTATCCTGGGGGATTGCTACACTTATCCATAGACTTCTATTATATCCTGAGGGATTGCTACACTTATCCATAGACTTCTACTCTATCCTGGGGGATTACTACACTTATCCATAGATTTCTATTCTATCCTGAGGGATTGCTACACTTATCCATAGACTTCTACTCTATCCTGGGGGATTACTACTACACTTATCCATAGACTTCTATTCTATCCTGAGGGATTACTACACTTATCCATAGACTTCTATTATATCCTGAGGGATTGCTACACTTATCCATAGACTTCTACTCTATCCTGGGGGATTACTACACTTATCCATAGACTTCTATTCTATCCTGAGGGATTGCTACACTTATCCATAGACTTCTATTATATCCTGAGGGATTGCTACACTTATCCCTAGTCTATCCTGAGGGATTGCTACACTTATCTATAGACTTCTATTATATCCTGGGGGATTACTACACTTATCCATAGACTTCTATTCTATCCTGAGGGATTGCTACACTTATCCATAGACTTCTACTCTATCCTGGGGGATTGCTACACTTATCCATAGACTTCTATTCTATCCTGAGGGATTGCTACACTTATCCATAGACTTCTATTCTATCCTGGGGGATTGCTACACTTATCCATAGACTTCTGTTATATCCTGAGGGATTGCTACACTTATCCATAGACTTCTATTATATCCTGGGGGATTGCTACACTTATCCATAGACTTCTATTCTATCCTGAGGGATTGCTACACTTATCCATAGACTTCTATTCTATCCTGAGGGATTGCTACACTTATCTATAGACTTCTATTCTATCCTGAGGGATTGCTACACTTATCCATGGATTTCTTTTCTATCCTGAGGGATTGCTACACTTATCCATAGACTTCTATTATATCCTGAGGGATTACTACACTTATCCATAGACTTCTATTCTATCCTGAGGGATTGCTACACTTATCCATGGATTTCTTTTCTATCCTGAGGGATTGCTACACTTATCCATAGACTTCTATTATATCCTGAGGGATTACTACACTTATCCATAGACTTCTATTCTATCCTGAGGGATTACTACACTTATCCATAGACTTCTATTCTATCCTGGGGGATTGCTACACTTATCCATAGACTTCTATTCTATCCTGAGGGATTGCTACACTTATCCATAAAATTCTATTATATCCTAAGGGATTACTACACTTATCCATAGACTTCTATTATATCCTGAGGGATTGCTACACTTATCCATAGACTTCTATGATATCCTGAGGGATTGCTACACTTATCCATAGACTTCTATTCTATCCTGAGGGATTGCTACACTTATCCATAAAATTCTATTCTATCCTGAGGGATTGCTACACTTATCGATATACTTCTATTATATCCTGAGGGATTACTACACTTATCCATAGACTTCTAATCTATCCTGGGGGATTGCTACACTTATCCATAGACTTCTATTATATCCTGAGGGATTGCTACACTTATCCATAGATTTCTATTCTATCCTGAGGGATTGCTACACTTATCCATAAAATTCTATTATATCCTGAGGGATTACTACACTTATCCATAGACTTCTATGATATCCTGAGGGATTGCTACACTTATCCATAGACTTCTATTCTATCCTGAGGGATTGCTACACTTATCCATAGACTTCTATTCTATCCTGGGGGATTACTACACTTATCCATAGACTTCTATTCTATCCTGAGGGATTGCTACACTTATCCATAGACTTCTATTATATCCTGAGGGATTGCTACACTTATCCATAGACTTCTATTATATCCTGAGGGATTGCTACACTTATCCATAAAATTCTATTATATCCTGAGGGATTACTACACTTATCCATAGACTTCTATTATATCCTGGGGGATTGCTACACTTATCCATAGAATTCTATTATATCCTGGGGGATTACTACACTTATCCATAGACTTCTATTATATCCTGAGGGATTACTACACTTATCCATAGACTTCTATTCTATCCTGGGGGATTACTACACTTATCCATAGACTTCTATTCTATCCTGAGGGATTGCTACACTTATCCATAGACTTCTATTCTATCATGAGGGATTGCTACACTTATCCATAGACTTCTATTATATCCTGTGGGATTGCTACACTTATCCATAGATTTCTATTATATCCTGAGGGATTGCTACACTTATCCATAGACTTCCATTCTATCCTGAGGGATTGCTACACTTATCCATAGACTTCTATTATATCCTGAGGGATTACTACACTTATCCATAGACTTCTATTCTATCCTGAGGGATTGCTACACTTATCCATGTATTTCTTTTCTATCCTGAGGGATTGCTACACTTATCCATAGACTTCTATTATATCCTGAGGGATTGCTACACTTATCCATAGATTTCTATTCTATCCTGAGGGATTGCTACACTTATCCATAGACTTCTATTATATCCTAAGGGATTACTACACTTATCCATAGACTTCTATTCTATCCTGAGGGATTGCTACACTTATCCATAAAATTCTATTATATCCTCAGGGATTACTACACTTATCCATAGACTTCTATTATATCCTGAGGGATTGCTACACTTATCCATAGACTTCTATTATATCCTGGGAGATTGCTACACTTATCCATAGACTTCTATTCTATCCTGAGGGATTACTACACTTATCCATAGACTTCTATTCTATCCTGAGGGATTACTACACTTATCCATAGACTTCTATTATATCCTGAGGGATTGCTACACTTATCGATAGACTTCTATTATATCCTGAGGGATTATTACACTTATCCATAGACTTCTAATCTATCCTGGGGGATTGCTACACTTATCCATAGACTTCTATTCTATCCTGGGGGATTGCTACACTTATCCATAGACTTCTATTCTACCCTGAGGGATTACTACACTTATCCATAGACTTCTATTATATCCTGGGGGATTGCTACACTTATCCATAGACTTCTATTGTATCCTGAGGGATTGCTACACTTATCCATAGACTTCTATTATATCCTGGGGGATTGCTACACTTATCCATAGAATTCTATTATATCCTGGGGGATTACTACACTTATCCATAGACTTCTATTATATCCTGGGGGATTGCTACACTTATCCATAGATTTCTATTCTATCCTGAGGGATTGCTACACTTATCCATAGACTTCTATTATATCCTGAGAGATTGCTACACTTATCCATAAACTTCTATTATATCCTGAGGGATTGCTACACTTATCCATAGACTTTTATTATATCCTGAGGGATTGCTACACTTATCCATAGACTTCTATTATATCCTGAGGGATTACTACACTTATCCATAGACTTCTATTCTAGCCTGGGGGATTACTACACTTATCCATAGACTTCTATTATATCCTGGGGGATTGCTACACTTATCGATAGACTTCTATTATATCCTGAGGGATTGCTACACTTATCCATAGACTTCTATTATATCCTGAGGGATTACTACACTTATCCATAGACTTCTATTCTAGCCTGGGGGATTACTACACTTATCCATAGACTTCTATTATATCCTGAGGGATTGCTACACTTATCCATAGACTTCTATTATATCCTGAGGGATTACTACACTTATCCATAGACTTCTATTCTAGCCTGGGGGATTACTACACTTATCCATAGACTTCTATTATATCCTGGGGGATTGCTACACTTATCCATAGACTTCTATTCTATCCTGAGAGATTGCTACACTTATCCATAAACTTCTATTATATCCTGAGGGATTGCTACACTTATCCATAGACTTCTATTCTATCCTGGGGGATTACTACACTTATCCATAGACTTCTATTCTATCCTGGGGGATTACTACACTTATCCATAGACTTCTATTATATCCTGAGGGATTACTACACTTATCCATAGACTTCTATTCTAGCCTGGGGGATTACTACACTTATCCATAGACTTCTATTATATCCTGGGGGATTGCTACACTTATCCATAGACTTCTATTCTATCCTGTTGGATTGCTACACTTATTCATAGACTTCTATTATATCCTGAGAGATTGCTACACTTATCCATAGACTTCTATTATATCCTGAGGGATTGCTACACTTATCCATAGACTTCTATTATATCCTGAGGGATTGCTACACTTATCCATAGACTTCTATTATATCCTGAGAGATTGCTACACTTATCCATAAACTTCTATTATATCCTGAGGGATTACTACACTTATCCATAGACTTCTATTATATCCTGAGGGATTGCTACACTTATCCATAGACTTCTATTCTAGCCTGGGGGTTACTACACTTATCCATAGACTTCTATTATATCCTGAGAGATTGCTACACTTATCCATAAACTTCTATTATATCCTGAGGGATTACTACACTTATCCATAGACTTCTATTATATCCTGAGGGATTGCTACACTTATCCATAGACTTCTATTATATCCTGAGGGATTACTACACTTATCCATAGACTTCTATTATATCCTGAGGGATTGCTACACTTATCCATAGACTTCTATTCTAGCCTGGGGGATTACTACACTTATCCATAGACTTCTATTATATCCTGGGGGATTGCTACACTTATCCATAGACTTCTATTCTATCCTGTTGGATTGCTACACTTATCCATAGACTTCTATTATATCCTGAGAGATTGCTACACTTATCCATAAACTTCTATTATATCCTGAGGGATTACTACACTTATCCATAGACTTCTATTATATCCTGAGGGATTGCTACACTTATCCATAGACTTCTATTCTATCCTGGGGGATTACTACACTTATCCATAGACTTCTATTCTATCCTGGGGGATTACTACACTTATCCATAGACTTCTATTATATCCTGAGGGATTGCTACACTTATCCATAGACTTCTATTATATCCTGAGGGATTGCTACACTTATCCATAGACTTCTACTCTATCCTGGGGGATTACTACACTTATCCATAGACTTCTATTCTATCCTGAGGGATTGCTACACTTATCCATAGACTTCTACTCTATCCTGGGGGATTGCTACACTTATCCATAGACTTCTATTCTATCCTGAGGGATTACTACACTTATCCATAGACTTCTGTTATATCCTGAGGGATTGCTACACTTATCCCTATTCTATCCTGAGGGATTGCTACACTTATCTATAGACTTCTATTATATCCTGGGGGATTACTACACTTATCCATAGACTTCTACTCTATCCTGGGGGATTGCTACACTTATCCATAGACTTCTATTCTATCCTGAGGGATTGCTACACTTATCCATAGACTTCTATTCTATCCTGAGGGATTGCTACACTTATCCATAGACTTCTGTTATATCCTGAGGGATTGCTACACTTATCCCTATTCTATCCTGAGGGATTGCTACACTTATCTATAGACTTCTATTATATCCTGGGGGATTACTACACTTATCCATAGACTTCTATTCTATCCTGAGGGATTACTACACTTATTCATAGACTTCTATTCTATCCTGAGGGATTACTACACTTATCCATAGACTTCTACTCTATCCTGGGGGATTGCTACACTTATCCATAGACTTCTATTCTATCCTGAGGGATTGCTACACTTATCCATAGACTTCTATTCTATCCTGGGGGATTGCTACACTTATCCATAGACTTCTGTTATATCCTGAGGGATTGCTACACTTATCCATAGACTTCTATTCTATCCTGGGGGATTGCTACACTTATCCATAGACTTCTATGATATCCTGAGGGATTGCTACACTTATCCATAGACTTCTATTATATCCTGAGGGATTGCTACACTTATCCATAGACTTCTATTATATCCTGGGGGATTGCTACACTTATCCATAGACTTCTATTATATCCTGGGGGATTGCTACACTTATCCATAGACTTCTATTATATCCTGAGGGATTGCTACACTTATCCATAGACTTCTATTCTATCCTGAGGGATTGCTACACTTATCCATAGACTTCTATTCTATCATGAGGGATTGCTACACTTATCCATAGACTTCTATTCTATCCTGGGGGATTACTACACTTATCCATAGACTTCTATTATATCCTGGGGGATTGCTACACTTATCCATAGATTTCTATTATATCCTGAGGGATTGCTACACTTATCCATAGACTTCCATTCTATCCTGAGGGATTGCTACACTTATCCATAGACTTCTATTATATCCTGGGGGATTGCTACACTTATCCATAGACTTCTATTCTATCCTGAGGGATTGCTACACTTATCCATAGACTTCTATTCTATCCTGAGGGATTGCTACACTTATCCATAAAATTCTATTATATCCTAAGGGATTACTACACTTATCCATAGACTTCTATTCTATCCTGAGGGATTGCTACACTTATCCATAAAATTCTATTATATCCTCAGGGATTACTACACTTATCCATAGACTTCTATTATATCCTGAGGGATTGCTACACTTATCCATAGACTTCTATTATATCCTGGGAGATTGCTACACTTATCCATAGACTTCTATTCTATCCTGAGGGATTACTACACTTATCCATAGACTTCTATTCTATCCTGAGGGATTACTACACTTATCCATAGACTTCTATTATATCCTGAGGGATTGCTACACTTATCGATAGACTTCTATTATATCCTGAGGGATTACTACACTTATCCATAGACTTCTAATCTATCCTGGGGGATTGCTACACTTATCCATAGACTTCTATTATATCCTGAGGGATTACTACACTTATCCATAGACTTCTATTCTATCCTGAGGAATTGCTACACTTATCCATAGACTTCTATTCTATCCTGAGGGATTGCTACACTTATCCATAGACTTCTATTCTATCCTGAGGGATTGCTACACTTATCCATAGATTTCTATTCTATCCTGGGGGATTGCTACACTTATCCATAGACTTCTATTCTATCCTGGGGGATTGCTACACTTATCCATAGACTTCTATTCTATTCTGAGGGATTGCTACACTTATCCATAGACATCTATTATATCCTGAGGGATTGCTACACTTATCCATAGACTTCTATTATATCCTGGGGGATTACTACACTTATCCATAGACTTCTATTCTATCCTGAGGGATTACTACACTTATCCATAGACTTCTATTCTATCCTGAGGGATTGCTACACTTATCCATAGACTTCTATTCTATCCTGAGGGATTGCTACACTTATCCATAGACTTCTATTATATCCTGAGGGATTACTACACTTATCCATAGACTTCTATTATATCCTGAGGGATTGCTACACTTATCCATAGACTTCTATTCTATCCTGAGGGATTGCTACACTTATCCATAGACTTCTATTCTATCCTGAGGGATTGCTACACTTATCCATAGACTTCTATTATATCCTGGGGGATTGCTACACTTATCCATAGACTTCTATTATATCCTGGGGGATTGCTATACTTATCCATAGATTTATATTATATCCTGAGGGATTACTACACTTATCCATAGACTTCTATTCTATCCTGAGGGATTGCTACACTTATCCATAGACTTCTATTCTATCCTGGGGGATTGCTACACTTATCCATAGACTTCTATTCTATCCTGGGGGATTGCTACACTTATCCATAGACTTCTATTCTATTCTGAGGGATTGCTACACTTATCCATAGACATCTATTATATCCTGAGGGATTGCTACACTTATCCATAGACTTCTATTATATCCTGGGGGATTACTACACTTATCCATAGACTTCTATTCTATCCTGAGGGATTACTACACTTATCCATAGACTTCTATTCTATCCTGAGGGATTGCTACACTTATCCATAGACTTCTATTATATCCTGAGGGATTGCTACACTTATCCATAGACTTCTATTCTATCCTGAGGGATTGCTACACTTATCCATAGACTTCTATTCTATCCTGAGGGATTGCTACACTTATCCATAGACTTCTATTATATCCTGAGGGATTGCTACACTTATCCATAGACTTCTATTCTATCCTGGGGGATTACTACACTTATCCATAGACTTCTATTATATCCTGAGGGATTGCTACACTTATCCATAGACTTCTATTATATCCTGAGGGATTGCTACACTTATCCATAGACTTCTATTATATCCTGAGGGATTACTACACTTATCCATAGACTTCTATTATATCCTGAGGGATTGCTACACTTATCCATAGACTTCTATTATATCCTGAGGGATTGCTACACTTATCCATAGACTTCTATCCTGAGGGATTACTACACTTATCCATAGACTTCTATTATATCCTGAGGGATTGCTACACTTATCCATAGACTTCTATTATATCCTGAGGGATTGCTACACTTATCCATAGACTTCTATTATATCCTGAGGGATTACTACACTTATCCATAGACTTCTATTATATCCTGAGGGATTACTACACTTATCCATAGACTTCTATTCTATCCTGGGGGATTGCTACACTTATCCATAGACTTCTATTCTATGCTGAGGGATTGCTACACTTATCCATAGACTTCTATTATATCCTGAGGGATTGCTACACTTATCCATAGACTTCTATTATATCCTGAGGGATTGCTACACTTATCCATAGACTTCTATTCTATCCTGAGGGATTGCTACACTTATCCATAGACTTCTATTCTATCCTGAGGGATTGCTACACTTATCCATCGACTTCTATTATATCCTGAGGGATTGCTACACTTATCCATAGACTTCTATTATATCCTGAGAGATTGCTACACTTATCCATAGACTTCTATTCTATCCTGAGGGATTGCTACACTTATCCATAGACTTCTATTATATCCTGAGGGATTGCTACACTTATCCATAGACTTCTATTCTATCCTGAGGGATTGCTGCACTTATCCATAGACTTCTATTATATCCTGAGGGATTACTACACTTATCCATAGATTTCTATTATATCCTGAGGGATTGCTACACTTATCCATAGACTTCTATTATATCCTGAGGGATTGCTACACTTATCAGTAGACTTCTATTCTATCCTGAGGGATTGCTACACTTATCCATAGACTTCTATTATATCCTGAGGGATTGCTACACTTATCCATAGACTTCTATTCTATCCTGAGGGATTGCTACACTTATCCATAGATTTCTATTCTATCCTGAGGGATTGCTACACTTATCCATAGACTTCTATTATATCCTGAGGGATTGCTACACTTATCCATAGACTTCTATTCTATCCTGAGGGATTGCTACACTTATCCATAGACTTCTATTCTATCCTGGGGGATTACTACACTTATCCATAGACTTCTATTATATCCTGAGGGATTGCTACACTTATCCATAGACTTCTATTCTATCCTGAGGGATTGCTACACTTATCCATAGACTTCTATTCTATCCTGAGGGATTGCTACACTTATCCATAGACTTCTATTCTATCCTGAGGGATTGCTACACTTATCCATAGACTTCTATTCTATCCTGAGGGATTGCTACACTTATCCATAGACTTCTATTCTATCCTGGGGGATTACTACACTTATCCATAGACTTCTATTATATCCTGAGGGATTGCTACACTTATCCATAGACTTCTATTCTATCCTGAGGGATTGCTACACTTATCCATAGACTTCTATTATATCCTGAGGGATTGCTACACTTATCCATAGACTTCTATTCTATCCTGAGGGATTGCTACACTTATCCATAGACTTCCATTATATCCTGAGGGATTACTACACTTATCCATAGACTTCTATTCTATCCTGAGGGATTGCTACACTTATCCATAGACTTCTATTATATCCTGAGGGATTACTACACTTATCCATAGATTTCTATTATATCCTGAGGGATTGCTACACTTATCCATAGACTTCTATTATATCCTGAGGGATTGCTACACTTATCCATAGACTTCTATTCTATCCTGAGGGATTGCTACACTTATCCATAGATTTCTATTCTATCCTGAGGGATTGCTACACTTATCCATAGACTTCTATTCTATCCTGGGGGATTACTACACTTATCCATAGACTTCTATTATATCCTGAGGGATTGCTACACTTATCCATAGACTTCTATTCTATCCTGAGGGATTGCTACACTTATCCATAGACTTCTATTCTATCCTGAGGGATTGCTACACTTATCCATAGACTTCTATTCTATCCTGAGGGATTGCTACACTTATCCATAGACGTCTATTATATCCTGAGGGATTGCTACACTTATCCATAGACTTCTATTATATCCTGAGGGATTCCTACACTTATCCATAGACTTCTATTATATCCTGAGGGATTGCTACACTTATCCATAGACTTCTATTCTATCCTGAGGGATTGCTACACTTATCCATAGACTTCTATTATATCCTGAGGGATTACTACACTTATCCATAGATTTCTATTATATCCTGAGGGATTGCTACACTTATCCATAGACTTCTATTATATCCTGAGGGATTGCTACACTTATCAGTAGACTTCTATTCTATCCTGAGGGATTGCTACACTTATCCATAGACTTCTATTATATCCTGAGGGATTGCTACACTTATCCATAGACTTCTATTCTATCCTGAGGGATTGCTACACTTATCCATAGATTTCTATTCTATCCTGAGGGATTGCTACACTTATCCATAGACTTCTATTATATCCTGAGGGATTGCTACACTTATCCATAGACTTCTGTTCTATCCTGAGGGATTGCTACACTTATCCATAGACTTCTATTCTATCCTGGGGGATTACTACACTTATCCATAGACTTCTATTATATCCTGAGGGATTGCTACACTTATCTATAGACTTCTATTATATCCTGAGGGATTGCTACACTTATCCATAGATTTATATTCTATCCTGAGGGATTGCTACACTTATCCATAGACTTCTATTATATCCTGAGGGATTGCTACACTTATCCATAGACTTCTATTCTATCCTGGGGGATTACTACACTTATCCATAGACTTCTATTATATCCTGGGGGATTGCTTCACTTATCCATAGACTTCTATTCTATCCTGAGGGATTGCTACACTTATCCATAGACTTCTATTATATCCTGAGGGATTACTACACTTATCCATAGACTTCTATTCTATCCTGAGGGATTGCTACACTTATCCATAGACTTCTATTCTATCCTGAGGGATTGCTACACTTATCCATAGACTTCTATTATATCCTGGGGGATTACTACACTTATCCATAGACTTCTATTATATCCTGGGGGATTACTACACTTATCCATAGACTTCTATTCTATCCTGAGGGATTGCTACACTTATCCATAGACTTCTATTCTATCCTGAGGGATTACTACACTTATCCATAGACTTCTATTCTATCCTGAGGGATTGCTACACTTATCCATAGACTTCTATTCTATCCTGAGGAATTGCTACACTTATCCATAGACTTCTATTATATCCTGAGGGATTGCTACACTTATCCATAGACTTCTATTATATCCTGGGGGATTGCTACACTTATCCATAGACTTCTATTATATCCTGGGGGATTGCTACACTTATCCATAGACTTCTATTATATCCTGAGGGATTGCTACACTTATCCATAGACTTCTATTCTATCCTGAGGGATTGCTACACTTATCCATAGACTTCTATTCTATCCTGAGGGATTGCTACACTTATCCATAGACTTCTATTATATCCTGGGGGATTACTACACTTATCCATAGACTTCTATTATATCCTGAGGGATTACTACACTTATCCATAGACTTCTATTATATCCTGAGGGATTGCTACACTTATCCATAGACTTCTATTATATCCTGGGGGATTACTACACTTATCCATAGACTTCTATTATATCCTGGGGGATTGCTACACTTATCCATAGACTTCTATTATATCCTGAGGGATTACTACACTTATCCATAGACTTCTATTCTATCCTGAGGGATTACTACACTTATCCATAGACTTCTATTCTATCCTGAGGGATTACTACACTTATCCATAGACTTCTATTATATCCTGAGGGATTGCCACACTTATCCATCGACTTCTATTCTATCCTGAGGGATTGCTACACTTATCCATAGACTTCTATTATATCCTGAGGGATTGCTACACTTATCCATAGACTTCTATTTTATCCTGAGGGATTACTACACTTATCCATAGACTTCTATTATATCCTGAGCGATTGCCACACTTATCCATCGACTTCTATTCTATCCTGAGGGATTGCTACACTTATCCATAGACTTCTATTATATCCTGAGGGATTGCTACACTTATCCATAGACTTCTATTTTATCCTGAGGGATTACTACACTTATCCATAGACTTCTATTATATCCTGAGGGATTACTACACTTATCCATAGACTTCTATTATATCCTGAGGGATTACTACACTTATCCATAGACTTCTATTATATCCTGGGGGATTGCTACACTTATCCATAGACGTCTATTATATCCTGAGGGATTACTACACTTATCCATAGACTTCTATTCTATCCTGGGGGATTACTACACTTATCCAAAGACTTCTATTATATCCTGGGGGATTTCTACACTTATCCATAGACTTCTATTCTATCCTGAGGGATTGCTACACTTCTCCATAGACTTCTATTCTATCCTGAGGGATTGCTACACTTATCCATAGACTTCTATTCTATCCTGAGGGATTGCAACACTTATCCATAGACTTCTATTATATCCTGAGGGATTGCTACACTTATCCATAGACTTCTATTATATCCTGAGGGATTGCTACACTTATCCATAGACTTCTATTCTATCCTGAGGGATTGCTACACTTATCCATAGACTTCTATTCTATCCTGGGGGATTGCTACACTTATCCATAGACTTCTATTCTATCCTGGGGGATTGCTACACTTATCCATAGACTTCTATTATATCCTGGGGGATTGCTACACTTATCCATAGACTTCTATTATATCCTGAGGGATTACTACACTTATCCATAGACTTCTATTATATCCTGAGGGATTGCTACACTTATCCAAAGACTTATATTATATCCTGAGGGATTGCTACACTTATCCATAGACTTCTATTATATCCTGGGGGATTACTACACTTATCCATAGATTTCTATTCTATCCTGGGGGATTACTACACTTATCCATAGACTTCTATTATATCCTGGGGGATTGCTACACTTTCTGAATGAAGGAGATTTGGGGCGCTTTCTGAAAGAGCGCCACACTTGCGGACATAATAGAATTCTATGGCAAAGTGCAGCTAACCCAGGAAAGTTTGCAGATGTACTACTTTGAACCCGTGGTGCAGGCAGGGCTGGACTGGGACAAAAATTTGGGCCTGGACTTCATCCAGACCGACCCACTTTAATTCAATAAAATGCTGCCCCCCCCCCCCCAAAATATCACGCCCACCAAAAGGCCCCTACATACATTATTGTATATCATGAGCGGGTGAGAGAGAGGGAGAGAGGGAGGGTTGAGGGAAAGGGGGTGAGTGTAAGAGAGAGGGAGTGAGTGTAAAAGAAAGGGGAAGAGTGTAAAAGAGAGGGGGTGAGTGTAAGAGAGAGGGGGTTGAGTGTAAAAGATAGGGAGTGAGTGTAAAAGAGAGGGGAAGAGAGGTGGGTGAGAGAGAGGGAGTGAGTGTAAAAGAGAGGGGGGTGAGTGTAAGAGAGAGGGGGTGAATGTAAAAGAAAGGGGAAGAGAGGGTGTGTGAGAGAGAGGGGGTGAGTGTAAGAGAGAGGGGGTGAGTGTAAAAGAAAGGGGAAGAGAGGGTGGGTGGGTGAGAGAGAGGGGGGTGAGTGTAAAAGAGAGGGGGAGAGTGTAAAAGAAAGGGGAAGAGAGGGTGGGTGAGAGAGAGGGGGTGAGTGTAAGAGAGAGGGGGTGAGGGTAAAAGAGAGGGGAAGAGAGGGTGGGTGTGAGAGAGGGGGTGAGTGTAAGAGAGAGGGGGGTGAGTGTAAAAGAAAGGGGAAGAGAGGGTGGGTGAGAGAGAGGGGGTGAGTGTAAGAGAGAGGGGTGAGTGTAAAAGAGAGGGGAAGAGAGGGTGGGTGAGAGAGAGGGGGTGAGTGTAAGAGAGAGGGGGTGAGTGTAAAAGAAAGGGGAAGAGAGGGTGGGTGAGAGAGAGGGGGTGAGTGTAAGAGAGTGGGGGTGAGTGTAAAAGAGAGCGGAAGAGAGGGTGGGTGAGAGAGAGGGGGTGAGTGTAAGAGAGTGGGGGTGAGTGTAAAAGAGAGGGGAAGGAGAGGGTGGGTGAGAGAGAGGCGGTGAGTGTAAAAGAGAGGGTGGGTGAGAGAGAGGGGGTGGAGTGTAAAAGAGAGGGGGTGAGTGTAAAAGAAAGGGGAAGAGAGGGTGGGTGAGAGAGAGGGGGTGAGTGTAAGAGAGAGGGGGTGAGTGTAAAAGAAAGGGGAAGAGAGGGTGGGTGAGAGAGAGGGGGTGAGTGTAAGAGAGAGGGGTGAGTGTAAAAGAGAGGGGAAGAGAGGGTGGGTGAGAGAGAGGGGGTGAGTGCAAGAGAGTGGGGTGAGTGTAAAAGAGAGGGGAAGAGAGGGTGGGTGAGAGAGAGGGGGTGAGTGTAAGAGAGAGGGGGGTGAGTGTAAAAGAAAGGGGAAGAGAGGGTGGGTGAGAGAGAGGGGGTGAGTGTAAGATAGTGGGGGTGAGTGTAAAAGAGAGCGGAAGAGAGGGTGGGTGAGAGAGAGGGGGTGAGTT